>CM069860.1:10176634-10569134 GCA_036172795.1 Pelodytes ibericus | reverse complement strand
CTGCCCCTTAATAATTTGAATGGCTTTAACTCAAAGCTTTGGCAGAATTCATCAATCGAGATTGCATCAACCGTAGATATTTTAAATAGAAATGCTTTAATGAAAGAATACAATGAAAGTACCCGGCTGAGCCTTCGCTGCTCTGTTTAGACATGTCATGGGGGCGGCCATCTTGTTTAGAATTTTGGGACAGAGCTGTCAGATCCGACCCAAGATGAAGGAAGAACCAAGATTCTAAACAACATGTCCCTCCTTGATACAGCTGTATACAGCATCACCCACGTTGCACACCCATGACATGCCCCATCACCCAATTACATGACCCATCACCCACATTGCATAGAAAACTAAATGCCCCATCACCCCCATTACATGCCCCCATCTCCTGATTAATTGGAAGGAGCTAAAGCTTGCTGAACGGTGGGGGAGGAAGCGAAAATGTTTGAAGCACCAGAAGTGTGCTCTAACACCCTCTGGCAAAGTGCCGCCCTAGGCGAGTGCCTTGTCTGCCTTGTGGAACATACACTACTATATCCGGCCGTGCCTTATGTTCAGAATAAACACGCATGGTTATTCTCAGGGATGGGCAAGGTACATGGATTCCCGTGTCTGTGGCAAGACCTGTGAAGGTCCCGTAGAACATCACGGAACCCAGTAGATTTCCGCTTTGACCAATGTTGGGGCCTGATCCTGATCACCCCTCCCAAGTGTCGGACTGTATTAAAGTGCCTCAAAGCAATACAGCTCATCATATAAGAGCTTATTCACTAAAAGGTAAGTTGCAAGTTAGCTCTACATTGTGGATGGACAAACCTGGTGTTTCCCCTGCCAAGATAACTCGCCACGTTTGTCCCTGCAGAGTGAATCCCTAAATAAGTGATAAAATGTCTCACCTGCAGCTCACCTTTTAGTGAATAGCTCAGCTGGCCTCGGATAATGCATGCTAAAACCTTTAAACCTCTAATTTTTTTTAAGCAATGCCTTACTCAGGTCCAATTCTGTTCTTCTGAGGAGCCCGCCAGGTTTGTCCCTGCACGATTTATAGACATTTAAGAAATTAAACTATATATTCTAATATAAATGTAGAGAATAAAAACATATCCAGGTGTTTTTCCCCACCTGGCGTACAGCTGTATGCTCGGAATCATTGAGATACCGGGCAGTGGGTGGAGTTAAGATTAAAATGAATTCATGTTACTAGCAAGAAAACAGTAGCAATTTGCGAAGTCGTTTTTGAAAGGGATGGTCGCTTAGGGCATAAGTATTAACAAAAAAGTGGATGTGTCATCTAGATGAAAGGATAATATGTTCCAAGGTTGGAAGGTTGTGATGTATTCTTAAAAATGCTTTTGAGAGTTTGCTGATTAATTCAAAAGTAGGTTTAGCAAAGAATGGGATCTTCTGTACCGTGTGCTCTCCAGAGGACAGTTTGATATTCTGCAGAAGGTTTTTTTGTGTGTGAATGATGTCTAGAACAGATTGGAGGATGTACCAGCTCTCTTGTACTCTGTCTATCTCGCAAGTCATTTGTGAGATCCATAATCTGGCTATTGTCTTGTTAGTGTTGAAGGGTTTGTGAGACGGCAGGCTGGGTAACGTTCTAACAATGAGGATATATATAGCCCGTATCAGAGGGGAGATGTAAACATATAACTGATGTTATATAAGGTTTATACTTTGTATCCTGTGTTGTAACTCCGGCAACTGACAGGCCTTAATTCTCCTTGGGTGTTTGATGTGCTGGATGGGTTTGGGGACTGAGCCTGTATAATATTTATTGCAAAAGGCATAAATTATGAGAAAAATGTGTAATTTGTAATGATACTGGCAAAGACCCCGAATTTTACAGGAGAGGACCGTCTGCAGCCTCCACAGGATTCACATCTATTAAGCCAATTTTTTATTTTTTTAAAGGCCTGCCGGTAATATACTGTCTGGGTCACGTGTACCCTAGTATATCTCCCCCAAAACTGTGTCGACTAAGGGTCTGGATGTGGCAGATTTAGTCCACCCATAGCTACACCTCTGATCTAGAGCAGTCGTAATCCAGAGATTCTGGACCACATGTAGGATCATGTAGGTTTTAAAAAAAAAAGTCTTCTATTAACTGCTGGGTAATATATTTATATATACAATTCACTTATACAACCTAACCATAAGTTCCCGCCTCTCTGTATAATATGATTATTACTATAATTGCAGGATAAAGGTATAATCTTTTGTGTAAGCGCGGCAGTAAGGTAATCCCTCGCTGCTTCTTATTTTGATTTAATATAATGTGACATAGACTTCACATATGGTTACTACAAAGGTGGCGGCCGCCTGGAGTATTCTTACTATGGATTAAAGTCTCCCACCACATCTCCTATCGCCTGGATGATGCCGCTGGATCCAGATGTATTACAGATATTCTTATAAGGAATACAGGGGGGGGGTCGGGGGCTGACTAATTCCCACTGCCTCCTCTGGGTTGGAGAAAGCCCATAGCACAGCCTAACTGGCTAACAATTCCTCCTACCTTGGGAAATGTATTACAGAGCAAATAGGACAAGCATTTTAAGGAATTTTTGGTATAATACAAGTGAACATATTTTGTACTTTGAATGTAGCAGAAAAATGGGGTGTTTCATTTTTCTGGTGTCCCCACCAGATAATCAGGACACGGGAGCGGAATCCAAGCCGTGACTGTCCCGTAAAAAAACCATAATGAAATTCTGGAAGCATGGCCTTATCTAACGGGGGAAGAAAGAAATCTTAACAAACTAAGTAAACAGTAACTTTTATTCCAAATTATTTAAATTTGATCAATTCCGACAAGTGACATAATCACAAACCCCCCACCCCCCCCGCCACCGTAGAAAAAAACCTCAACATATGCCTCGACATACGCCACTTGTAATATCCCGAAAACAGCGCTCGTGCCCTTCCCTTATCTAAAAAACAAAACAGAATCTGCCCACAGAGAACGACGGACCTTTGAGAGCCCGACGCGTTTCACACCCGGCAGTTTCTTCAAGGTGTCTGATGGTCTTGTCATCCTTCTTCAGTTTTCAGCCTTAAAGGGACTGGATCACCGAAACTTAATTCGTACTGTGAATGTGGAGAATAAAAAAAAAAAAAAAAAGGATCTATACATTGTATTAGCGAAACTGCAAGAAAATGGCTGAATTAGGAGACAAATGGAGTCTGTGGAGTCTCCTGCTTATGACATCACCTGGGACTTGGTATGCCAGTGAACTGCTTTTCAATGGAAATTTTGTAATATACATATTACAAAAATGCTTGGTTAAATACTTAGCAGAATGCTTGGTTGCATAGGGAGAGGTATTAGCAGAATGCTTGGTTGTATAGGGAGAGGTATTAGCAGAATGCTTGGTTGTATAGGGAGAGGTATAAGCAGAATGCTTGGTTGTATAGGGAGAGGTATTAGCAGAATGCTTGGTTGTATAGGGAGAGGTATTAGCAGAATGCTTGGTTGTATAGGGAGAGGTATTAGCAGAATGCTTGGTTGTATAGGGAGAGGTATTGGCAGAATGCTTGGTTATATTGGGAGAGGTATTGGCAGAATGCTTGGTTGCATAGGGAGAGGTATTAGCAGAATGCTTGGTTATATTGGGAGAGGTATTAGCAGAATGCTTGGTTGCATAGGGAGAGGTATTAGCAGAATGCTTGGTTGTATAGGGAGAGGTATTAGCAGAATGCTTGGTTGTATAGGGAGAGGTATAAGCAGAATGCTTGGTTGTATAGGGAGAGGTATTAGCAGAATGCTTGGTTGTATAGGGAGAGGTATTAGCAGAATGCTTGGTTGTATAGGGAGAGGTATTAGCAGAATGCTTGGTTGTATAGGGAGAGGTTTTAGCAGAATGCTTGGTTGTATAGGGAGAGGTATTAGCAGAATGCTTGGTTGTATAGGGAGAGGTATTAGCAGAATGCTTGGTTGCATAGGGAGAGGTATTAGCAGAATGCTTGGTTGTATAGGGAGAGGTATTAGCAGAATGCTTGGTTGTATAGGGAGAGGTATTAGCAGAATGCTTGGTTGCATAGGGAGAGGTATTAGCAGAATGCTTGGTTGTATAGGGAGAGGTTTTAGCAGAATGCTTGGTTGTATAGGGAGAGGTATTAGCAGAATGCTTGGTTGTATAGGGAGAGGTATTAGCAGAATGCTTGGTTGCATAGGGAGAGGTATTAGCAGAATGCTTGGTTGTATAGGGAGAGGTATTAGCAGAATGCTTGCTTGTATAGGGAGAGGTATTAGCAGAATGCATGGTTGTATAGGGAGAGGTATTAGCAGAATGCTTGGTTTCATAGGGAGAGGTATTAGCAGAATGCTTGGTTGCATAGGGAGAGGTATTAGCAGAATGCTTGCTTGTATAGGGAGAGGTATTAGAAGTAGGAAGAAGGAAGTGCTCATGCCATTGTACAGGGCGCTGGTGAGACCTCACTTGGAGTATTGTACAGAGCGCTGGTGAGACCTCACTTGGAGTATTGTACAGAGCGCTGGTGAGACCTCACTTGGAGTATTGTACAGAGCGCTGGTGAGACCTCACTTGGAGCATTGTACAGAGCGCTGGTGAGACCTCACTTGGAGTATTGTACAGAGCGCTGGTGAGACCTCACTTGGAGTATTGTACAGAGCGCTGGTGAGACCTCACTTGGAGTAATGTACAGAGCGCCGGTGAGACCTCACTTGAAGTATTGTACAGAGCACTGGTGAGACCTCACTTGGAGTATTGTACAGAGCACTGGTGAGACCTCACTTGGAGTATTGTACAGAGCACTGGTGAGACCTCACTTGGAGTATTGTACAGAGCGCTGGTGAGACCTCACTTGGAGTATTGTACAGAGCGCTGGTGAGACCTCACTTGGAGTATTGTACAGAGCGCTGGTGAGACCTCACTTGGAGTATTGTACAGAGCGCTGGTGAGACCTCACTTGGAGTATTGTACAGAGCGCTGGTGAGACCTCACTTGGAGTATTGTACAGAGCACTGGTGAGACCTCACTTGGAGTATTGTACGCAGTACTGGTGAGACCTCACTTGGAGCATTGTACAGAGCGCTGGTGAGACCTCACTTGGAGTATTGTACAGAGCGCTGGTGAGACCTCACTTGGAGTATTGTACAGAGCGCTGGTGAGACCTCACTTGGAGTATTGTACAGAGCACTGGTGAGACCTCACTTGGAGTATTGTACAGAGCGCTGGTGAGACCTCACTTGGAGTATTGTACAGAGCACTAGTGAGACCTCACTTGGAGTATTGTACAGAGCACTGGTGAGACCTCACTTGGAGTATTGTACAGAGCACTGGTGAGACCTCACTTGGAGTATTGTACAGAGCACTGGTGAGACCTCACGTTGAGTATTGTACAGAGCGCTGGTGAGACCTCACTTGGAGTATTGTACAGAGCGCTGGTGAGACCTCACTTGGAGTATTTTACAGAGCACTGGTGAGACCTCACTTGGAGTATTGTACAGAGCACTGGTGAGACCTCACTTGGAGTATTGTACAGAGCACTAGTGAGACCTCACTTGGAGTATTGTACAGAGCACTGGTGAGACCTCACTTGGAGTATTGTACAGAGCACTGGTGAGACCTCACTTGGAGTATTGTACAGAGCACTGGTGAGACCTCACTTGGAGTATTGTACGCAGTACTGGAGACCGTATCTCCAGAAGGATATTGATACTTTGGAGAGAGTTCAGAGAAGGGCTACTAAACTGGTTCATGGGTTGAAGGATAAAACTTACCAGGAAAGGTTAAAGCATCTTAACATGTATAGCTTGGAGGAAAGACGTAACAGGGGGGATATGATAGAAACATTTAAATACATAAAGGGAATCAACACGGTAATGGAAGAGAGTATATTTAAAAGAAGAAAAACTACCACAACTAGAGGACATAGTCTTAAATTAGAGGGGCAACGATTTAAAAGTAATATCAGGAAGTATTACTTTACTGAGAGGGTAGTGGATGTATGGAATAGCCTCCCAGCAGAAGTGGTAGAGGTAAACACAGTGAAGGAGTTTAAGCAAACGTGGGATAGACACAAGGCTATCCTAGCTATAAGACCAGGAACGGGGGACTAATAAAAGTACTCAAAAAAAATTGGGCAGACTAGATGGACCGAATGGTTCTTATCTGCCGGTGACACATTCTATGTTTCTATGTTTCTATATCAAGTCACAGGTGATGTCACAAAGGGGAGACACCACAGACAAACTCTCCTAATTTAGACATTTGCTGGCCGTTTTGCTAACACAATGTATAGATCATTTTTATTCTTTTCGTTCACAGTATAACAGTGTTTAGGGGATAATCATATAATCATAATGTATATTGGGGTGTTTACATTTTTTATCCAGTTTAGCAGTTTTAAGACCTTTTTTCTGGGGGGGGGGGGGGGGGGGGGTTCGAGGTCAGCTCCAAAGAGTCTGCGGTGGGCTGAGAAATGTTTTATCTGCCTAGTTGAGTAATGCTGCAAATGCGTTTGTAATTCCCTTCGTAATGCGATGGAGTCTGATTGCGGATAAGAGATTTATCTATCGGGGGGGGGGGGGGGAAGGGGGGGGTTGGAGTCCTGTGCAGTGGTTGGGATAATTGGGGCAGGTGTCAGGGTCTTGTCATGTCACCAGCCGTGCCACCCATGGCCAGGCATATGCCAATCTCAGATTTTACCTACTCCTATTTCTGTCGGCCAGCAGGTGTCTGGTTGTGCATGATGGGAGTTGCAACCTTCAACATCTACCGGCAAGCCAAATTCGCTATTGGAATTAGTTATTGTGTATCTCCTGTATATGTATACCTCTACCAAAGCCTTTAAACTGAATCCATATCAACACGCATGAAACAGGGAATTGACAAGAGAATTACAATTAACGGATGGCCAAAGTAGCCGAGTGGGAAAAAATTGGGCTATTGACTTTAAATCTGAATTTCCCTTAATGTATAGTTGCCAACATGGACCATGTTTCCAGGGACACATATTTGTTCCACGTGCTGCAGAAAGAGCATGCAAAGTGCGGCCCGGCAGTATGTAGGATGGATATACGCACAGACACAATCCAATTAATTAATCAGGGTGGAGATCTTATAGGACCTACCATGATTAATTAATTGGATTGTGTCTGTGCATATATACATCCTACATACTGCCGGGCTGCACGTTGCATGCTCTTTCTGCAGTATGTGGGACAGATATGTGTCCCTGGAAAACATGGCCGATGTTGGCAGCTATGTTACAGTCCCTGACCCCCCTTCAGTCCAGCTTCACTGTGTATCGTCTGGTTTTAAAGTTGTAAATTTAAAAGTAAATATAAACCTTTTAAAGGCGACATCTGTTCTTTCTGTACAGTATTGTTAAAGATCAGTAGGGAGTCAAATAATAAACACAGAATGTTTAGAGGCAAAACACATTTCAGAACAAAAGTTACGACTGTGAAATGCGACTGGGTCATAATACTGGAGAATTATTTATGTAACACAGTTAAGTATACGTGTAAAGGATTCCATATTTCACCGCCATCCATCCCTCTGCGAAATCACTAGCACTGTAAACAAAATAAAAATACAGTCATTGTAATGTGCAGTTTTCTAGATGGCTCCACTTACACAGAAACATAAACGAGTCTACTCAATAAAACAGAGAATGGCAGGGAACTGAAAACTTCAGGCCAAAGTAGCCGAGCTGGAAACAATTCTTCAGTGCAGCTGAATGGGGGAGTCTTTTTCCAACTCGGCTACTTTGGCCTTAAGTTTGAAATTCCCTTCTCAATGCCCTGCAGTTCTCTAGACTGTGTCAGCAGATAAGAACCTTTCGGCCCATCTAGTCTGCCCAATGTCGGCCCTAAAGGGCGTGCCCTTTTGATAGTACTTCTGATAGTACACGCCAGTTTATCCTCTGACTGGCAGCGGCCATGTTTCTATAGGAAGTCTCTCTCTGCTAGCAGGAAGTACCTTAACTAGGTTCCCCCCTTCTGATCCCATGCAATAACGAGGGTCTCTCTCTCTGTGCTAGCAACGAGAGACCCTCACAGATTGGGCCGAGACCCCCGCTCTGATGGGCTGTGCCCGTGCTGACGTTGTCAATGTGTGACAGCCAGGAACTGCTGTGTCTCACATGTGAGACACAGCAGACAGTAACCCCGTGTGGATCTATTAAGATACAGGTCGGGTTTACTTAAATGGCCCGGGACATGTTTTGTTTAACCCTTGCTTCCTTCAGGAAAGCAAAGGTTTAACAAAGTGCAATGTTCCTTTAACTTACTAATAATATATATCTACCAAAAGAATTGTGCTACTCAAGGGTCTTAATCCAAAGGAGAAAAACTATTTACAGGTAGACGGTAACGTTTCTGTCTCTGGGATGAAGCCTTCTTCAGGACAGTCTAGTTATATACTAATATATATATATATATATATATATATATATATATATATATATAATTCTACAAAAAAAAACACCTGCAGGGTACAAAATATTCCCCAGAATGCATCTGGCCGGCTCTTCCTGATTGGCCGGATGTCAAGTAAGGAGGCCTCAATAAAAGTGTCTTGTTTGGACTATCTATATCTGTCTATGTTCGTTAGCCCCCCCCCCCATTCGTGTGATCATTCAGTAATCCTGTGATGCTGACGGTGTGTGGTGCCGGGCACATCACGGACTAAATTAATTCCGCTGAGTGCTGTCTTCCTAGACCCCCCCCCCTCCAAACCTTCCCCCTGTGGTGCGAGTGCTGTTAACATGGTCGAGTCTGCAAAGAGGCACATGACTGCGTCTGGCTTGAGCGGCCAACAGTTTGATTAGCTTTTTAAAGGTGCAAGACTTTTAATTGGTCACGTCTGGAGATAATCATACCGCGTGCAGAGGACTGACATACTCTGCGCAGTGTATGTGCGAGGATGTATTGTTGGGGGGGGGAATTTGCTTGTACGTTGCTCTACCTCAAGGGCCATAATCCTGCTGGTTCTCTTATTAAAATAACTAATCAAGCGAGGCCTTGGCGGCTTTTCATTAGAAGTGCAAGTTCTGGCACGCCTGGAGAAGATGGCGAAGTGGGCACGTGAGCTTGCAATTCAGTAAATAAAGGTGTCTTCTTTTACATACTGCCAGGCTGCACTTTGCATGCTCTTTCTGCAGCATGTGGAACAAATATGTGTCCTGGAAATATGGCCGATGTCCCTTAAATTCTAATCCAGCACTGACTGGAGTATGACAATCCTGCTTAAAGAGATGCAGCCAGTGCCCCCAATGACGTGAGTGCTGCTTCTTCTCCAATGCAGAGCCAGAGCCTTGTGCTGCTTCTTCTCTACTGCAGAGCCTTGTGCTGCCTCGTTCTCTACTGCAGAGCCTTGTGCTGCCTCCTTCTCTACTGCAGAGCCTTGTGCTGCCTCCTTCTCTACTGCAGAGCCTTGTGCTGTCTCCTTCTCTACTGCAGAGCCTTGTGCTGCCTCCTTCTCTACTGCAGAGCCTTGTGCTGCCTCGTTCTCTACTGCAGAGCCTTGTGCTGCCTCCTTCTCTACTGCAGAGCCTTGTGCTGCCTCCTTCTCTACTGCAGAGCGTTGTGCTGCCTCCTTCTCCAATGCAGAGCCTTGTGCTGCCTCCTTCTCCAATGCAGAGCCTTGTGCTGCCTCCTTCTCTACTGCAGAGCCTTTTGCTGCCTCCTTCCTTCAAAGAAGCAAGGGTTAAAAAAATGTTTTCATTGTCCTTTAAAATGTGTCTGTGGTGTCTCCTGTTTATCACCTTGTGGCCTGATGTGTGTCTGTGGTGTCTCCTGTTTGTGACATCACCTTGTGGCCTGATGTGTGTCTGTGGTGTCTCCTGTTTATGACATCACCTTGTGGCCTGATGTGTGTCTGTGGTGTCTCCTGTTTATGACATCACCTTGTGGCTTGATGTGTGTCTGTGGTGTCTCCTGTTTATGACATCACCTTGTGGCCTGATGTGTGTCTGTGGTGTCTCCTGTTTATCACCTTGTGGCCTGATGTGTGTCTGTGGTGTCTCCTGTTTATGACATCACCTTGTGGTCTGATGTGTGTCTGTGGTGTCTCCTGCTTATGACATCACCTTGAGGCCTGATGTGTGTCTGTGGTGTCTCCTGTTTATGACATCACCTTGTGGTCTGATGTGTGTCTGTGGTGTCTCCTGCTTATGACATCACCTTGAGGCCTGATGTGTGTCTGTGGTGTCTCCTGCTTATGACATCACCTTGTGGCCTGATGTGTGTCTGTGGTGTCTCCTGTTTATGACATCGCCTTGAGGCCTGATGTGTGTCTGTGGTGTCTCCTGTTTATGACATCACCTTGTGGCCTGATGTGTGTCTGTGGTGTCTCCTGTTTATGGCATCACCTTGTGGCCTGATGTGTGTCTGTGGTGTCTCCTGTTTATGACATCACCTTGTGGCCTGATGTGTGTCTGTGGTGTCTCCTGTTTATGACATCACCTTGTGGCCTGATGTGTGTCTGTGGTGTCTCCTGTTTATGACATCACCTTGAGGCCTGATGTGTGTCTGTGGTGTCTCCTGTTCATCACCTTGTGGCATGATGTGTGTCTGTGGTGTCTCCTGTTTATGACATCACCTTGTGGCTTGATGTGTGTCTGTGGTGTCTCCTGTTTATGACATCACCTTGTGGCTTGATGTGTGTCTGTGGTGTCTCCTGTTTATGACATCACCTTGTGGCCTGATGTGTGCCTGTGGTGTCTCCTGCTTATGGCATCACCTTGTGGCCTGATGTGTGTCTGTGGTGTCTCCTGTTTATCACCTTGTGGCATGATGTGTGTCTGTGGTGTCTCCTGTTTATGACATCACCTTGTGGCCTGATGTGTGCCTGTGGTGTCTCCTGCTTATGGCATCACCTTGTGGCCTGATGTGTGCCTGTGGTGTCTCCTGTTTATGGCATCACCTTGTGGCCTGATGTGTGTCTGTGGTGTCTCCTGTTTATGACATCACCTTGTGGCCTGATGTGTGCCTGTGGTGTCTCCTGCTTATGGCATCACCTTGTGGCCTGATGTGTGTCTGTGGTGTCTCCTGTTTATCACCTTGTGGCATGATGTGTGTCTGTGGTGTCTCCTGTTTATGACATCACCTTGTGGCCTGATGTGTGCCTGTGGTGTCTCCTGCTTATGGCATCACCTTGTGGCCTGATGTGTGCCTGTGGTGTCTCCTGTTTATGGCATCACCTTGTGGCCTGATGTGTGTCTGTGGTGTCTCCTGTTTATGACATCACCTTGTGGCTTGATGTGTGTCTGTGGTGTCTCCTGTTTATGACATCACCTTGTGGCCTGATGTGTGTCTGTGGTGTCTCCTGTTTATGACATCACCTTGTGGCTTGATGTGTGTCTGTGGTGTCTCCTGTTTATGACATCACCTTGTGGCCTGATGTGTGTCTGTGGTGTATCCTGTTTATGACATCACCTTGTGGCCTGATGTGTGTCTGTGGTGTCTCCTGTTTATGACATCACCTTGTGGCCTGATGTGTGTCTGTGGTGTCTCCTGTTTATGACATCACCTTGTGGCCTGATGTGTGTCTGTGGTGTCTCCTGTTTATGACATCACCTTGTGGCCTGATGTGTGTCTGTGGTGTCTCCTGTTTATGACATCACCTTGTGGTCTGATGTGTGTCTGTGGTGTCTCCTGTTTATGACATCACCTTGTGGCCTGATGTGTGTCTGTGGTGTCTCCTGTTTATGACATCACCTTGTGGCCTGATGTGTGTCTGTGGTGTCTCCTGTTTATGACATCACCTTGTGGCCTGCTGTGTGTCTGTGGTGTCTCCTGTTTATGACATCACCTTGTGGCCTGATATGTGCACATATTTGCACATCAAGCATGGATATCATACCTTTTTCTATGCATGTGCTTACAACTCTGCAGGCACAGTATACGGATGTCACAGTATAAATAGAGCATTTGTCCAGTCTGCAGCCATCGGTGGCCATTTACACCTTTAGTTTGGTGTATAGCCTTCTGCTAGTAATTGCTGCATCATAGGAAACATATTAAAGCTCTAGTCTAGTGCGTCAAATTAGACTGTATTTCTTTTCAGGGATAAGGATCAGCTGGCCAGAGCTTTCACAGCATATATACAAAGTACAGCAAGAGCTGGTAGCACATTTAGGAGTGAAAATCACCCTTGCAATAACTCCCACGCACATCAAAAACCCCTTGATCCCTGCAGATACCTTGCAGTGCTACGGTGATAGCAGAGAGCGCCCTGCAGGGGAAAAAAAAGATTCATACAGGCAACAAAGGCCGTCCTTATTTTGTCAAAGCAGACTAGCCCACAGAGCTAACATTCTCATAGTTGCCAACATCGGCCATGTTTCCAGGACACATATTTGTTCCACATGCTGCAGAAAGAGCATGCAAAGTGCAGCCCAGTATGTAGGACGGATATACGCACAGACACAATCCAATTAATTCATCATGGTAGGTCCTATGAGATCTCCACCCTGATTAATTAATTGGATTGTGTCTGTGCGTATATCCATCCTACATACTGCCGGGCTGCACTTTGCATGATCTTTCTGCAGCATGTGGAACAAATATGTGTCCCTGGAAACATGGCCGGGGTTGGAAACTATGTATTCTAAATCTAATGTTCAAATTAAATGATCTTTCTATCCTGTTTAGTTTAGAACGTATCACTTGGATAACAGAAAACAAACACTAGGGGACGCCTTACCGTCTGCTTGTGGGCGTAGCCTAAGGGAAATGCTTAGCGTTTGGTCTGTCAGAATTCCAGTTTGATACACACAAAGGGTGTGGCTGTCTGATTGACATTCAGCAGCATGGATGCCCACAAGCAAGACTCCTAGTGCTTAGTGTAGTCTGTACATATCTAGTGATATCTTTTGAACAAAACATAATAGAAAGATAAATTAAAAAGCAATTAATATTGCCTCATATTCCGGACCTGGCTGTGGACCCCTAAAAGGACCTGGAACATCTAAATTGAGGTCTCAATCCCCTGGGATGTCCTGCCCAGCCGGTCCTGCCCAGCCGGTGAGCACCACCTGCCCCTCTGACTTCAGCTCCTGCCCCCTGTCTCAGTCTACCATGCTAAGCATCAAGGAGTGCAATCAGATCCCTCAGCATCCTATCCTGGGATGAGATAGTCCATCTCCTTCATTGGTCCCTGCCGCAGATAAAATAACTCGATCCAGACCTCCGACAGCATGATACAGTGCGCAAAAGTCCTAGACTAAGTGCCCACTCCATCTTTCCCTCTCTCGCTATATTTTATTCATATCCCCATCATGAGTTTGAGCAAGATCGGTCATCCAGAGGTTCACATCGCAGAGAATAATAACGTTTTTTAGAGGAATAATTAAAAGCTCAGGTTATCATTTAATTACATCATCATTATGTCCTGCCCCAGAGCAGTTAATCAGCTGTCCTTGATTGCTGTCACCCCCACAGCGCAGGAGAATTTGAAACGAACGAATCAGGGAGGCCAAGAGTTACTGATAAATCAGGGGGGCCCAAGAGTTACTGATAAATCAGGGGGGCCAAGAGTTACTGATAAATATGGGGGGCCCAAGAGTTACTGATAAATCAGGGGGGCCAAGAGTTACTGATAAATCAGGGGGGCCAAGAGTTACTATAAATCAGGGGGGCCAAGAGTTACTGATATATCAGGGGGGCCAAGAGTTACTGATAAATCAGGGGGGCCAAGAGTTACTGATAAATCAGGGGGGCCAAGAGTTACTGATATATCAGGGGGGCCAAGAGTTACTGATAAATCAGGGGGGCCAAGAGTTGCTGATAAATCAGGGGGGCCAAGAGTTACTGATAAATCAGGGGGGGCCAAGAGTTACTGATAAATCAGGGGGGGGCAAGAGTTACTGATAAATCAGGGGGGCCAAGAGTTACTGATAAATCAGGGAGGCCAAGAGTTACTGATAAATCAGGGGGGGCCAAGAGTTACTGATAAAACAGGGGGGGCCAAGAGTTACTGATAAATCAGGGGGGGCCAAGAGTTACTGATAAATCAGGGGGGCCAAGAGTTACTGATAAATCAGGAAGGCCAAGAGTTACTGATAAATCAGGGGGGCCAAGAGTTACTGATAAATCAGGGGGACCAAGAGTTACTGATGAATCAGGGGGCCAAGAGTTACTGATAAATCAGTGGGGCCAAGAGTTACTGATGAATCAGGGAGGCCAAGAGTTACTGATAAATCAGGGGGGCCAAGAGGTACTGATAAATCAGGGGGGCCAAGAGTTACTATAAATCAGGGGGGCCAAGAGTTACTGATAAATCAGGGGGGCCAAGAGTCACTGATAAATCAGGGGGGCGAAGAGTTACTGATGAATCAGGAAGGCCAAGAGTCACTGATAAATCAGGGGGGCCAAGAGTTACTGATAAATCAGGGGGGCCAAGAGTTACTGATAAATCAGGGGGGCCAAGAGTTACTGATAAATCAGGGGGGCCAAGAGTTACTGATAAATCAGGGGGCCAAGAGTTACTGATAAATCAGGGGGCCAAGAGTTACTGATAAATCAGGAAGGCCAAGAGTTACTGATAAATCAGGGGGGCCAAGAGGTACTGATAAATCAGGGGGGCCAAGAGTTACTGATAAATCAGGGGGTCCAAGAGTTACTGATGAATCAGGGGGTCCAAGAGTTACTGATAAATCAGGGGGGGCCAAGAGTTACTGATGAATCAGGGGGTCCAAGAGTTACTGATAAATCAGGGGGGCCAACAGTTACTGATAAATCAGGGGGGCCAATAGTTACTGATAAATCAGGGGGGCCAACAGTTACTGATAAATCAGGGGGGCCAAGAGTTACTGATAAATCAGGGGGGCCAAGAGTTACTGATAAATCAGGGGGGCCAAGAGTTACTATAAATCAGGGGGGCCAAGATTTACTGATAAATCAGGGGGGCCAAGAGTTACTGATAAATCAGGGGGGCCAAGAGTTACTGATAAATCAGGGGGGCCAAGAGTTACTGATAAATCAGGGGGGCAAAGAGTTACTGATAAATCAGGGGGGCCAAGAGCTACTGATAAATCAGGGGGGCCAAGAGTAATTTTTTTGGGCTGCCCATATGGAACCAGATAATCAGAGAGGCAAGCTGATGGGAAAGATCGGATTTAAATGTTGTTTGCAAAGGTAGCGGGGGTGCTACCATACTGAGAGAGACCACCAAATCACTGAACTGAGGTATGGAACAAATGTGCAACTAGCTGATGGCCCCCCCCCCCCCCCAAAAAAAAAGTAAAAAAAAAAAACCCTATCACCTCTGGCGCTAAACAAAGGTTACGTTAATCTAAAACAATTACACAGAGATTGTCCTCCCCAAATCTGCACTCCGTCAGAGGGACTCATCTCAACTTTGTCTATACCGTGACTGTAGAGAATGAAAAAAAAAATGATTGAACATACATTGCGAATGCATTTGAAGGGGGGGGGGGGGGTATGTTTAAAATGAGTCTCCTGTTTATGACTTCAACTTGGACTTTAATCTTAAAAGAGAGAATTACAGGGAACTGAGACAGGGAAATTCAAACTTATCCCCGAATGGGACCTTGGCCTTAAGTTTGCAGTTCACTTCTCAATTCCCTGCAATGCTCTTGTGGCTTGCTATGACACATGTCCCACTGAAAGTAGCGTATTTGCATATCCAGCCGCGCAGTGAGATCATAGGCAGGAAACAACACATTTAAAAATACATTTGTTTTCTATTTATTTAAAGGGACTCTCTGGTGCTAAAAATGCATCTTCCAAATATTAATGCATAATAATGTGCTTTCAAAGTACTTTCAAATGCATGTCTTACATTTTGCATTGCTTACAATATGAAATACTTACAGCTAGATGAAGTTGTGATATTACAGCAGTTTGCAAGAAGCCAGGACTTCCCACACTAGCTGAGTAATAGTCAATGTCATCAATTGCTGTTCCTGCTGCAGGAACCAATGAGAATAATGCCAATCAAATGAATGGAATATCCTGATTCTCTAGTGATGTCATCAGACAATGTGTTACGTTTTTTTTAAGAGATTCTTCATGTACAAGAGCAAGGTTACCTAGATTCCACACAATGCATTCTATTCCACCAGCAGAGCAGCAATGAGGAACTGACTCATTGAAACAAAACTGATACAGGGTCACTGCCTACACATAATCAGTGCAGCAGCACCTGTAGGTTAGGAGGCAGGGATTGAGTAGAATATTAGAAATGTGATTTATGCAGAATCAAATCACACTGGAAAATAGCCTGTGCACTATACAAGCAATAACCTTCATCTTGCACCAAAATAAGTTTGGGAACTAGACTGTCCCTTTAAGCATTTGCCTGCAATTCTGCTAACACAATGTATTGATACATATATATATAATTTAGAGAATAAAAAGCGATTTGATATATATATATATATATATATATATATATATATATATAAACATATATATATAGCCTTTTATTCTCTAAATTCACACAATAAACAACAATGTTTAAGGGATCATGTCCTTTTAATCCCAAATATATTGGGGAAGAGCAGTCAGTTGCTTGACATCCTGGCACTGAAACCGTTAATAAAACAGTCTGTGTATTAATTAATAATTACATAATTATGGAAAAACCGGGGGAAAAAACAAAATTGTGACGTTTTTTCTGTATTTTATTTGTTTGTAATTTCTCACTGTAGCATTATTTTTATTGTGTTCTAGCAGTAATGTTTAAGTACATGGCCACGAACGACATCTCTTCATATATCATTTATCATATTCCTATACATTGTCATTTACAAGTGACCTTGGATTCAAATTGTTTTGCTTGTATCATCATCATATACATTCTATAGAAAACTATATATAGCTGGCCTTAAAGGACAAATGTTGGTTAAAAAAAAAATGAAGTTCTATTTAATTGAAAGATTCCTTTAGTAAAATAAAGGACCTTACTGAGCTCTCTTTGTTTGTTTCGTTCGAACAGTGGAGGCTCAATAAGATGCTTTATTTATATTCTTTCATTAAAACATTTCTCATAAATATGCCTACACTCGACATAATCTTTCAATTATACAGACCTGCTTTTTTTTTTTCTGATAATTGTACATTATTCATTTTAAACAAGTTTTTTTTTTAATTTAAACTGAAATGAAGATGTTCTCTTAATTCTGGACTTCTATCATTTGACCTTGGACACAGTGGGCACTCTACATCATCAAGTAGCATTTTTCAGATCTTTCCACTCCATTGCACAATGGGATGCTGGAAGCTAATGATCTAATTACATGAACCGCCTGCAACACAGGTTGTAAATAGTTGTTTTTTTTTTTTAATTTCTGGAGGGTTACCATCCAGCCGCTATTTTACCGACAGGCCAGTACAAAAAAATGTTTTTGGTGTGGATCCAGTTTTTGAAGGAAAACTAAAAACTCTAGAGCTACCTACCCACGTCGAAAGTCTGCCCAATCTTCTAGGAAAGTTATTTTAAACTCTTTTATGCAAATACATGTTCAGTTTGCAGAGTGGATTGAAATGTGTTATACAGACTTATTTTTACTAGACCTGGAGGAGACAAGATGCTATTAAAGCATGTTAGAAAAAAAACCAGCTAGCCTCTGTAGCTCTATAGTCTCGGATCAGTGATATCCAGGCTCGGATATCAGTTTACTAACTGTGGATAATAAATATTTGCAGAATTTAGGAGCCAGACAGACCTATTTAATATTTTTGAGAGCTCGGCAATTGGCAATTAACGGTATGGATAAAATACTAAAATTAAGTTTGGAGCCTGGAGTATTGTTTCAATGGCTTATGGGGTTTATCAAATGATATACCCAGGATGCATAGCAATCTATAGCTTGTCAAGCAGCATGGGTATTGTAGTTCCCAAACAGCTGTCATTCTCCCTGGCTATCCTAGGGATTAGGGAAGGCTAAAATCGGCTACATTAATCTAAAGTTTGAAATTCCCACCTCAATTCCCTTTAATTCTCTCTTTGTTGTGTAGACCCTAATGTCTTTTACGGCAGGTAGAAAATGCCATCCTGTTGCTGGGGTTAGTCCTGTGAGTGAAGTCTGGGTGCTGGGGAAAGTTCTGTGAGCGCAATATGGGGTGTTGGGGCAAGTGCTATGAGTGCAATCTGAGTGCTGGTGTAAATTCTGTGTGCTATATAGGTGCTGGGGTAAATCCTGGGTGCAGAGGATGGAAATACAAACAAAAAATCCATTTTTTTTTCAATAACATTTTTATTACATATGTAAAAAGTTGAAAGTAGTATTAAGAAGTAAAAATTTGCCACTGCAGGTATCTAGAGCTCATTTTATCGCTTTTACACTGTGTATAGATATATCCGCTAGACGTACACATTTACATTGGGCGCATTCAGCATTATTGCTGGGACAGATCCGAATTTCACTGGACAAGACTAGTGTTGAGCGAACCCGAACCGCACTGTTCGGGTTCGTACCGAACATTACGGTTTTTGGACCCCGGACCCGAACATGGACATTTCACTGTATGTTCGGGTTGGAGTTCGGAGTTCGGCGATTACATTGTATGTAATGCTATGGGCTTTCTATAAACCGAAATAGAGTCCCCATTCATACGAAAGGTCAATTGACCTATTCTTATGAATGGGGACACTCTTACCCACATTTTACTTCATTTTGCAGCCCTCTAGCCCTTTCCAGGACTTTTTAGAGGCATTTTAGTGGCCAAAAGTTTGTGTCCCCATTGACTTCAATGGGGTTCGGGTTCAGGGTCAAGTTCGAGCACGGACCCGGACAACTGTTGGCAAGTATGGACTTCCCTGAAAGCAAAAGTCTACCTCTTTGGCCGATGGGGTTAAGGAGCCATTGCCTACCTTCCTCTAACGCTCTATATATCATACCCGTCTTTCCGCAGAGTCCTTTTTTTGTAATGTAATCTCTTTGTGGTGAAGACCAGTCTGTGCTGAAATCTCACAGCCTCCATCAGTCACAGTCATCATCCCTAGTAAATAATAAATGACTCATTCCCCTGAAACGATCTGAATTATATGTTGTATAAAGTGATAATATCGTTTCAGCAATGGCAGGGATTGCTATCTGTCTTCCACTGCGGGCCATTATCTTTATAAATAGCACTCCCCAGAAGAGCTTACAAACTAATTTCGCTAATAGGCATGAAGTGTTGTGGGCTTGTGTGTTTTTTTTTTTTTATCAAGGACAGGTGAATGTGGGTTCCTCTAGTGAACAGAGCAGGGGCATCTCATGGTCCACACTAGACATGTGCAAAACTAAAATTTTCGTTTAGTTTTCGTCCATTCGGACGAAAATGTTATTTATTTAGTCTAAAACGAATTTCGTTCATTACTTCATTCGTTTCAGACGAAATTCGTTCATTATTTTCTTTTCGTTTTATTCGTACGTACGAATCAATTGACCTACACATTCCATAAACCGAAAGTCTATAAACCAAACTTCGTTCAGTTTATAGACTTTCGGCTTATGGAATACATGTAATGCTATTGGCTTTCTATAAACCGAACTAGAGTCCCCATTCATAAGAAATTCTTATGAATGGGGACTCTAGTTCGGTTTATAGAAAGCCAATAGTATTACATGTATTCTATAAGCCGAAAGTCTATAAACCGAAGGTCGTTCGGTTTATAGACATTCGGTTTATAGAATACATGTAATTCTATGCTATTCTATAAGCCGAAAGTCTATAAACCGAAGGTCGTTCGGTTTATAGACTTTCGGTTTTTAGAATAGCATAGAATTACATGTATTCTATAAACCTCAATTGACCTATTCGATGAATGGGGACTCTATTTCGGTTTATAGAATAGCATTGTAATGCTATTGGTATTCTATAAACCGACTCTATTTCGGTTTTTAGAATGCCAATAGCATGAATGGACGAATGATTTTCGTTTATTAACCATTCGTCTTTCGTTAGTTGAGCATTTTTTCGTTATTCGTTTTTCGGACGATTGGACGAAAATGCTATTTTCGGACGAAAATGCATTAGTCCGAAAACGAATGCACATGTCTAGTCCACACATGGCTCTCCCACTATAAAGAACAGCATGCAGATTGTGCTAACCCCTCCTCGATCAATTGGGATGGCTGTAAATTCGGTCTACTATGAAATCTATAGATGAATAGGGGTGACGTATGTCTGCCAAAATTCTAAATTCAAAACATCAGCAGCTAGTTTAGAAAGTCAAACTAAATGCAAATGAAAGGGTGTGGTTTAGTGTCACACCCTTTGAGAAAACCACACCCCTGAGGAACCTGTATCAACGCTCTTGCAATAATAATTAGTTACATGTGCATGCCCCCAAAGTCTTAAAGGACGAGTAAACTTTATTTTCACTTGTGCCTCCAAGCCAGAAGCACAAGTGAAAAATAGTGTGTACTAAACTAAGCTGGCAGGTACTTTTGATATTACATGCCACTTTATCTTCTGACTGGCAGCACCATGCTTCAACAGAGAGAGACCCCCAAACCTGTCAGACCCTGATCAGACTGGTCCTGAGGCAGAGCCGAGCGTACACCCATGTGCATCTCTAAAGATACACATCAGGTTTACTTGGGACAAGGGCACAGTATTTTTTTTTAATCCATGCAGGAGCCATATACATGATATAAGTTCCTCAGGGGTGTGTTTTTTTTTCAAAGGGTGTAGCACTAAAACCACACTTTTTTTCATTTGCACATACTCCATGACAACTTAAAGGAAGCATGGGTTAAAAACTCTAGTTGTTTTTAAAAGATCTCATTTTTTTTTGCTCTCTCAGTACATGAGGCTCTTGAGATGCAAACCCAACCTTGGTGTCATAAGTTACCGAGCTCCAAGACCCTGGACTCATAAAATACGAGGGCCCAAGACAGTCCACCACAAGTCACTTCTAGACACACTTGGCCGTGAGGCAAATCAAATCCTCCTTGACTGTTGGCCGGGATTCTTAAAGCAATTGATCTTATTCTTCAGATAAAATAGGTATTCGTAGCACAACCATCACTCCGAGGCGAGGTGTTGAAATGAGATTTGCTAACATTCCTAAAGGGTAACTGATCTAGATGTAATTGTGAAATTCTTGTAATGATAAATAATTTACAAGGAAGAGTCGGGCGGGGTGGGGGGTAGGGGGGTTGCTGAGGGGAGATGAAGTTGCTGTTGATTTTGTCAGGTAGCAAAAGAGCAAGAGGGTTTAATTTGGTGGTTTTTTTTGGAACCCATCCTCTGTGCATATTAAAGCGGTCCCTTTAAACATAAACAGACATTTATAGGCTCGTTTTGATTTTTGCAATAGTTAACGTTTGGCAGACTTTGCATTTTTTTAGGTTTATTCATTATTTATCTAAGTGTTTTGTTTTTTTTACCACAAAGATTTCAGCTTTGTTTTCTTTCAAGTCTGTCCATTTGCGAGTAAAATATATACGTATTTAAGCACACGTGATGGAGAGACACATCTAAACTTTTAAAACCAAATACGTGTATGTGAGTAAGAGGCTGTGACAGGCAATGTTTCTCAGGGATGTTAGACTAGTGAAGGATTTGATGGTCCAGGGGAGGCTAATTCCACATTCAAGGAGCTCTGGACAGAGAAGGCACCTCAACCTACTTCTTTTTTTTTTTTATAACTGGTGGAATGGCTACTAAGGTGCTGGAGTTGGACCCACCGTTTGTAGGATGTGTGGGGAGCTAGGGTGAGCGTGCAAGCCAATCAGAGGACTCCTGTAATGAGATATTCAATAAGTTTAGCATTAATGTGCTTGTGAACCTGTTTTACATTCATGGGTATGTAGCCTCGCCCCGCCTAAGAGCAAGCTGGGAAATTCACTACAGACTGGCAGAGAGAACTGTCTTGCTTGGCATTGTGTGTCCCCTCCCTGCGCGTTTCACAAATACGATGAGTGCCTGCATGTCATGCTTCTGCATCAGTTCTTTTCTGCTTATTTTGGCACTTGCATCAGGAGTGCCTGTGGGTTGTTGGCAGGCTGTCTTTTAAAAAGACGATTAAAGGGACAGTACAAGCCCAGTTTGGTTTTGTGCTGGAGTCACTGTCCAGCATTTTACACATTCTGATATTTTACAAGCTTGGCCCTTCAACTTTGCAAAACGGGGCACAAATCAATATGTCCTTTGGATCCTTCAGCCGCTCAACCTATTTTTAAAGGTTACTGTTCCTTTAAGTCATTTTTTATTTTTTTATATACGCCACCTAGGTTTTCTTGGTCGTACGATCTGGAGCCGATTCATATCCTGCACGGATTGGATGGTTTTGGAGCCTTCTAAAATGCTGACACCCCTGCTTGAAAACTTTTTAAAGGGACCCCATCACCTCAACATTGCCCTGCTTATACCAATGGTTCCCAAACCAGTCCTCACTCCCCCTTAACAATCCAGGATTAAGGGATTACACATGTGACTTGGGTTAAAAAAACAAACAAAAAAACCAAACTTTAAATTAAAATATTAATTGGATTGTGTCTGTGCGTATATCCATGCTCCATACTGCCGGGCTGCACTTTGCATGCTCTTTCTGCAGCATGTGGAACAAATATGTGTCTCTGGAAACATGGCCGATGTTGGCAACTATGTAATTACACATTCTAATACCTCCCCACTTCTGCTCTTGATGGATCGTGATTCCAGGCAGGGGCAGAGCTTCGGGAGGGTGAGTGTCATGCAGTATGCCTTCTCTGCTTTGAGGTCTGCATTCCCTATTTCAATGAGTTCATTCTCCTGTATAAAAGTGTCAAAGCCTCTAGTATAATGCTTTTATGTAAAGATGTCCCAATTTGCTATCATATTGCAGCTAGTTAGACACACAAGAAAAGACTTGGATTCCCTGCCATGTAAATACAATATTTCTGTTTATATTGTTCTAAATGTGTTAGGGTATTCTGATCTCCCCTCCAGGCAGAAAGTTACACGTCATTCATTTCAATCTCAGAGTTAAAATGTTCCTATGTAATATTATACCTTAAACACCAAACACAAACCTATACAAATCTAGTCATGTATTGTGTCAGGACTAGATCTTGTCTTCATACTGTAAAGAATTATTACAAATACTGATTATTATTATTATTATTATTATGATTTATATATTCATACCAATATTCCCTGCTGGATTCTGGAAAGGCTGTGACTGATTTTGGGATGGGGGTGGGGATCCATCATATTCCACAATATAGTGGTAATCGGAATATACAAATCACTTTTTTTTTTTAAATATTGGAGTTCAAAATGAATCCGAACCAGGGAATTCCCTAGTTGCTGTTTTTATTTTTTTTAATTTGCCAACATTATATTGTTCATGGGAGGTGAAAGAAAGTATTAGAACACAGAGGTGATGTGGAGTGCCCACTATGCCTAGGAGAAAAACCAAATATCACAGGAAAAAAGGGGTTTTGACATGTTTGATTAAATCGTATTAAAATCTGCTGAAAAGATTTGGAAAAAATGGTCACCACAAAGTAGACACAACATAACAATATATCCTAATGAGAAAAAAATATATAACAAGAAAAACAAAAAAAAAACGCTAAAGTTTGGAAACATTGGTGTAACTTGTAAGATTCCTTTGCCCCCGGGCTGCCTGTCTCAATGACCTAATACCGAGTTACATTCTCCCTTTTGAAGTTCCTGGCGTCTATTTTTTGGACATTTTTTTGCATCCCAGCCACATCTCATATGATTTCTCTGCCGCGTTCTCCCACAAAGGGTCTCTTATGTTGTGTTCACTTGCTCTCTGCGCAAGGGGAAAAAAACCATAGTAATAGAATTGTATCCGCTTTAAGCTTCAACACAAGCATTGTGTGACCTTGTGTCTCAAAACGAACGGCATTAGAAGTGTTTACTTCACCTACTGGATCCGTCCTTTAGAGCAATGTCATAAACACATCAAACACAGCTGGAATTCGGTAGAAATGCAAGGCCAGGCTGCGAAACACGAGACGCGCGGCTCTACCCAGGCAGGTGAATGGTTGTTCGTAGCTAGGTGAATGGATGTCAGAGAGCACACGGCACACAATGTAACCGCAGAGGGTATGCAGGAAATGTGTTTGTATGGTTATGTCTTCCTCCCCCACGCATTTCTCACCTTCATGCTTTGTTGCATTGTTTGTTGGAACAGATAATCCTATAATCTGTTGGATGAGGTTTTTGGCAACATCCAGAGTGTTTTTATTTAGCAAAATTAAATTCTGTAGTAATGTCTGTGGCCTGTAATGCAAGAATTTGGGGTTTCTGGAAGCATGGGATCCGTATGGTATCTGGAAGCATGGGATCCGTATGGCGTTTGGAAGCAGGGGATCCGTATGGCGTTTGGAAGCAGGGGATCCGTATGGTGTTTGGAAGCATGGGATCTGTATGGCGTTTGGAAGCATGGGATCTGTTTTGGCGTTTGGAAGCATGGGATCTGCTTTGGGATCTGGAAGCATGGGATCTGGATGGTGTTTGGAAGCATGGGATCCGTATGGCGTTTGGAAGCATGGGATCTGCTTTGGTATCTGGAAGCATGGGATCTGGATGGCGTTTGGAAGCATGGGATCTGGATGGCGTTTGGAAGCATGGGATCTGTATGGCCTTTGGAAGCAAGGGGTCTGTATGGCGTTTGGAAGCATGGGATCCGTATGGCGTTTGGAAGCATGGGATCCGTATGGCGTTTGGAAGCATGGGATCCGTATGGTGTTTGGAAGCATGGGATCCGTATGGCGTTTGGAAGCATGGGATCCGTATGGCGTTTGGAAGCATGGGATCTGTTTTGGCGTTTGGAAGCATGGGATCTGCTTTGGTATCTGGAAGCATGGGATCTGGATGGCGTTTGGAAGCATGGGATCTGGATGGCGTTTGGAAGCATGGGATCTGTATGGCCTTTGGAAGCAAGGGGTCTGTATGGCGTTTGGAAGCATGGGATCCGTATGGCGTTTGGAAGCATGGGATCCGTATGGCGTTTGGAAGCATGGGATCCGTATGGTGTTTGGAAGCATGGGATCCGTATGGCGTTTGGAAGCATGGGATCCGTATGGCGTTTGGAAGCATGGGATATGTTTTGGCGTTTGGAATCATGGGATCTGCTTTCGTATCTGGAAGCATGGGATCTGTTTTGGCATTTGGAAGCATAGGATCTGCTTTGGCATTTGGAAGCATGGGATCTGCTTTGGTATTTGGAAGCATGGGATCTGCTTTGGTATTTGGAAGCATGGGATCTGCTTTGGCATTTGGAAGCATGGGATCTGCTTTGGTATTTGGAAGCATGGGATCTGCTTTGGTATTTGGAAGCATGGGATCTGCTTTGGTATTTGGAATCATGGGATCTGCTTTGGCATTTGGAAGCATGGGATCTGCTTTGGCGTTTGGAAGCATGGGATCTGCTTTGGTATCTGGAAGCATGGGATCTGTTTTGGCGTTTGGAAGCATGGGATCTGCTTTGGTATTTGGAAGCATGGGATCTGCTTTGGTATATGGAAGCATGGGATCTGCTTTGGCGTTTGGAAGCATGGGATCTGCTTTGGTATTTGGAAGCATGGGATCTGCTTTGGTATTTGGAAGCATGGGATCTGCTTTGGTATTTGGAAGCATGGGATCTGTTTTGGTATTTGGAAGCATGGGATCTGCTTTGGTAATTGGAAGCATGGGATCTGCTTTGGTATTTGGAAGCATGGGATCTGCTTTGGTATATGGAAGCATGGGATCTGCTTTGGTATTTGGAAGCATGGGATCTGCTTTGGTATTTGGAAGCATGGGATCTGCTTTGGTATCTGGAAGCATGGGATCTGTTTTGGCGTTTGGAAGCATGGGATCTGTTTTGGTATTTGGAAGCATGGGATCTGCTTTGGTATTTGGAAGCATGGGATCTGCTTTGGTATATGGAAGCATGGGATCTGCTTTGGTATTTGGAAGCATGGGATCTGCTTTGGTATATGGAAGCATGGGATCTGCTTTGGTATTTGGAAGCATGGGATCCTGCCTCACAGAGTCCAGACTGGGATTCTGGAATCGTATTTATTTTTTGTGCTCCTAGTGGGCTATTCAGCAGAGCTAAATCCAGTTCAATAATCAGGAGGGAAATCTTATAGGATTATTTAAAGGGACTGGATCACCTGAATATTATTTAAATGTACATGTAGGGCATAAAAAATGATTGAAAACGATCAATGCATTGTGTGAGCAAAACTCCAAGATAACAATGTGCCTGCGGAGTCTCCTGCTTATGATGTCATCCGTGGCACGGTATGCAAATGACTAATTTCCCACTGACAAGCAGTTCATTTGCATACCGTGCCACAGGTTTCCTAGGAAAGAGATCCAGACACGGTAATACTGTATTTATTGTACTTATTTATTTATAATAAACCTCCAGAAGCCCAGAGGTGTGAACACACCCCAAATAATCCTATTTACTGTCTATGTGGAAAAATCTTTCAAGTGTTTAATCTCTTGCCAAAGATTTGTATTTTATTTAAGTTCTTTAACAAACTTCAGATCCTCACTAACCCTTACAATAACATTATATTGCGACAGTGTGTCTGAAAAGCAACAAACGTAGGTACTTAAAAAAGATCCAGCCAGCAGGGAAAATCGGAGATTAGCATCTTGTTTTTAATAGTAACAATAATAATACATTCCTGTCATTAGAGACAGATTTCAAGGGTCCTACACACACCACCTATATATTGTTTATACTGTAGAGAATGGGGGAAAAAAATCCAAAATGATTGAAACATTGTGTAGATAATACAATGCATAGATTCGGTGTGTGATACGCCTGTCTCCTGTTTATGACATCATCAGCTAGTGACGCAACCTCTGGACCTACCAAATGGATGCTGACCCTACCACCTTATAAAGCTGCCCTACAGGGCATACATCTCCCCAAGAAGGGGGGGCCTACCTCAATACCAAGGCACGGGACTCATGTCCCAAATTCAACCTACCCCAAGCTGACGTGAACAATTGTTTATGGAACTGTAAATATATTTGTACATTTCGTGCTGAAAAGTGCAAAATTACGCAAAGACCATGCTGGGAATCCGCATACCAATGACACAGGCGTTCGCACTCTTTGGTTTCTCCCCCACACCATTCCCACGTATACGTTTGGCCAGAATACTAAACGCAGTAGCTAACAAAACCATGCTACAATTCCATAGTTGCCAACATCGGCCATGTTTCCAGGGACACGTATGTGTTCCACATGCTGCAGAAAGAGCATGCAAAGTGCAGCCCGGCAGTATGTAGGATGGATATACACACACAGACACAATCCAATTAATTAATCAGGGTGGAGATCTCATAGGACCTACCATGATTAATTAATTGGATTGTGTCCGTTCGTATAGCCATCCTACATACTGCCGGGCTGCACTTTGCATGCTCTTTCTGCAGCACGTGGAAAAAATATGTGTCCCTGGAAACATGGCCGATGTTGGCAACTATGCACAAGGTATAGATCATTTTCAATCATTTTTTTTCCTTCTCTACATTCAGTACACATGATGTTTAGGTGACACAGTCCCTTTTAATCTAGACATTGTATAATGTTTCTGCAGTTGCTTGCCATTCTCCTAATACAATGTATAGATCATTTTTCATGATTTTGTATTCTGTACATTGAACGTATTATCAATGTTGTAGTAACAGAATCCATTTAAAGGGACATTAAACCTTTATAATCACACAAAAAAAGGTTTTATATTGTGTTGGTGGGTGATTTTTCCCCCCCAGCAATTCATTTAATACATTTTTTTTAAAACAAATTCCTCTCCGAGTTATGAATATAAAGCAAAAAAAGAGCCAAAAGTGCACTGAAATTGCTAAAAAAAATAAAATAAAAATATAATACCAGGGGTTTGACTTTGCAAAATAGTCACAATTGTAGGTCTGGTACCCCCAAAAATAAGCTAATGGCAGAAAATGTCAAACTCAACTGGGTTCCAAGTTATTTTAGATATTTCCAGTCTGGAAAAGAAAGGAGAATGTGGTAGATTTTACTTGAGTCTTTTGGGCACTGTCCAGTGAAATAGGGGACATATTTGTGGATGGAATGTTACCATGGAAACAGGGGTCTCAGCTTGTACTAGCTATCCTTGCAGGAGCATGCTACCAGAGGGGGCAATAGCCATCTGATGAGAAAGTATCAAATAAATGCTTTGATTCTTAATGTTAGAAGTGTCTGATCTGTAGCAGAGTCTATGCTTTAAGGTAGAGCAAAATAGAAACCTTACATTTTAAATCAAAAAATGCCATTGCTGATCTAGTTCAGGATAATATTTATTATCAACAAATAGGCGAATTGGGACTTGCGAAATGCGTGAGGGATGTATATATCACCTTTTAGCTAAGTACTCTGCTGTTTGTACCGTTGGTTGCACATATAGTTTATTATGAGGCTTAGTTACATCCCCACTGATGTGCCAATTCACATATATCTGAGAATCAGCTAGTACCATATGTTTATGGACAGCACTATGTGATATCTCAGAATCTTTCATTTGAAATCTTTTCCAGGCCTGATCCTGAAAGCAGGTTCCCAGCTGTGTGAATTCCCATTGGCCTTATAAGCCAGATACACACCTAGAGACTGGTACCCATCCTGGTCCTGATGCAGGAGATTATCCAGAGTTCCATTCTTTGTGTTGATTCGCTGCTGGTCCCCATCCAGGGCAGATGTCATGTTTCTAAGACACAGTAGAGGTGAATCAAGACACAGATATGCTGCATGGTCTGCGTCCCACCCTCGCTGCCCCATCCTTATTCTTACACAGGAATAATACACCCACTGCCATGTTACACATCTAGAAATGTGTAACAGAAGGAACCGTAATCGCACCACCTGGTAATACTGGCTCCAGACCAGCGCCACACAGTGGGCAGCGATAGTCTAATTACCACATCTAGGGTGGGGAAATGTCCAGCTGTGCTCTTCCATCGGCCTGAACAAGAACTGGCTGAGGGGAAGGGGACCAGTAGTCCGGTAGCATCGTGGTCTTGGAAACTGTAATAGAAAAACAAAAGTGCGATTCAGCTTAAATAAACCAATCTCGCACAAGATAATTGCTAATGCGCCACCTTGATGATCTATCGGGGCTCTTTAAATTGCTTTTGGTTGATACCTCAGGAAGCCGGCCAGTCCTGCCTAGACACAGGTAAGCTTTTGGTGGGCGGTGACATCTATAGGGGGGCCCAGAGCAAAATGATTTAATATATGGAGGGGTTGTGTATAGAGTTCAATCTATAAGGGGTACAACATACTTGGCAATGTTCAGTGGTTGGATCCTGGGCTGTATTAGTGCCAGGACAGACCGACATTTTGGCAGGACAGGACTCCCCCCCCCAAATTTACTGATACTGATCATCCCTACCCCCTTATTTTAGGATAAGGGATGGAACCAGCATTGCTCATGGTGGGACATTTACTGGGGGTCTGTGGCGTATAATATAATGATGTTTTATGGACCTTCACAGACCCTCCCACGGACACTGGTATCCTCGTACAGACACTTTACCCATCCCTGGGACCACATCCCTTTTTGCCCTAAAGAAGTGGAAGATCTGTTCCCAGTACTCAACTGGTTGTATAAGACTCCCGCAGAGTGACCCCCAGATTGGGAGGACCTTGTACCTTTATTGAAAATCAGTACTGACTACTCCTTTAAACTCTTATACCTCTCCCGCCCCAGCTAATGTGCTGTCTGTCCAATAGTTAAACTCACAAGCTCTGCATTCCTCTATTCTGACAAAGCGCTCACCAACAGCAGAACGCTACACTTCGGATAACTCCTCGCTGTTCAAATTTACAGAGGAGACCTCGTAAATCACAGAGAGGCCTGCAAAGAAAGCCAAACGGGGAAAGGCCAGCGACCTCTTTGTGAATAGTAATCTTCCCTACCAGCCATTTCCAGCTTGATGCAAACACCACAAGTGCTTGTTCCAAAAATACACGCAGAGGGCCTTTGGGAGAATGCACTAAACTCGAAATATTTACCAAGTATAGTCACACGGAAAATCTGGGAAATGATTAACTGCACTGACTGCAAAGAGAGAGAACTGTCGCCAGTGTATCAGCTGGTGCCTAGCAGCATTGGCAAGTGACCGGTTAATTCCCTTTGCTTGCTTACGGTATTGATTATCATAAATTGCAGCCAAATTCAATAGCTGATCTGCCCAGATATTGCTTATACCGGGTATATAGAGAATAATAAATAATCTATACACTGTGTTAGCAGAATTGCAAGAAAATGCATAGAGTTAAGAGATAAAAAATATATATATATATATTTTTAAAACGCGTCTGTGGCGTCTCCCGATTATGACATCACCTTGGCTTGATTTACCTAATGTAAAGGTTGCATATCCAGACACAGGTGATGTCATAAACAGGAGACACGGCTACAATTTGGGAGGGGTCCTTGAGGGCTGACCTGCTTCTAAAGTAGACTGCAGGGCTTTAAGAAACATGACATCAACAGTCTGAGCATGAGAAGAATCTGTTTGTGTCCCACAAAAACAAGGAGGAACAAAAAAAAAAAAAAAAAAAAAAGCAGGACTGTTAAGTGTGAACCAGGGCAGTTGGCATGTATGATGTAATAACTATGCCACCTACATGCCCTGGATGTATCTGCTTCCTGGTTCCTTTGAGATAGGCTGGGGATATTTATTATTTCCCTGTTTATCACCTGCAGGTGATGTAATGGCCTCACCAGCCTCTCGTCACTGCTTACATTGCTGCTCTGGTACTCGGCTCCATTCATTTGAAATGGTTCAGCACCGTGCTACGCTTGGTTTGGTCCAGCAGTTCGTAACGAAATGTGTTCGGCTCGTAGACCATTTCAATGGCTAACGCTGTCGCTGCTGATGCCAGCCGCGAAAAAAGCAAACCTGTACAGGCTATCTGTGTATTAGGAGGAAGGGATTGTACCAGGCTATCTGTGTATTAGGAGGAAGGGATTGTACCAGGCTATCTGTGTATTAGGAGGAAGGGATTGTACCAGGCTATCTGTGTATTAGGAGGAAGGGATTGTACCAGGCTATCTGTGTATTAGGAGGAAGGGATTGTACCAGGCTATCTGTGTATTAGGAGGAAGGGATTGTACCAGGCTATCTGTGTCTTAGGAGTAAGGGATTGTACCAGGCTATCTGTGTATTAGAAGGAAGGTATTGTTCCAGGCTATCTGTGTATTAGAAGGAAGGTATTGTTCCAGGCTATCTGTGTATTAGGAGAAGGTATTGTTCCAGGCTATCTGTGTATTAGAAGGAAGGGATTGTACCAGGCTATCTGTGTATTAGGAGGAAGGGATTGTACCAGGCTATCTGTGTATTAGAAGGAAGGTATTGTTCCAGGCTATCTGTGTATTAGGAGGAAGGGATTGTACCAGGCTATCTCTGTATTAGGAGAAGGGCTTGTTCCAGGCTATCTGTGTATTAGGAGGAAGGGATTGTTCCAGGCTATCTGTGTATTAGAAGGAAGGGATTGTTCCAGGCTATCTGTGTATTAGGAGGAAGGGATTGTTCCAGGCTATCTGTGTATTAGAAGGAAGGGATTGTTCCAGGCTATCTGTGTATTAGGAGGAAGGGATTGTTCCAGGCTATCTGTGTATTAGGAGGAAGGGATTGTTCCAGGCTATCTGTGTATTAGAAGGAAGGGATTGTTCCAGGCTATCTGTGTATTAGGAGGAAGGGATTGTTCCAGGCTATCTGTGTATTAGGAGAAGGAATTGTTCCAGGCTATCTGTGTCTTAGGAGGAAGGGATTGTACCAGGGTATCTGTGTATTAGAAGGAAGGTATTGTTCCAGGCTATCTGTGTATTAGGAGGAAGGGATTGTTCCAGGCTATCTGTGTATTAGAAGGAAGGGATTGTTCCATGCTATCTGTTTATTAGGAGAAGGGATTGTTCAAGGCTATCTCTGTATTAGGAGAAGGGATTGTTCCAGGCTATCTGTGTATTAGGAGAAGGGATTGTTCCAGGCTATCTCTGTATCAGGAGAAGGGCTTGTTCCAGGCTATCTCTGTATTAGGAGGAAGCGATTGCTCCAGGCTATCTCTGTATTAGGAGGAAGGGCTTGTTCCAGGCTATCTCTGTATTAGGAGGAAGGGATTGTTCCAGGCTATCTGTGTATTAGGTAGGAAGGGATTGTTCCAGGCTATCTGTGTATTAGGAGAAGGGATTGTTCCAGGCTATCTGTGTATTAGGAGAAGGTATTGTTCCAGGCTATCTCTGTATTAGGAGAAGGGATTGTTCCAGGCTATCTCTGTATTAGGAGAAGGGATTGTTCCAGGCTATCTGTGTATTAGGAGGAAGGGATTGTTCCAGGCTATCTGTGTATTAGGAGGAAGGGATTGTTCCAGGCTATCTGTGTATTAGAAGGAAGGGATTGTTCCAGGCTATCTGTGTATTAGGAGAAGGGATTGTTCCAGGCTATCTCTGTATTAGGAGAAGGGCTTGTTCCAGGCTATCTGTGTATTAGGAGGAAGGGATTGTTCCAGGCTATCTGTGTATTAGGAGGAAGGGATTGTTCCAGGCTATCTGTGTATTAGAAGGAAGGGATTGTTCCAGGCTATCTGTGTATTAGGAGGAAGGGATTGTTCCAGGCTATCTGTGTATTAGAAGGAAGGGATTGTTCCAGGCTATCTGTGTATTAGGAGGAAGGGATTGTTCCAGGCTATCTGTGTATTAGGAGGAAGGGATTGTTCCAGGCTATCTGTGTATTAGAAGGAAGGGATTGTTCCAGGCTATCTGTGTATTAGGAGGAAGGGATTGTTCCAGGCTATCTGTGTATTAGGAGAAGGAATTGTTCCAGGCTATCTGTGTCTTAGGAGGAAGGGATTGTACCAGGGTATCTGTGTATTAGAAGGAAGGTATTGTTCCAGGCTATCTCTGTATTAGGAGGAAGGGATTGTTCCAGGCTATCTCTGTATTAGGAGAAGGGATTGTTCCAGGCTATCTGTGTATTAGGAGGAAGGGATTGTTCCAGGCTATCTGTGTATTAGAAGGAAGGGATTGTTCCATGCTATCTGTTTATTAGGAGAAGGGATTGTTCAAGGCTATCTCTGTATTAGGAGAAGGGATTGTTCCAGGCTATCTGTGTATTAGGAGAAGGGATTGTTCCAGGCTATCTCTGTATCAGGAGAAGGGCTTGTTCCAGGCTATCTCTGTATTAGGAGGAAGCGATTGCTCCAGGCTATCTCTGTATTAGGAGGAAGGGCTTGTTCCAGGCTATCTCTGTATTAGGAGGAAGGGATTGTTCCAGGCTATCTGTGTATTAGGTAGGAAGGGATTGTTCCAGGCTATCTGTGTATTAGGAGAAGGGATTGTTCCAGGCTATCTGTGTATTAGGAGAAGGTATTGTTCCAGGCTATCTCTGTATTAGGAGAAGGGATTGTTCCAGGCTATCTCTGTATTAGGAGAAGGGCTATCTGTGTATTAGAAGGAAGGGATTGTTCCAGGCTATCTGTGTATTAGGAGAAGGGATTGTTCCAGGCTATCTGTGTATTAGAAGGAAGGGATTGTTCCAGGCTATCTCTGTATTAGGAGAAGGTATTGTTCCAGGCTATCTCTGTATTAGGAGAAGGGATTGTTCCAGGCTATCTGTGTATTAGGAGAAGGGATTGTTCCAGGCTATCTCTGTATTAGGAGAAGGGATTGTTCCAGGCGATCTCTGTATTAGGAGAAGGGATTGTTCCAGGCTATCTGTGTATTAGGAGAAGGGATTGTTCCAGGCTATCTCTGTATTAGGAGAAGGGATTGTTCCAGGCTATCTGTGTATTAGGAGAAGGGATTGTTCCAGGCTATCTGTGTATTAGAAGGAAGGGCTTGTTCCAGGCTATCTCTGTATTAGGAGAAGGGATTGTTCCAGGCTATCTGTGTATTAGAAGGAAGGGCTTGTTCCAGGCTATCTCTGTATTAGGAGAAGGGATTGTTCCAGGCTATCTGTGTATTAGGAGAAGGGATTGTTCCAGGCTATCTCTGTATTAGGAGAAGGGATTGTTCCAGGCTATCTGTGTATTAGGAGAAGGGATTGTTCCAGGCTATCTGTGTATTAGAAGGAAGGGATTGTTCCAGGCTATCTGTGTATTAGGAGAAGGGATTGTTCCAGGCTATCTGTGTATTAGGAGAAGGGATTGTTCCAGGCTATCTCTGTATTAGGAGAAGGGATTGTTCCAGGCTATCTCTGTATTAGGAGAAGGGATTGTTCCAGGCGATCTCTGTATTAGGAGAAGGGATTGTTCCAGGCTATCTGTGTATTAGGAGAAGGGCTTGTTCCAGGCTATCTGTGTATTAGGAGAAGGGATTGTTCCAGGCTATCTGTGTATTAGGAGAAGGGATTGTTCCAGGCTATCTCTGTATTAGGAGAAGGGATTGTTCCAGGCTATCTGTGTATTAGGAGGAAGGGATTGTTCCAGGCTATCTCTGTATTAGGAGAAGGGATTGTTCCAGGCTATCTCTGTATTAGAAGGAAGGGATTGTTCCAGGCTATCTCTATATTAGGAGAAGGGATTGTTCCAGGCTATCTCTGTATTAGGAGAAGGGCTTGTTCCAGGCTATCTCTGTATTAGGAGAAGGCAGTGCCAGTGGTGCAGGGCAGAGGTTTCTGCTTTGCATTCCAATGTGAATCTCCAGTCTATGCAGCTAAGTGAGATGTAGTGTGTGTGCGTCTTACACACAGAGAGCCTGCTGACTTCAGATCTGTGCCTTCCCTTTGACTTAGCATCGGGAGGAGAGGGAGATGCTTGTATCCTAGCAACTGCTGCTCCGAGCCTGTCTGCACATCGTGGTATAGACAGAGACCTTCCATAGCAACATCACATAGGGAACAGAGACAGCCTCTCTCCTCACATAGGATGAAAGCCGCTCTCCCCAAACTCACATTATTTCTCCTTTTTAACTCCTTTCTGCACCGCTCGTACTATCATGTGCCGTCTAGACAGACCAACCCCTCCCGAGATACCCTAAAGCTGCCTATAAACGCTGCACGTGGCACCTATAGATTAAATGCAGGATTTCACAAAGTATTGATGTGCAAGGCATGTGGTGTCATATTATACTGCAATCCCCCCAGCCCCCCCCCTCCCCTAATATATTCATGAATAGGAGCAGTGGTGGGGCTACTACCATATAAGCACATTAAGCACCTGCTTTCGGCCCCCATTTGCTTAGAGGTCTAACTGAGATGTTTTGGCCTACCTGCTTGATTAGTGGCATAATTTGCTGGCACATTTTGGACCACAGGGGAAAAACTATCTAGTGGCCCATCAATATTTCACCTCTGTTTTGGGAAAGGCTTTTATGACCTGAATTCCCTGCAATCAGTGCACACAGACAGTGGTGCAGCTTGGTTTTGGGCCACCCTAGGCACAGCTAAATGTGGGTGACGGGGCACGTCCTGAGGTGCTGGGGTAAGTTGTGAGTCTGTAATGTGGGTGATGGGACACGTTCTGGGGTAAGTCCTGGGTCTGCAGTGTGGGTGATGCGACACGTCCTGAGGTGCTGGGGTAAGTTCTGGGTCTGTAATGTGGGTGATGGGACACGTTCTGGGGTAAGTCCTGGGTCTGTAATGTGGGTGATGGGACATGTCCTGGGGTAAGTCCTGGGTCTGCAATGTGGGTGATGGGACATGTTCTGGGGTAAGTCCTGGGTCTGCAGTGTGGGTGATGGGGCACATCCTGGGGTGCTGGGGTAAGTCCTGGGTCCTTATATGTGGGTGATGGGACACATACAGGGGTGCTGGGGTAAGTCCTGGGTCCTTATATGTGGGTGATGGGACACATCCTGCGGTGCTGGGGTAAGTGGACCACTTTTAGCACTTTACCCCAGAACTTCCTTTAATAAATAATAATGACTATATCCGCTTATATAAAAGGTTAACACAATATGGACATATGCATAGGCTTTACTTATCCCTCGGGTAATTGATTTTCCAAGCCATAATCCTTTTATCCGTTTTTTAAATATATGTAAAACTCTCCGAATTACACGGCAGCCGCTTCCCTCGTTTTCGCGCAGAGGAGGAGGAAGGGTGTGATATACAACATCTCACTTATCCTCCCACCGTGCACGAGCCAAGACATGAATTCTCTGCAAATAATACGAAATCTTCCCGTCTGCGTCTTTTCTCTCTCGCTCTCTCTATGAATAAAAGAGGAGGCGATCTGAGAGAGCTCGACGTGCCGGCCGCGTTTAACAGGGAGCAGATTACGAGGCTACTGATCACACTCTGTAACAGTGATGGCAATCATTTTTTAGCATATTTCTTCTGCATGGATACCAAGTTAAAGATCTCAAAGTGCCATTGACCCTGAGATGATGCTCCCCTCTCCCACTTCCATTGCAGAATCTGCTCGTTTTAGTTTCCCCTTCGCTCTTGTTCTTGTTCCCTTTTGTTGCCCCACCTCAGTGTCGCCCCCCCCCCCCATGTTCTCCACTTACCTCCATGTACGATGATGGTAATAATATTACTGAGATGCTTAGTGGCATAGGTTGACCATCACTGCTCTATAATAATGTACACTTGTTGAGAGATAGATATCCAATGTCACCATGTTTTCCACCGGCGCTCCAGCATCACATGAGCCGCTCGGGCCATGGAATGGACTAAACAAAACATGTCCGTACATACTCTAGCCTGGTGTAAAACCAGTCCCTAACACAGATCATGTGCGATAGAGTTGCACATGCTCAGTAGCACTGACACTTCCTCTTCGAAGCGACACTCTCTGACCACCTTGTCGGCGTTGGGGTATGTTGGGAGGGGGTGCTACTAAGGTGAGACTCCCAACAGTAATTAAGCCACTTGAGTTCTGCGAAAGTGAAACCCATAACTTTAAATAGTGACCATCTCCCCAGGGGAGAGAGACGGATCTTGGGTTAAAGAGTTATTTTTGGCTTACTTTTTAAAAACCGCACCCATGCCGGCCTGGTCCACAGGCTTCTCAGACAAACTTGCACAGCTCTTATGACGTAGTCCATGTGGATCCCACCGTAAGAATTCACATTTCTGAAGCTGACAAAATAAATATGATGATGTTGATCTGTAGGGGGCCTTCTGTCCACATCCGTGGGGGGGCGGAAGGGGGGGAGACACATAGGTGAACTCCAAAAGGAAGCTCCAAAATCAATTTGCAAAGTAGAATTAATTTCTTTTTATTCTGTCTCATCTGGTTTAATAATTCAGGGTTAAATCGTGGTCCAAAGATCTGTACGTTTTGAGCTCTGACTGAGCCTGGTATGAAAAACGATTTAGCCCCACGGGGGTTGTGTAATGCTGGCGGTGAGATGCACAGTTTCTTTGAAGAAGATGGAAATGGTACGTGTTCAGGATACAGACCCGTCTGCTTACCTGCATGGGGCCTTTCTCTAAAGGGCATATCACAGACTCTGCCCAGCAAGATCCCTCTCCAAAGAGCTGCTAAAAGGCTATAGAGGTAGGGTTGCCACCTTTTCTTCAGAAAAATACCGGCCTTGCAACTGTCTCCATAGACTTAACATTGGCCTGGTGCCAATATTTTACCAGCCTGCCGGCAACCTGTGGGACAAAATTGGGGTTAAAACAATTATAATCCAGACGGTCTCCTCATACTACTCTATAGCATTGGAACTTTTTCAAGCCGACGTGCCCAGATTTCTACTACGTCCAGTTTGAAAGCTGATCGTGCCAAGAAATCCTTTCCATGGATAGCCCTGATATAGCATTACCCTGCAGTCCTGGTCCCTCTTAGTGCTATGTATAGGAACGTCCCGGTAATATTTCCCAGAATCTATATAGAACTTGCACCAGCATCCCGCTGTGGTTGCCATGGTGATTTACACCTTGTCCCTTGTTTCACACCTTCTCCCGAGGACTCCAGTTCAGGGGGTTCTCCCCGCCAGGGTTGCCACCTAGCTGGGTATTTGTTTTGAAGAAAAGATGTCTATCCTGCTCCCCGCTCGCTGCGTTGGGTAATGATGCCCCAGCGAGGTTTATCCCACGGAGAGGCCTCACTCTGCGGGATTATAAAGCACACGTGTGATCTGAATCCTCGGTATATGATCGGTTATGAGTCCATGACACTTGAGTCAGCACCATCTGTTCCTTGCACTGATATCCTGTGGGAATTCCTATCAAAGCTAAAAAGAGTTATTAGAGTTGAGCAGACACCTGGATGTTCGGGTTCGAGAGGTACGACCGAACTTCGGAAAAAAGTCCGGGTTCGGGGTCGAACTTGACCCCGAACTTGACCCCGAACCCCATTGAAGTCAATGGGGACCCGACGTTCGGCTTATGGAATACATGTACTATTGGCTTTCTATAAACCAAAATAGAGTCCCCATTCATAAGAAATTCTTATATTAAATTCTTATATTAAACAATTGTGCAATAAAAAATAATAATATACCGGTATATTATTATTTTTTATTGCACAATTGTTTAGCTGAAAGTAGAATTTCTTATGAATGGGGACTTTAGTTCGGTTTATAGAAAGCCAATAGTATTACACGTATTCTATAAGCCGAAAGTCTATAAACCGAAGGTCGTTCGGTTTATAGAATTTCGGTTTATAGAATACATGTAATACTATTGGCTTTCTATAAACCGAAAGTCCATAAACCGAACGACCTTCGGTTTATAGACTTTCGGCTTATGGAATAGCATAGAATTACATGTAATGCTATTGGCAATTACACGTTCGGTTTATAGAATACATGTAATGCTATTGGCTATTCTATAAACTGAAAGTCTATAAACCAAATGACTTTCGGTTTAAAGACTTTCAGTTTATAGCCGAATCTCGAACTCCAACACGAACATACAGTGAAATGTCCGTGTTCGGGTTCGTGGCACGGACACCGTAATGTCCGTTACGAACCCGAACAGTGCTGTTCGGGTTCGCTCAACACAACTAGCTATCCACAAGCTGTGGCAAGGAAAGGGGCAACACGGTACACCTAACAAGGGTTAGTACCCAGCCTGTATTTTACCGGTGGACAGGTTAAAAAAATTAACTTGATGCCAGTATTACATCTATGGAGGCAATAGCAAGGCTGGTATTATTTTTTTTATATTTTTTTTTAAAGAGGCAATCCTACACATCTACCCTCTCCTTCCCTTGCCCTAGGGGCTTTTATTTTAATAAAATAGGGAATTGCCGCCCCCATCACTTCTCACTCCAACATTTCAGACTCAGCCTGCAGTTCTAAGGAGCCGTCGGATCTAAGACGCACCCCTTTTAACACTGGAAAAGGGGTACGTCTTAGATTCGATGGCTCTTTAGAATCCTTATTGCCTCCATAGTAAATTGGGGGGGGGGGGGGGGGACATCTTTGAACGGAAGAAATACTGTAGTTAAGGCCGCGAGAGACGTGACGTCCTAGGGTAGCATTGTGGCTGCCGGGGTCAGAGAATAAACTGGCGGTTACTTTAATAAACATGAGCCGGTTCATCCTCATACTAAGAGCCATTCACGTTTCTGTATTAGAAGCAGAAGTGAATGAAAAAGTCTTTACGCCTCCCCTGAGCTGCAGGATGAAAACTAATAATTGCATTATCCGTCTTCTGAAATAATACTTCGATTTTTAAACCTGTGATTATACAGGAGTAAAACAAGCCGATGAGAGAAGCGAGAATGAGTCAGAGAAATGTCGCCCTCAAAATGTCAGCGAAGAGAGAGATTTCTACCCAAATTACTGCACACAGAGCCATTTATGAAACATACCCTTCATTATCTAGAAATATCTTCAGTGCAGTGCGACAGCCCACGGGGGATGCAAATGATTCTCTTTGTTAATGCATACCTGCCGGCTGGCTTGAATCTGCGCTAGCAAGCTCTAGTTTTGGTCTCCTGTCTCATTCATCATGCACTGAACTGATGTTTTACTGTGTCAATTTGAATATGATACAGTTTTTTAAAGGGACAGTATCACATGGTTTTTACTGTGCATGTAGAGCATAAACAATGATTGAAAATGATCTATACATTGTGTTAAAACTTTTTTAATGATGCAGAACCTATTTGAAAACATATTTACAGACACTGTAGGTGGTATTGTCCCACCTGAACATTGTTTGTTACTGTGAATGTAGAGCATTAAAAATGATTTAAAAATAATCTATACATTGTGTTAGAAAAACTGCAAGCAAATGCCTAAATTAGGAGAAAAATGTGTTTTAAATGTGTCTGTGGAGTCCCCTGCTTATGACATCACCTGTGGCCTGATATGCAAATTACACCTTTCCCATCGAAAAGCAGTTCATTTGCATATCGTGCCTAGGGTTGCCACCTTTTCCTCAAAAAAATACCGGCCTTGGTACTGCCTCCATAGACTTAACATTGGCCTGATGCCAATTCTTTACCGGCCTGCCGGTAAAATACCGGCCAGGTGGCAAACCTAATCGTGCCACACGTGATGTCATAAGCAGGAGACTCCACAGATACATTTAAAACACATTTTTATCCTAATTTAGGTATTTACTTGCAGTTTAGCTAACACAATGTATAGATCATCTTCAATCATTTTTAATGCTCTACATTCACAGTAACAAACAATGTTCAGGTGATACTGGCCCTTTAACAACTTCCTTCGCTGCATTCCAATCAGGTCTCTGAGTTAAAGGGACAATACCACCTACAGTGTCTGTAAATATGTTTTCAAACAGGTTCTGCATCATTAAAAAAAGTTTTAAAAAAATAACTGTTGTATCACTTTCTTCATATCTCCTAAAAATTTTTTATAAATGAAAGCAGAATAGAGTGAGTTACTGCCTATATCTCCCAGCCACTCCTGATTGGATGAGACTGAATTTAGAGGCGTCTGGGTAAAACATATCTCCCAACATCTATGGGGGCGGAGCTTTGGTGGCACAGAAACTGACTCCCGGTGTCCCGGAAAAACGCTACCTCGGTCCCGAAAAGCGAGACAGAGGTTACAAAGCCTCAAATCCAGAACAATTTTTTTTTTAAATTTAATTTTTTTAATTGGATCACAGTGTGCATGAAATAGGGGAGCGGTTACTTTCATGCAACCGTGACACGAGATGTTATTTGTAAAAACATCACATGTTGTTGAAGGCTTTTTCATCCATTTTAACAGTTGGTCACAGTGCATGCTGGGAGTGCTGGTCACAGACCGACTCTTAAACAGGCAACATTCTAAAATGGAACCCACCTCAGTGGTGTTTCGCTTGCATTTAGAAGCTGTTATAGGAAAGAATGCATTGAGATCTGTGTGTGATATTAATATAGCAGACACATTATTAGTAAACTCACTGATTTCATGACAGGAAATCTATTACTATTTGTTTCTCTTGAAGGACCCGGCAGCAGAGAAGGGAAGGGGTACGAGTGCCAGGCAGCTGTTCTTGTGTTATAAGACGGCTGTCCCAATTTTGGTGCTGTTCTCCGTATTCTTCGCTTAGCATCCCATGTGTCAGGAAGCTGACAGATTCAGTAATGTACTAATTTGCCTTGTTAATTGCTAGTAAAATAGAAGGGAAACAGACTTGTACGCAGAGCTGGTGGGAGGACAGATAATTACGAAGTACTTTATAATTCCAGATATATTGTTTTTCTAGCTATGGCTATAAATCATTGTAAGGAACATCTGTCGAAAAAATGAAAGGGTCATGACCAATACAAGAGGATCCCAATTACAGCATTGTGACAAAATCATATTAAGACAGTGTTAAGAAAAAACTATGTTTTCTTATATAGTGTAGGGTTACCCCATCTTGCCCTAGATACCTTCAGAGGAGGGCAGGGATTAAGCAGTATGTAAATCAGTAACATAATGGTGAGTAAAGTGATAAAAATATATTACACACAGTAAATTCGAGGCATAATCCCATTTCTGACACCATCATCAGTTCTCTGGTGCAATATCTTGGTTGACTTATGACGTGCCACAGACATCACTGTTATTACCTGTTTATTAGCCATGTTAGTGTAGGAAATTTGTGCACTTACAGAAGCAGTTCCACATAGTGTATCTGAAAAACTGCATATAAAATATAGCAACAGAGCTTCCTATCTCCCCACTCCCTACTTCTTGTGTTACATCACAGCACACAGAGCTGTCTTAAGCCACGTACCCTCTGCATTCCAAGCTCTTGAAACAACTGAGTAGAATTGGGATGTTGATTCCACAGTAATGGCTAATGTCAAAAGAAGGTGAGCATAACATTTAGACACCACTAGCACATCAAAACCATGTTTCTTTCTCCTTTGATGCTTTTGCTAGCACAATGTATAGATCAAATCTCATGATTTGTTGTTCTCTACAGTATAAGCAATGTTGAGGTCCCTTTAAGATGCTGCTCCTTGCAGCCTTGGCTAATAATTGTACAAGGAGATTTGGAAATCCACTTGTGGAAAGCCGCTTGCTTTGTCATCTTTGCAATGGGAGCACGCGCGCAGGAGTCCTGTGCGTCATATATATTGTCATTCAAAGGATGCGTAAACCCCGTACAGACACCGTTTTTGTGTGCGAGATTGTATGGTTAGACATGAAGGCTCGTTTTTTTTTTGTCCCGTTAGATGCTCTTTGTCAGTATTTTCTAAAAGATTGGAGTAAAATCATTTTTCTTGGGTTCTGTCCAGTGGAAAGCGGAGACTTTGAAAGAGAGAGGGTCTTTTTTTTTGTTTTGTTTTTTTCCATCTGGCTTATTGAGAGACAGATTCCTCACGGTCACCAGATTACTGATGCTACCTCCACCTAGTGCATGTGTCGGAAACTCCATTATGTCAGTCAGATGAGCATACTTCACAAACTCGAGTGCCGCGCTCTGTATTTTTTTTAAAAGCAACTGTAGCAAAACAGTTACTTATGTTTAACTGAAAGACGGTATCAAGTCTAAATGATTTATAAAGAAAATCTTTAATGAAAGAATACAAATTCCTGATTGGCCACAAGGTGATGTCATACGCAGGGGACACTACAGAGCGCATGCTCAGCTATAGACAGATGCCTCAAGTGGCTAGATTGAATTGCCCGGGATCACTGTGGAGGGCATCTAGACACATAGCTGGCCAAGGATTGCTGTCTGCTTTTGCTGATCTCGAAGTATGCCTCCCCTTACCTGGTCAGATAGGTATCTGTATTAATTGCTGCAATAAATGTTTATTTATTTTTCTATTTGACTCATTTTTAAATCATTAACCCTGCACTAGGCTTGACAGAAACGATAGCTAACCTTGGCATTGCAAATACATTGTTGAACTACACGTCCCATGATACTCAGTCCTCCTTACGTTCCCAAACCATGCCAAGGTTAGTCACCACTGCTCTAACAGGTCATGGGAAAAAAAAATGTTTTTCCCGTGTCTGCTCCCGAGAGAGACACAAGCATTGCTCGTTCTTAATTATTATTATTTTTTTTTTGTCTTCATTGTGTCACAGAGCTGCTGGGGTCTGCCAAAAGAGTGAATATTAATTTCCAAGACGCTGATGGGTAAGTCAATTTACTTCTTGCTCCATTACCTTCAGAGATGTATGTTATGGTGGGGTATGATAAGCCATATTATGTATGTTTTATATAAATGGGATGTTTACTGTTTTCTGCCACACGCTCATTTATTATCTCCTTTATATGTTTGTTTGTTTTTTTATTATAGGGAAGAATACACTGTAATTCCTCTCTTTTAGTTCAATGCCCTGATTGGTTAAGTTCCATTTTCGTTCTCTCCCGGTAGGCAGAGCCAGTTGTCCGCCTGCTACAGCAGGGCTTCTCCAACCTGTCCTCAGGTATCCCCAACAGTCCAGGATCTAGGGATTGTGGTTACTTGAGGACCGGTTGGAGAAGCCCTGGCCTACAGCATCAAGGGACATGATTTTGGGAAAGCAGATCAGTCAAGGGGCATGGGATATAGCGGACAACAGATCTGTAAGAAGAGATGTAGGTTAGATGATGCCATTAGCTGATGGAATCTAGCAGAGGCAAGAATACATGTGGACTTATAAAGACCTTCCATGGCAAGGTCTGTGGAGGTCGATAGAACATCAAAAAATTGGTCCTTCCCCTGGATAAGAGCAAAGCGGGCTATCTACTTATTCCTATAACGCAGCAGATGGAATTTACCTACATCCAGTCAAAATGGCCACTTGTGTTATCCTTGGAGAAGAGAATGTGTGGTAAAAAGATTAACAGGGTCAATATCTGCTTACTGCTTGACGGCAAGGCCATCTGAAGGGTCTTCTGGGAGTACGAGAGAGTTAGCACAAAGGTATCTGCCGGAACGTCTGTCTTCACACTTCACGGGACGCGTTTGATGGTCGTTGGCAGTGAGAATTCTCCGCATTTACTAAGGGCTTGCCCCAGGACTCGAGGGGGAAAGGCTACTCGATATTCTAAAAAAAGAATCTTGTAGACCGTTCATTCCGAGGCGGTAACATTGAAACAAAATTAAAAAACGACTAATCGGGAAAATAAAATCGCTAATAAACGCCAAGATCTTTATTTAAACGAGCAACTCAAACAGTAATTTTGGATCTGTGGATTTGGGAGGTGATGGTACAGGCATAAATGTAGGTCATGCTATTTTTCTGTTTTAATACAACTCAAATTATTATCACAGCCCCCCCCCCCCCCCCCCCAAAAAAAAATAACATGGCGTAGCTCAGAACTAGAGGTGTTAATGAGGCTGGGAATAGCACAAGTCTTTATATGCAAATAATTACTTTCTGAAAGGATATGTAAATTGGATTATTTAAATGACAAATCCTTTATCGAAAAGCAATACAAAAAAAAAATTAGTAATAATCTGCGTAAAATCAAATTTACTATAGAATAACGTGGCTTATCCATTAATAAATAGATTATATATAAAGGTATAATGTCCAATCCAGATTATTTCAAGAGAAACTGTGTAAAACGCCTAATGCTAAGCTTGAATTTACGTACATGTATGAAAGTATTTTTGTGTATGTTTTACATGTATCATTTTCTATACCACCCTGATGCAGTTTATCATTACAAAAATCTGTCTCAAGCTGGTCCAGATACAATTATAGTCAAGCAAGTCACCTCTCTTCAAGCAGGGATTTTAGTTCCGAACACAGGCATAACAGATGTGCTAAAAGATTGATAGACATACAGGAAAAAGTAACTGTAGATACTAGAAAGTGCTACACACTGGGGCATTTAGAAGTTAAAAGTGATCCAGCCCCAGCCCGTTGTGTCAGATAAGAAAGTGCCAGTGCCAGGGGGCAACTGCCTCTCTGACCCCTTGACAGCCCCCTATCTAGAGTGGTGCATAGAAACATACAATGTGTCGGCAGATAAGAACCATTCGGTCCATCTAGTCTGCCCAATTTTTTTTGAGTACTTTTATTAGACCCCCGTTCCCGGTCTTAAAGCTAGGATAGCCTTGTGTCTATCCCATGCATGCTTAAAATCCTTGACTGTGTTTACCTCTACCACTTCTGCTGGCAGGCTATTCCATACATCCACTACCCTCTCAGTAAAGTAATACTTCCTGATATTACTTTTAAATCGTTGCCCCTCTAATTTAAGACTATGTCCTCTAGTTGTGGTAGTTTTTCTTCTTTTAAATATACTCTCTTCCTTTACTGTGCTGATTCCCTTTATGTATTTAAATGTTTCTATCATATCCCCCCTGTTACGCATGATTTGGCAAAAACCCAATTTTTTTTTTTTTTTTTGGCTCTTCAATTATAAATACACAAGAACGGCTGATTCATTTGTATAAATTCCAAAGCTGGCCAAATGGCAGTGGCACACTCGGAGTTAAACGAATGCTAAGGATGCTGTTCTAATAAGGTGTATGTGGGTAGGGGCTGCAATTAATGGGTCAGTATTGGGACATTCAGTACCGGCGCCACCTTGTGGCATACACTCTTATGGACAGCTTTTGATTAAAAAATGCACATCTGGTTCCCTAATTGGCGTACATCTCAGGATATGGTGTATAAGCCTCCTCCTGTCCCTGCCACAGTGCTAATTACCAGATTACCATATGCAAATCCAGATGGGCAGATTCAAACCATTTTGTTGTTATTTGTGTATTTTAAGACTTTTTTCCCCCCCCTGACTCGCTGGTAATCAACCAAGCCTTACATTGATAAGCAGCCATATTCAAAAGTCAATAATTTGGCTTTATATATCAAATGCCACGTCAATTAGATGAATGGCCCCAAGCAGCACTGATTGATGCACAAATTACATCAGGGGTATATTTAAATGTTATACATGGTACATTTCCTTTAACCAAATCACCAGCTGGTAACAGATGCGATATCTACCCAACTTACAGTAAAGTTACTACCACAACTAGAGGACATAGTCTGAAATTAGAGGGGCAACGATTTAAAAGTAATATCAGGAAGTATTACTTTACTGATAGGGTAGTGGGTGCATGGAATAGCCTTCCAGCGGAGGTGGTAGAGGTAAACACAGTCAAGGATTTTAAGCATGCGTGGGATAGGTATAAGGCTATCCTAGATGTAAGATAGGGCCAGGGACTAATGAAAGTATTACTTTACTGAGAGGGTAGTGGATGTATGGAATAGTCTTCCAGTAGAAGTGGTAGAGGTTAATACAGTGAAGGAGTTTAAGCATGCATGGGATAGGTATAAGGCTATCCTAGCTATAAGATAAGGCCAGGGACTAATGAAAGTATTACATTACTGAGAGGGTAGTGGATGTATGGAATAGTCTTCCAGTAGAAGTGGTAGAGGTTAATACAGTGAAGGAGTTTAAGCATGCATGGGATAGGTATAAGGCTATCCTAGATATAAGATAAGGCCAGGTACTAATGAAAGTATTACTTTACTGAGAGGGTAGTGGTTGTATGGAATAGTCTTCCAGCAGAAGTGGTAGAGGTTAATACAGTGAAGGAGTTTAAGCATGCATGGGATAGGTATAAGGCTATCCTAGATATAAGATATGGTCAGGGACTAATGAAAGTATTACTTTACTGAGAGGGTAGTGGATGCATGGAATAGTCTTCCAGTAGAAGTGGTAGAGGTTAATACAGTGAAGGAGTTAAAGCATGCATGGGATAGGTATAAGGCTATCCTAGATATAAGATAAGGTCAGGGAATAATGAAAGGATTACTTTACTGAGAGGGTAGTGGATGTATGGAATAGTCTTCCAGTAGAAGTGGTAGAGGTTAATACAGTGAAGGAGTTTAAGCATGCGTGGGATAGGTATAAGGCTATCCTAGATATAAGATAAGGTCAGGGACTAATGAAAGTATTACTTTACTGAGAGGGTAGTGGATGCATGGAATAGTCTTCCAGTAGAAGTGGTAGAGGTTAATACAGTGAAGGAGTTTAAGCATGCATGGGATAGGTATAAGGCTATCCTAGATATAAGATAAGGTCAGGGATTAATGAAAGTATTACTTTACTGAGAGGGTAGTGGATGTATGGAATAGTCTTCCAGTAGAAGTGGTAGAGGTTAATACAGTGAAGGAGTTTAAGCATGCGTGGGATAGGTATAAGGCTATCCTAGATATAAGATAAGGTCAGGGACTAATGAAAGTATTACTTTACTGAGAGGGTAGTGGATGCATGGAATAGTCTTCCAGTAGAAGTGGTAGAGGTTAATACAGTGAAGGAGTTTAAGCATGCATGGGATAGGTATAAGGCTATCCTAGATATAAGATAAGGTCAGGGACTAATTAAAGTATTACTTTACTGAGAGGGTAGTGGATGTATGGAATAGTCTTCCAGTAGAAGTGGTAGAGATTAATACAGTCAAGGAGTTTAAGCATGCATGGGATAGGTATAAGGCTATCCTAGATATAAGATAAGGTCAGGGACTAATGATAGTATTACATTACTGAGAGGGTAGTGGATGCATGGAGTAGTCTTCCAGTAGAAGTGGTAGAGGTTAATACAGCGAAGGAGTTTAAGCATGCATGGGATAGGTATAAGGCTATCCTAGATATAAGATAAGGCCAGGGACTAATGAAAGGATTACTTTACTGAGAGGGTAGTGGATGCATGGAATAGTCTTCCAGTAGAAGTGGTAGAGGTTAATACAGTGAAGGAGTTTAAGCATGCATGGGATAGGTATAAGGCTATCCTAGATATAAGATAAGGCCAGGGACTAATGAAAGGATTACTTTACTGAGAGGGTAGTGGATGCATGGAGTAGTCTTCCAGTAGAAGTGGTAGAGGTTAATACAGTGAAGGAGTTTAAGCATGCATGGGATAGGTATAAGGCTATCCTAGATATAAGATAAGGCCAGGGACTAATGAAAGGATTACTTTACTGAGAGGGTAGTGGATGCATGGAGTAGTCTTCCAGTGGAAGTGGTAGAGGTTAATACAGTGAAGGAGTTTAAGCATGCGTGGGATAGGTATAAGGCTATCCTAGATATAAGACCGGGAACGGGGGACTAATAAAAGTATTCAAAAAAAATTGGGCAGACTAGATGGACCGAATGGTTCTTATCTGCCGACACATTCTATGTTTCTATGTTTCTAACTTTATGGCCTCAGAATTGTTGAGTTTTCAACCTGCCAGGAAGGGAACCTTGCACGGCTGCTGCATCTGGAGCATGTGCCGAACTTGACCAACAGCTAGGCACTTATGCAAATCAAACAATTGCCCCCTTATGTAATAGAGCAATTTTAAGTGTACAGTAAAAAGTGTGGGGCTACATTTAACTTTGATTGCTCCCCATATTGTGCATTGTCTAGTTGATGGGGGCTGCCATTTTATTCTTGCTGGATACATTTTCAAATCCCGTCAATGCCCAGAATTCTATCTGGATTCCGATTTAGAACACTCAAGAGCCAATCATAACACAGATTTGGTTTAAAAAGAATCCATGTGTTTTTCTCTTCCTTCCTTATTTCTGTCTTTTCCCCAATACGCACTGTTTGGAAGAACAGTCAAGGCTCATAACTTTTGATCTACTCTCAGCGTGTTTTAATACAAGGGCAATTACAACTGAAATGTCGCTGACCCTTTATTATAAGTTAATGGGTAAACTTAGAGTCAGGCCCAAGTTCACACAAAGAAGAAATACTGAATTGATCAATTATAAGCCGGCATTAAAAAGCCTACAAAAAGACTAGCGCTCCCCTGATCTTCCTATCCAGTAATAACTTCTGACTGAGGGAGCCTAGCTGAGCTTCTGTCTGTAGGCAATGCACCCATAATTCCTTGCTGATCTTATAGAACAGGAATGTTAAAAAGCATTGCTGCTTACCAATGGTGCATCCTTTGCTAGATTGACCGCTGTGGCGGAACCAACCTCGCCACTATGTTCTGGAGAAGCCTGGTTGCTCGCCTGCTGCCTCTGGACTATGGTCCCATAGTAAAAGCTTGTATTTTCCCCTTCAGAAAGGCTTGTTCGTGCCTTTCTGCCTGGGTGTTCGGTAGATTGAATCTACCGAACCAACTCACGAATGAACGGACCACCTGGGTAATGGATGTGCCATAACACTATACGTTAATATTGTTAGTTAGTTATATTCTGTTAGTGTATTGGTTTATGTGTAACGTTTAATTCTGTGAGTAGACCACTCTGAAGGTTTATAATGTGACAGTGACTCCAATAGTTTACTCCAACATCCATTGTTCTGTTTTAACTGGATTAACTGGTAAACTGATTATGTTGTGTACATTACTGTGTGTATTGTAATTAGGTCTACTCACTCTATGTTAATTCCTATTTGGTTTGCAGTCTGAATGTCTAATGTTTTCCTAGCCCCAGTTAGTTGGAGAACTATGTTTAGTTCCATCCCCCCCCCCCCCCCCCCCATTGTATACTAATGTCTGTGATGTCATGTGTATGTCTTTATATAAGTCTGTGTTGTTACACAAATAAAATAGTTGTTCATTCTTGCTGTACCTAACTGCTAGATGTCCTGTCTATTTTGGTACAAAGAGCAAGGGTCCAGGAAAGACTTGGTGGGTGAATGCTGAGCTGTAAGTGGGGTCTAAGGAGGTGATTTCCCACAACGGACAGAGGGTCTACTACGTCCGGTAGGCGGTCCGTTACATTGGTGTCAGAAGATTGGATAAAGACAATAAATAAATAAATAAATAGGTTAATTAAAGAAAAGATGTGAGAAGTGATGCATCAGCTGGAAATTGGTTAGAAGTAGGGGGGAGAGGTCAGGAGAACCTATGCCCATGTTTAGGTTCACTCCAATCCCCCCCCACCCCCACCCCCACTCAAAAAAAAAAAAGGTCTTGGGTCAGGTGTGGGCGACCCCAAGGATGTCAGTCAACATTAGTAGAAAGCAAAGGAGAATTTGCTGATCTATATTCAAACGTTCTTTCAATGACGTTTTTATTTTAGAGGGGGCAGATGTCGCCTTTTGGCACAAGAAAAGGAACATATGTTTTAGCTGAAAGATTACATCTCACGTAGGCATTTTAAATAGAAATGCTTTAATGAAACGATACAAATAAAGCATCTTATTCAGCCCTCTTTGCTCTATAAGTCAGGGTGGCGGACATGACGGGGTCAGGTGAAGGAAGATTTTACCCAAGATTCTAAACAACATGTCGTCCCCCAATAGTGCAATACAAACAAAGACCACTCAATGTTAAAGCATTTACATTTCAAATGTCTACACTTGATGCAATCTTCCAATCCAATCCAACTCTTTGAATGATGTATTTTGAAAAAGTGGTGGTGGGGTTTTGACAGACCCTTCCTTGTATGTAAAGATTGGACCCCATATAAGAAATATACATTGCCTATTATCATACAGGAACCTCTGCCACACAGCTTGCACACTGTGTGCTATCAACCGGCAGATGCTATATATCTGTATAAGGCTACAATATCTCACCGCCTCAGAGCTGATCCCAGTCTTACAGGTCTATTATGGCAAAGCTTTTGTATGATCCACGCTGTATCTTAGAGGTGTCAAACTCCTATTCTCGAAGGGCCTGTGATACACAAGATTCTCCACACAATCTAGATGTGATGGGTACTAAACTGAGACTGTGTGAGGGAAAGTGTACACATAATCTAGATGTGATGGGTACCAAACTGAGACTGTGTGACGGAAAGTGCCCACACAATCTAGATGTGATGGGTACCAATGATGGAAAGTGCCCACATAATCTAGATGTGATGGGTACCAAACTGAAACTGTGTGACGGAAAGTGCCCACACAATCTAGATGTGATGGGTACCAATGATGGAAAGTGCTCACACAATCTAGATGTGATGGGTACCAATGATGGAAAGTGCCCACATAATCTACATGTGATGGGTACCAAACTGAAACTGTGTGACGGAAAGTGCCCACACAATCTAGATGTGATGGGTACCAATGATGGAAAGTGCTCACACAATCTAGATGTGATGGGTACCAAACTGAGACTGTGTGACGGAAAGTGCCCACATAATCTAGATGTGATGGGTACCAAAACTGAGACTGTGTGATGGAAAGTGCCACACAATCTAGATGTGATGGGGTGCCAAACTGAGACTGTGTGACGGAAAGTGCCACACAATCTAGATGTGATGGGGTGCCAAACTGAGACTGTGTGATTGAAAGTGCCCACATAATCTAGATGTGATGGGGTGCCAAACTGAGACTGTGTGACGGAAAGTGCCCACACAATCTAGATGTGATGGGGTGCCAAACTGAGACTGTATGATGGAAAGTGTCCACACAATCTAGATGTGATGGGTACCAAACTGAGACTGTGTGACGGAAAGTGATGGGTACCAGTACTAGAGTGGGGTTCACTATAAGGTGAGATGAACAGTCCATCTCACTGATTTAACTATACATTGTTCAGGGACAAACCTGGTGCCGTCCTCCTGCTGGAAGAACTCCAGGTTTATCCCTGCTCAGTGCATCGTTTCAAGTGACAATGTTCAACTCATCTCAACTCACCTTTTCGTGAATAGCTCCCAGAGTCTGCAAACGAGACCCGAGCAATTGCTATCTGTACTTACACTTTACTCCTGCGGTGCCAAGAAATGGGACAGACAGCGATGGACTTGTACATGTTGAAAGTCTTGTCTGCAAGCTTACAATCTAGAAGAACAGAACATATATATATATATATATATATATATGTGTGTATATCACTGGGTACTGAAACATTGTCCCTTTCATTAAGAATGTATTAATTTTGACACACCTTTTGGGTGTTCTTTATGGTGGATTTTTTCTCTTTCTCTCTCTGTCTCTGTCTCTCTCTCTCTCCCTCTCTCTCTCTGACTCTATTTTTTTAGAGGTCCAGGCCATTGTAACATCCCTGTGCCATCTTTCCCCTGGCATTGTCTCCTGGCATGTTATCATTACACTGCATCTTCTGGCAGTCTTGTGAGAGATTCCCTGAAAACACAGAGCATTTTTACTTTTTTTTTTTTTTTCGGGGTCTGGCTTTTACAAGGCCAGCGAGATGCACGCTGGGGGCGGAATTTCAATACAGATTTCTCGCTCGAATAAGCTGTTCGGTGTTACTCAGCCGTAGCACTGAGTTCTGCAAACATCTTGCCTGATGCTCTAATCAGCATCAAAACAATAGCGGCAGGTAACGGCGGAATGATTAGTAATCTAATTATTAGTGTTTGTAGCGTGCTCCCGGGGCAGCATGGATCAACAACGCTTGAGTCTTGACTACTGCAGCCTGCAGGCTTTGGACAGACAGGAGGAATTTTCCAATAGACAGTTTGAATCCATTCGTTAGCCCTCTGGCGCCTGTGGATCTATCTTGGTAACCTATTGGTGGCCCACTCTTTGACTTGGTGAGGTTGACTAGCTGGAGAGATACTAGTTAACTAATCCCTACATTACTCAGATCTGCTGAATCCTAGAAACTCAACAAATTCTTCATATGAATTTTTCTTTTCTTTTTTTTTTTGTACTCTGAATACTGGTCATTTTTTCATACTGTGTGATTTTAAAACATTTAAGGGAGACAGTAGGGGTTGGCACCTACCTCACCCATATTTTTTTTTAACGTTTTCATGCTGCCTTGCAATATGTAGAAGTCATATATGGCCAGGCGATCAGTGGTCACTGCCTATGCTTAGTAGGTGTTGCTAAGATGCCTCAATATTGAGGCATCAAGCAAAAAATAAATTTGGCTCCCCAGTGCACCTCAATCACTCCACGGAGCAATTGCGGGCGCCATATTGGATGACTGCATGCCCCACAAGTCCTTTTAGGCAGCAAGCGCGACGGAAGTGGTCAGAGATCACTTCCATCACTCTGTTGCTAGACAGCCTCTAGAGGCAGACCTAGATCTAAATTAACTCTAGGGTTAGGGTTCCATTTAGGGTTACAGATGGGTGACGATTAGAATTTGGGTTAGATTCATGGTTAGGGTGATGATTAAGGTTGAGCTCCAAAGCTCACTAGAACAAAATGGTTAGGAAACAAAAAAAAAAAACACTACTTTCAGTTATTGCCCTATAACTTGGTCTGAGACACTGTCTTACCAACATTTTATATACTGCATACCAGCAATGTTAGGTGGTGGTATTACCAATGTCCTGATCAGCCACGTCCACGGAATACTTTAAACTCCACCCACCTGCTCATGATCAGTGCCTGTTTTTGATGCAAGCTGAGATTAATGATCCCATTAGTTGGGTATGCTGGTCCTCAGAAGGTAATTTAAAGCTCAGTCCAGCAGGCCTATCTTGAATAAGACTCTCTTTTTTTTTTTTTTTGCAGCTAGCCAATACACAGAGAAGACATAATAGTTGTCTTGGGTATTTGCAGACCGTCTGTTGCATTTCAATTGTGTCATTTTCTAGATGTCCTTAGATACAAGGCATTGAGTTATTCCAGACGAGAAGATGCAAGTTGCGTGGATTAAATTGGCCGTATTCTCAGACTTTATCCCAGCTCTGTACCTACTGTTTTAATGAGTTGTAGAAATCGAACCACACGCCAGGATTTAACCATTCAACGGAAATGACCCGCCACCAGCTTTCAGCTCTCGGCTGACCATTTCATTACGGTACATTTATTCTAGTCCAGGCCTGGCTACTCTTGGCACTGCAGATATTTAGAGACTTCATGTCCCATGATTCTCACATGGCACTAAGACTGACTGAGAACCATGGGATATGTAGTTACAGAATATCACTCTTCTAATCCAGCTTCAGCAAGCAGACATCCGCAAAAAAATACCGGCCTTGGTACTGTCTTCATAGACTTAACATTGGCCTGATGCCAATTTTTTACCGGCCTGGCGGTAAAATACCGGCCAGGTGGCAACCCTAGTGCCATCGGCATGATGATTCTAAAACGAAGCTGTACCTTGTAGAAACACAGTCAGGAGGGCCTCCTCTAGTAAATGGATGTCAATTCTCTGCAACAGGAGGCCATTTTGTTTCATCCTTCTGTAATCGTCAAAATGAGTGCCATAAACCTGGGTGATAATATGGTATTCTGATAGCAATGCATTGTGCGTGTTTGGGAGAAAATCGCTATTTAGCTATGTGCCTGGACTTTAAAGCCAGGGCAGGGGTCAAACTGGCTGTGAGACTTTAAAGCAGTCAGGAAGAGGTCCGGGAGGGGGGGGGGGGGTCCGGGGGGGGGGGGCTCTGGAGCCGGGTTATTTTTTCATTGCATGTAACAGGGATTTTGCTTTTGCTGTTTTTGCAGATTCTCTGCTCTCCACCATGCCGCACTCATTGGGAATACAGAGCTCATCACTCTGCTCCTGGAAGCCCAGGCTGCGGTGGATATTAAGGATAATAAAGGTGAGCAGAGTAGAATCTTAGGGCACCTGAGCCTTAAAGGGACAGTAGCACCTAAACAGTGCTTATACTGTGAATGCAGAGAACTAAAAAAAATGATTGAAAATTATGAAAATGCCTAGGTATGCCTAACAAATATATGTCCCTGGAAACATGGCCGATGTTGGCAACTATGAAAGACTTAACATTGGCATCAAGCCAATTTTCTTACCGGTAAAATACCGGCCAGGTGGCTACCCTAGGTAAGGAGGCCACTCTTAACTGGATTTAAAAAATTATATAAACCCCCCAAAATGTTAGGCTTGTTCACCTGGCCAGGTCAATGAACATTAAACACTGAATTAAATCAAAGCACTCCGCTAAGAGAAAAGGCATGGCTTTTGAGGCGCCAATGAGCTGCAGCAGTCCCTCCGCGTCCGGAACACCCCGGGCGAAATCCCGCAAAGCGAATTAAGTGCATAACTTGTTGTTCTTCCTTAGGGATGCGGCCTCTGCATTACGCGGCATGGCAGGGTAAAAAAGAGCCAATGAAAATGCTCCTGAAGTCTGGCTCGGCCGTGAACATCCAATCCGATGAAGGGCAGATTCCTTTGCACCAAGCAGCTCAGCACGGGCACTACGATGTGGTAAGTGCGCTCTGACTGGCCAATCTCTAGCTAGCGCAACACCTTTTTAACTCCTCCCTGCCCAGACAGTGCGTGAAGTGCGTCAAATCCTGGGTGAGTTGTCACAGGTCTTCTGTTGTTCTTCTCTCTCTAGTCCGAGATGTTACTTCAGCATCAGTCCAATCCCTGTATCATGGACATTTCAGGGAAGACGCCCCTGGATTTGGCCTGCGAATTTGGACGGGTCGGGGTAAGTTTCTGTTTATAGGAGGGACCCACTTGGTTCTTTAGATTCGCCTCCCGCTCTTAAAGGGACCCAGTCACCTAAGTATTGTTCATACAGTGACTTTGGAGAATTAAAATTGCTGATAACTTTTCCTATCTCGTTGCATTCAAATGCATGTTTTAGACATGTTTATGGAGTCCCCTGCTTATGACATCACCGACGGCATGATATGCAAACAGACTGCTTTTCAGTTGGAAAGGTGTAATTTGCATATCAGGCCACAGGTGATGTCATAAGCAGGAGACTTCACAGACACATTTAAAACCTATATTTATTTTCTTTCATAGATTTGCTTGCGATTCTGCTGCCACATTAGGTCATTTTTCATATTTTTTTTTATTCTCTCTATATATAAGCCATGTTTGGGATGCTCTTCGTCAAATTAGTGTATACAATTCTTATTAAAAAAAAAAATAATACATTGATATGGACATAGAAACAGACGGGAGAAGTGTTATGATGTAAGAAAGATCTTGTCAGTATCAATTTCTTGTCCATTTCTCAATTAATGTGTATATCTTCACAGGTTACAGGGGCAGTTCCATTCACAATGGGGGGGAAACACTGCACTTATAGTATTAGAGTTATGGCTGAAACCCTGTAAGCACTTGCAAACGGTTAATTTCAATGTTAAAAAAAACAGCTTCAGAAAAGAGACAGCCTGCTGTAGACTCCTTCTATGACTCTTCAAGCCCCAGTGAAGTTATTTTCAATGTAAAGAAAACTGGAGAACTGTAAATAGGTTATTTAGAATAGACCAAAAACATGCACAACATATAGGTGTAAAAAAAAACACATTGTATGTGGAACTGCCCGTTTGACGAACAGAAATTTTTGTCATTTTTTTAATTATAATTATGAATATTAGTAAATATCTGTTGCCGATCAGAATTGCTAATAATGTTTCTTAATCTCAGGTGGTTCAGCTGTTGTTAAATAGTAACATGTGTGCTGCTCTACTGGAGCCTAAACCTGGAGACAGTACTGACCCCAATGGGACCAGCCCCCTGCATCTGGCTGCCAAGAACGGTCACATTGATATTATCAGGTAAGGTTGAGGCTGGGGGGTCTATGGGTCAGGCTGCTACAGTCCTTAAAGGGACAGTCTAGTCACTTCCTGTGCTCCTCAAATTGAGTCTATTGAGTGACCTATGAGTGACCTTGCTCTTGTACACAGTAGGATCTCTTAACAGTGCAACACATTGTCTGATGACATCACTAGAGAGACAGGATATTCCATTCATTTGAATGGCATTATTCTCATTGGTTCTTGCAGCAAAAAAAAAAAAAAAAAAGGAGATGACTTTTACTCAGCTAGTGTGGGAAGTCCTGGGTTCTTGCAAACTGCTGCAATTTCACAATTTCTTCTAGCTGTAAGTATTTTATATTTTAAGCGATGCAAAATGTAAGACATGCATGTTAAAGTACTTTAGATGCATTTTGGGCACCAGACAGTCCCTTTAAAGGGGCACTAAACGTTTCTATCGCAGACAGAGACTTTCATTTTCACATAGACCTAGCCAGGATTCCCTCTGTCGGTGGAATGTGAAAGGGAAGGGCCCTCACTGCACTAGCAGACATAGAGACTGTCAGCGACAGTCATGATAAACCTTCTAACGGAAACACCATCGCTGCCGCTCAGAGGATAGACTGTCCTCTACCTTAAAAAAGTATATCAACCCTTTACTCCACCAGATCATCTGTGCTTCTAAAAGTTAATTTCAAGTGGCTTCCCGCTCACCCCCTACCTGTAACAACTATGTTTTAAGGCAAGATGCTGGCCCACTCTGCTCACTCTATCTTCAAGGCTTAGCGCGCTGGACTGCAAGGGTCAAACGGCACCATGGAATAATCTTGGGAGGTTCGGCAAACGGGGGGAAAACGCCCCGTGGTTATCTCTCTGACGCGGTGGAGCCCCCGAGCCATCTGTTGGATCCTTTCCAGGAACGGCGGCAAGCCAATTAAGGCTCAACTGTTCCACTGACCTGGATGTTACACTGTTGGGTCTGCGGAAAGTGGGAGTCCAGGAAATCAAGCAACGCACTAGCACTGCCGCTTTTGAGATTGTGGCGTCAATGACCATGGTTTTCTATCGCAGGAGCCGAGCTTCTACAGTCTAGGTGCCCAACTTTGGCCTGTAAGCTATCGCTGGACTACAGCTACCATCATTATGGGGTTTGTAGTTCAGCAGTGGCCGGAGGTTCACCTAGGTTCTCTAGTAGCAAACCGTTCCCTAATCCTTCATTATCTCAAACATGCCAAATGCGCGGGGGGGGGGGGGGGGGATTGTTCCCTATTTTCCAGGCCTTTCAGGAGATTGTGAAAGTGTGATCACGAGCGGCACTGGTGCTCCAGTGGGTTTATGAACTAGTGATCCATCTCTAATCAAGGACATCCTTCCAGCTGATAACTAGGAGGGTCAAAAGAACCACAAAATAGTGTTGTTACTAGAGCCCACGTGTCCAACTGCGGCCCTCCAGCTGCTGCAGAACTACAAACCCCATAATTCTCCCCAACATTCTAGAATGGCAGGGAATGATGGTACTTGTACCGTATTTGCTCGATTATAAGACAAGGTTTTTTTCAGAATTTTTTTTCTGAAAATTGCCCCTCATCTTATAATCGAGGTCTTCTTATAATCTGACCTCAAATTGAGGTCAGATTATAAGACATGGATCCAGGTCCCCAGCAGAGCTGCAGGGGACCTGGATCCCCCTCTCTAGCAGCAGGGGAAGTCTGCGCGATGAGCGCAGACTCCCCTGCTTCCGCCCGGCACGACCTCCGGGGCTTCTATGAAGAAGCCGGGAACTTCCGCTTTCGTCACAGAAGTCGAGCGTGCCGGGCGGCAGCAGGGGAGTCTGCGCTCATCGCGCAGACAACCTCTGCTGCCCCACTAGCCACCAGGGTAAATCGGGCAGCTGGGGGATGTCTGCAGCTGTCCGTCATAATAGACGGAGGTGTCGGGCAGCATGGAGGATGTCTGCACGTATCGTGCAGACATCCCCCGGCTGCCCCCACTAGCCACCAGGGATCTATTTACATGTTAGGGGGAGGGAGGGGGCAGGGAGACAGGGGGAGGGAGGGGGCAGAGAGACAGGGGGAGGGATGGGGGGCAGAACAACAAGAGGAGAGAGGGGGGAAGAGACAGAGCAACAAGGGGGGAGAGACAGAGGGAGGGGGGACAGAGCAACAAGGGGAGGGGGTAGAGAGAAACAAGGGGGGGGGCAGAGAGAAACAAGGGGGGGAGTCAAAGGGAGGGGGAGAGAGACAAAGCTGGGGGCAAAGGAAAGAGAGAGGCAGCATTGGCACATAAAAAGGAAATAAAAACAAGAAATGCATTTTTTTATATAATTTTTTTTATTAAAAAAGCAATTTACATGTGAATATATACAAGTTTAACTTTTTTCCTATAGGGTAGTCTTATATTCAGGCTTTTAGTTTTTTTTCCTAAAGGAATATCCAAAGTTTGGGGGGTCGTCTTATAATCAGGGTCGTCTTATAATCGAGCAAATACGGTATTATAAAAACAACTGAAGGGCCGCAGTTGGACGCCTAGGCTCTACAGGGCAGGTGTGCACCTCCCCTTCAGCAATCAGGACCACCTAACTAGCCCTTTCTAACCAACTTTGCTCATAGTGGACATAGGGTCTATGGTGGAGAATATACTGATGGTCTATTGACCTTCACAGACCCTGCCTCAAAAACTGGGGTCCTTATACAGCCACTATGCCTATCCCCGCTCACCAATCTCTGTGGGGGGGGGGGGGGGGCTCTTAGGACCCATATCATTTTGTTTCCACATAGAACAAGAAACCAATGTATGTTTCCATGGACAAGACAAACATTGTCTCTCTCTTTGGCCACGTTCTCGAAAAATAATGATTATTCTAACAAAGCTCAGAGTCTAGATTAGCATCTCACTGCTGGCCATGGCTGAAGTCCAGACGAGCATTGTCTAATTTGTCCGCTCTCTTTCTGCAAAGCACGGTGTCGGGGATACAGGCCCGGTGGCTTATTACCTTCAGCATTGAATGAAGGAGAGATGCAATCATTCTGAAGGACAAAAAAAAAAATGCTTTTATTATTTCTCTTCGATTTAGTACACAGGTATTCGGCAGTAAATACAAAGAACATTTCTATTAAAGAAAGGTGTACCAGCATCAAAAGCAATGTTCTCAAGAGACAGAGACAATGCAACTCTTCATACAGAAGGCCAATAAATAGGATTTGTTGTCTGGCACTGGGCAAAGTGTTTCCATTCCGATGAGCAAAAGTGTTTTTCATTTTATCAGAGCGTGGCAGGCAGAAGGAACAGGAATGAGAGTGCGTTTTTTAGGATGACTGATTTACATAGATCGCGAATAAAAATATATTGGTACACAGCTCAGAGAGCGAGGGACTGTACCGCCATTAAGAATCTCTGTCCGCACTTTTATTTTCAAGCGGGGAAAGGTTGTGTTGCGGATTGGGTTGTTTTATTCATTCGCGGGTGGGGGGGGGGGGGGGGGGGCGTTTCTGTGATTTAAATCGACAGTAATCCTACAGAAGAAAAGCCCTTTAAATAAACATTAATAAGAAAAAAAATGTATTATCTTTTTGTCCAGAAACACAGAGTGCCTTCTTTCACTAATTAAATCTATAAAAAGGATCTACCCCTCTCAGCCGCCATTGCTTGTAGAATTCTGTGGTCGGTGACCAGATTTTTCAAGGTATAACTGGTTTTGGTCCCTGTTGCTGTAATTTTAAAGAGGGAATAATGTGAAATTATTTTAAAGAAGGAATAATATGACATTATGACGTTTTTTTAAAAATAAATGGTCACTGTTCTGCTGTTTTCAGTAATTTTTTTAAATGTTTTAAATAGAAACATTCTATCATGTTTCGTTCAGAAGATATCACTGATTTATCTACGGTTAAAGGTTAGCACTAGGAGATTTGCTTCTTGCATTCTTTGAAAGTGATATTCCCCTCAAACTGAGGTGTCAGACTGCCAGCCTTTAAAACAGGTGTAATGTATTAATACTTTTTTAAAATTTGGACATTATGCCCTCTGTAACCAATAGCAACAGTCCTGCCTATTTCCCCAAACCCTCCTTATTGGATGACACTGAATGTAGACGCCCCAGTGCTGTATTTACCGCGAGGCATCCTAGGCGGATGCCTATGGCGGCAAATTTTGGGGGGCGGCAGCGCCCCCCAGCACTGGAAAAAAAAAAATTAAAAAAAAAAATAAAATCCAAAAAAAAAATCTGGCCCTTTAAAAAAAAAAAAAAACCCCACCGCGCCTGCAGGCAGAGACGGAGGTGAGAGGGGATCGGAAGATCCCCCCTCACCAACGCTCTGCCTGCCAGGCTGCACGGGGAGCCGAACAGGCAGCACAGAGAAACCTCCGTGCTGCCTGTTCGGTTCCCTGTGCAGTGTGCCGACACGGAAGTGCCGACAGGTCACGTGACGGGCGCGCTGACGTCATACGCGCGCCCGGTCACGTGACCTGTCTGCACAATCGCCGGGAAGCCGAACAGGCAGCATGGAGGGACCATGCTGCCTGCCTGCCAGAGAAAGGTAAGTGCTGATGGGAGACTGTGTGTGTGTGTGTGTGTGTGTGTGTGTGTGTGACTGAGTGTGATGGGAGTCAGAGTGTGTGTGATGGGAGACAGTGTGTGTGACTGAGTGTGATGGGAGTCAGAGTGTGTGTGATTGGAGACAGTGTGTGTGACTGAGTGTGATGGGAGTCAGAGTGTGTGTGATTGGAGACAGTGTGTGTGAATGAGTGTGATGGGAGTCAGAGTGTGTGTGATGGGAGACTGTGTGTGTGTGTGTGACTGAGTGTGATGGGAGTCAGAGTGTGTGTGATTGGAGACAGTGTGTGTGACTGAGTGTGATGGGAGACAGTGTGTGTGACTGAGTGTGATGGGAGTCAGAGTGTGTGTGATGGGAAACAGTGTGTGTGACTGAGCGTGATGGGAGACTGTGTGTGACTGAGTGTGATGGGAGTCAGAGTGTGTGTGATGGGAGTCAGAGTGTGTGTGATGGGAGTCAGTGTGTGTGATGGGAGACAGTGTGTGTGACTGAGTGTGATGGGAGTCAGAGTGTGCGTGATGGGAGTAGGAGTGTGTGACTGAGTGTGATGGGAGTAGGAGTGTGTGACTGAGTGTGATGGGAGTGTAAGCTTGATGTGAGTCTGAATGATGGGGCATGTCTTAGGTGTGTAACGTGGGTGTGCAGCTTGGGTACGGGGGTGCCCGGATTTTGTCTGCCTAGGGCAGCACAAAATCAAGATACACCACTGAGACGCCCCCGTGAAATTATTGAGTGCATATGGTCTACTTTAAGCTGGGTGAAACTGCCTCTATGAGAACCAGATGACCTTAAAAATGGGGGGCTACAATGCTAAGAGACTTTAACGCACAGTCCACTTTATAGAATTTGGTGTTTGTTTGCTTGCAGGAGCCAATGAGAATAATTGAATTCAAATGAATAGAATATCCTGTCTCTCTAGTGATGTCCTCAGACAATGTGTTGCAATGTTAAGAGATCCTACTGTGTACAAGAACAAGTCTATTACAGTCCACACAATGTATTCTACTCCAGCAGCACAGGAAGTGCCTAAATGAAACAAAACTTGATATGCTCAGTGTCTGTATGATCAGTGCTGCCGCACCTGCAGTAAACATGCAGAGTAATCACTGGGGAGGGTCAAATATTAGCACTATACAAGCAGTAATCTTCAACATGCACCAAAGTGAGTTTGGGGACTAGACTGTCCCTTTAAAGGGTTTATTATGACTTTTTAAATAACCGCTCTTACTGCCCCTCTCTTGTCAGGCTCTTGCTGCAGGCGGGCATAGACATCAACCGGCAGACCAAATCCGGCACCGCTTTACACGAGGCGGCGCTGTGTGGGAAGACGGACGTTGTGCGACTTTTACTGGACGTAAGATTAATTTCCTACCTTCCATCTTGTGAAGATCAATTCATTACATAATGTGTCAGCTGTTTGTAAAAAAACAATAATGGACAGGGGGCTAAATATTAATATGGAACATGCCAAGTGGTATCCAAATCCCCCAAAAATCTAGACAGAGGAACTTCAGCAATTTAAAAGCCTGTATGATATCCTAAATACAGAGCAGAAACCCTTACAATGCTAGTGGAGAAAGCAGCACATTGATTTGCTATGCATCGCATGCCCGGTCAGCCCTGAAAGAGTTAAATGGTCAAATTAGATCCAGACGCATCTAGATTTTCGTTATTGTGCCACGAATAAATAATATGATATTGTGCTCTTTATAATACATGGAGAATTTAATTTAAATTTATTTTTTTATTTTAAAAAAAAACCTAAAACATTTGTCTAGTTTGTAAAAATAAAAAAATAAAAAAAATGTCCTCTGGGGTTTTTAGTCCCAGAGAGAAAAATATATATTTCTCGATGTGCTAATCCCAAAGGGGGATGAGATTCCCTGGGTACCACGTCGCTCTACATCAAAGTAGCCACCGGGGGCAGAGTTATATCAATTGGATTTTTACCCACACGCCAGTTAGTAACCCTTAATCACCCAACCATCCAGTGCAACAGCAGACTGCACCTCAAAATGAGCAGACTTTGCCTTTCCTGGGGCAGACCATCATGGAAAAGGATTCAGCATTAAAATCAGTGCTCATCTCATTCTTTTTTGAACCATCCATCTTCAAATCAAATTGGATCTCCTTACTGTATTTCAACAGAACTCTCTATGTCTTGGGAGAAGTCTATCATAGTATTAAATGCAAATCTGGGTAAAAATTCTAAAAGGGATGTAATCAGCAGGAACATTCCGTTGGTTTCCAATGTGATTACGAGGGCAGAGTTCTAAACGTGATGTAATCAGCAAGAACATTCCATTGGTTTCCAATGTGATTACTAGGGCAGAGTTCTAAAAGTGATGTAATCAGCAGGAACATTCCGTTGGTTTCCAATGTGATTACTAGGGCAGAGTTCTAAAAAGTGATGTAATCAGCAGGAACATTCCATTGGTTACCATGGTGATTACTAGGGCAGAGTTCTAAATGTGATGTAATCAGCAGGAACATTCTGTTGGTTTCCAATGTGATTACTGGGGCAGAGTTCTAAAAGTGATGTAATCAGCAGGAACATTCCGTTGGTTTCCAATGTGATTACTAGGGCAGAGTTCTAAAAGTGATGTAATCAGCAGGAACATTCTGTTGGTTTCCAATGTGATTACTGGGGCAGAGTTCTAAAAGTGATGTAATCAGCAGGAACATTCCATTGGTTTCCAATGTGATTACTAGGGCAGAGTTCTAAAAGTGATGTAATCAGCAGGAACATTCCATTGGTTACCATGGTGATTACTGGGGCAGAGTTCTAAAAGTGATGTAATCAGCAGGAACATTCCGTTGGTTTCCATGGTGATTTTTTAGGGGAATGTGCTGATAGAACACAGAAAGGATCAAACCATATAAATAACTGATTTGCAAAAGAAGCAACCGGCCCCCCACCATGGCCAATTTAGTCCCTCCCACACTGGGCATTCCTCTGCCACATGTTTTATACAGTGTAGCTATGTTTTATGTCTGCTTTTTATGTACTCCTCTCCTGTCTAGAGCGGAATCAATGCCCATATCCGAAACACCTATAACCAATCAGCGCTGGACATTGTCAACCAGTTCACTGGAACCCAGGCCAGCAAAGAGATCAAACAGATGCTGAGAGGTGAGGGGTATCAAGTCCCATCGGAACCTCCGTCATTTAACATCCCCGACCGCCATCTTGAGCGACTGCTACGCAACGGATCTGTTAACCCCATCATTTTATCACCCAAAAGGATTTAAAGGGAAATTATACTTCTCAAATATTTAGGCACTGTTACCTATTTTTTGTAAAATGTGTAGCGTCTGATAACAGCCATTTTCTTGATAAGGCGCAGTCCCAGTTGGGACCCGCCATCTTGATTATTTTTTTTTTGCAGACTACAGCAGAGTTCGCTTACTTGCTATTACCTTATTGTTTCATAAACACACAAATATATTTTTGTGATTTTTTAAATTACTCATGCATCTGGCTTTTAAGATCTTTTTGCCTATGTTCTAACAGAGGTGTCCAACTGTGGCCCTCCAGCTGTTTCTGGACTACAGCTACCATAATTCTCTGCCATTCTTAAAAAGCTTGCGGCGAATTATGGGCTTTGTAGTTCAGCAGCAGCCGAATGGGCCACGTTTGGATGACATTTGTTCTATGGGGTGCTGGAGGTAGGGTCGGCGATGTTTTAACAAATGATTCAAGATTTAAACATCAAGAACGTTTATTTGTTTGACACAGCACACTTTACAATAAGTAACAATGCCTAGCTTATTTTAAAGTTGTATTTCTCTCAAGGTACGCTGTATCTGTGTCAAGGTATGGAAGCTTTTACACATATCTGTGAATGTTACGTTTGACACTTCTACGGGAAAATGATTAGCTGTTTTTCTTTTCTTTTTTTTTTTCCCACACAGTTTCCCTTTAAGGAGCGACATATATATGTATATCAGCGTCCCCTATTGCATACCTCTTTATATTTGCACCTCTCTTTGTATTCTAGACGCCTCCGCAGCTCTGCAAGTCAGGGCTCTTAAGGATTATTGCAATAATTATGATCTGACCAGCCTGAATATCAAAACAGGAGATATCATAATGGTGAGTTCCTAACACCCGTTCAGGTAAATCGGCTGGCAATCATAAGGGGGATATTTGTGACCCTCAACTTAATTGTTGCTTTTGCAGTTAACAATTATATATTTAACCATAGTGTTCACAGAATGCATTGAAAACAACTGCCAGCAGTGGATTCTGGGAGAATAAACCTCACACCCATTATTTATAAACTGTATATATTTACAAACTGGAAAGGAACTCTCCTCCTCTCTAAGGGGGTCATGTATTAAACAAGTGCAGTGGGAATAAAAGTAGGTAAAACATGAGTAAGGAGCAATTTGCGACTATTTGTAACATTTTGCGTCTTTTTTTTCCCCTGATTTGCGCCTCTTCCGTTTCTTTTTATTTAGCGTGCATTTTTCCGATTTTCCGATAATTGCGAGTATATTTGCGCCACGCTAAAGAGTTTCGCGGATATTTCGTGAAAAATAATTCTTATTTGCGTGTGAAAATGACACCAGCTTTTAGCGAGCGCTATCAAAAGAGGTAAAAAATTTTTCGCAAACTTGCCCGTTTTTATTTGCAATTTGCGCGTATGTACTATTGGAGTTTTAAATGTTTAGTAGATGGCGATAGGAGCAAAGAGCAAAAATAGTTTTGCCCATAAAATATATTTGCGTTAGATAGATGCTTTTCACCTTTATGCCTGTAACTTCTCAACATAATGCAAGTTTTATTTCTAGCAAACTATAGTATTAATGATACTATCATTCAGAAAAGTGGTATCTGTATGTATAAAAATATATGTGATTGGTTTATAGCTTCTCTCCCGTGCCCCCCCCCCCCCCCCCCCCCTTACTCACACAGAGTGGTCTGATTAATGCACCAGTTCTAACTTATATGAGGTAGAGCGGAAATTAGAAAGAGGAGACCTGGGGCATTCTGGGAAACATTTTTCTTAATCACAAGAGACAGGAAAGGTCTCCAAACATTTATATATATAATGCAAAAGTTGCTGGTAACATTGTCATAGTTATCCTTGAATGGTTTTATTTATTTGTATCTGCAGTGACTTCACTCAATATTTAAATTGTCACAAGGTAAAAAGGCAGAATGATAGACTATGGGCTGCATTCATGAAAAAAGAGGATTGCAAGGAAATGAGAAGGGCATTCCAAAATTAAATGGACTGTCTAGTACCCAAAATGCATCTTCCGGATATTAATGCATATTAATGTGCTTTCAAAGTACTATAAAATGCATGTCTTACATTTTGCATTGCTTAAAATATAAAATACTTACAGCTAGATGAAATTGTGAAATTACAGCAGTTTGCAAGAAACCAGGACTGCCCACACTTGCCCACACTCATTTCAGAATGGAATATCCTGTTTCTCTAGGGATGTCATCAGAAAATATGTTGCACTGTTAAGAGATCCTTTTTTCTATACAAGGGCAAGGTCACTTGAAGGCCACATAATGTATTAAATTTGAGGAGCACAGGAAGTGACTAAATGATTCCAAATGACTAAACAACTTTATATTCTCAGTGTCTATATAATCAGTGCTGCCACACCTGCAGTAAACATGCAGAGTAATCACCGGGGGAGGGCTTGAGTCGAATATTAAAAATGTGATTTATACAGAATGCCTGGGATAAAATGCCTGTGCATTATACAAGATGTAATCTTCATCAAATTCACCAAATTTAGTTTGGGGACTAGACTGTCCCTTTAAGGCCAGTTGAATGGGATGATTTTTCTCGGCTTTTTTGGCCTGGCGTTTGAAAATCTCCTTCTTGATTTCCCGCAGTTCTCTCTGTCATGAGTAAAGCCCTATATCATTTGCACCGGTGAAATACTTTCGGTAATAGAGTTGTTCTGGCCCCTCTGCTTAAATCCTCCTCTTCTGGCACGTTCACTGAGAGGCTGGAGCGTTACCAAGTTGTGCTAAGCCAGCATTGCCAAATCTCAGCGCCTTCCTCAGTTTCTTTCTCTCTCTCTCGTTCAGGTTTTGGAGCAGCATGCGGACGGGCGCTGGAAGGGGTGTATACACGACAACCGGACGGGCAACGACCGAGTCGGCTACTTCCCATCCAGTCTGGTGGAAGCTGTCAGCAAGAGAACAGGCAAAACCTCTAATTTTATACTAAATATTCTATTATGGTCATTTTGTTGGGAAAAGCTTTTATCAAGTGTAGGCATTTTCAGTAGAAATGATTTTATGAAAGAATATTAATAAAGCACCTTATTGAGCGCTCTTTGCTCCAAATAGCTCTATCAGGGGGTGGACATGTTGTTTAGAATCCTTGCTCTGTGTAGCTCTATCAGGGGACGGACATGTTGTTTAGAATCTTTGCTCTGTATATCTCTATCAGGAGGCGGACATGTTGTTTAGAATCTTTGCTTTGTATAGCTCTATCAGGGGGTGGACATATTGTTTAGAATCTTTGCTCCAAATAGCTCTATCAGGGGGCGGACATGTTGTTTAGAATCTTTGCTCTGTATAGCTCTATCAGGAGGCGGACATGTTGTTTAGAATCTTTGCTTTGTATAGCTCTATCAGGGGGTGGACATATTGTTTAGAATCTTTGCTCTGTATAGCACTATCAGGAGGTCGGACATGTTGTTTAGAATTTTTGCTCTGTATAGCACTTACAGGGGCCGGACATGTTGTTTAGAATCGTTGCTCTGTATAGCTCTATCAGGGGGTAGACATGTTGTTTTGAATCGTTGCTCTGTATAGCGTTATCAGGAGCGGACATGTTGTTTCGAATCTTTGCTCTGTATAGCTCTATCAGGGGGTGGACATGCTGTTTAGAATCTTTGCTCTGTATAACCTTATCAGGAAGCGGACATGTTGTTTAGAATCTTTGCTCCAAATAGCTCTAACAGGGGCCGGACATGTTGTTTCGAATTGTTGCTTTATATAGCTTTATCAGGGGGCGGACATGTTGTTTAGAATCTTTGCTCTGTATAGCTCAATCAGGAGGCGGACATGTTGTTTAGAATCTTTGCTCTGTATAGCTCTATCAGGAGGCGGACATGTTGTTTAGAATCTTTGCTCTGTATAGCTCTATCAGGGGGCGGACATGTTGTTTAGAATCTTTGCTCTGTATAGCTCTATCGGGAGGCGGACATGTTCTTTAGAATCTTTGCTTTGTATAGCCCTATCAGGAAGCGGACATGTTGTTTAGAATCTTTGCTCCAAATAGCTCTAACAGGGGGCGGACATGTTGTTTAGAATCTTTGCTCCAAATAGCTCTAACAGGGGGCGGACATGTTGATTAGAATCTTTGCTCTGTATAGCTCTATCAGGAGGCGGACATGTTGTTTAGAATCTTTGCTCTGTATAGCTCTATCAGGGGGCGGACATGTTGTTTAGAATATTTGCTCTGTATAGCTCAATCAGGATGCGGACAGGTTGTTTAGAATCTTTGCTCTGTATAGCTCTATCAGGGGGCAGACATGTTGTTTAGAATCTTTGCTCTGTATAGCTCTATCAGGGGGCGGACATGTTGTTTAGAATCTTTGCTCCAAATAGCTCTAACAGGGGGCGGACATGTTGTTTAGAATCTTTGCTCCAAATAGCTCTAACAGGGGGCAGACATGTTGTTTAGAATCTTTGCTCTGTATAGCTCAATCAGGAGGCGGACAGGTTGTTTAGAATCTTTGCTCTGTATAGCTCAATCAGGAGGCGGACATGTTGTTTAGAATCTTTGCTCTGTATAGCTCAATCAGGAGGCGGACAGGTTGTTTAGAATCTTTGCTCTGTATAGCTCAATCAGGAGGCGGACAGGTTGTTTAGAATCTTTGCTCTGTATAGCTCAATCAGGAGGCGGACATGTTGTTTAGAATCTTTGCTCTGTATAGCTCTATCAGGGGGCGGACATGTTGTTTAGAATCTTTGCTCTGTATAGCTCTATCAGGAGGCGGACATGTTGTTTAGAATCTTTGCTCCAAATAGCTCTAACAGGGGGCGGACATGTTGTTTAGAATCTTGGGTCACATTTTCCTCTGGCCCAAGATGGCCGCCCCATGATAAATCTATACAAGCAAAGTTAGGCTCAATAAGGTACTTTATTTATATTATTTCATTAAAGTATTTCTATTTATAACATAACTTTTTTTCCAAAAGTTGTCCTTTAAAGGTTCAAAAAAAATGAAGGCTGGTAATGTTATCTGAAAGTATTTGACCATTTGCTGTTGCCGTTATTTTTAGGGTTCCATCCTCTTCTAATGGAGACTTGAAAGGACGTGGCCCTAGTCCATAGGGGATAGACCCTCTCTAAAAGCACTGGGCCTAAAAATGGGTGGGGTGTCAAAAAACTAGTTGGTTACTCTTCAAAAGTGGGAGGGATTGTTGAAATGTGAGCAGGGCATTGACGGGCGCAATTGGAGATAGGGAGATATTTTTGTCCAGTGAAATAGTTTGATCCAGAGACGCCAACTGGTTTGATATAAAGCCTGGAGCCTCTAGTTGATAAGCACTGCCCCGTTAAATAAGCCCTCTAGTAATTCTAATTAATTTCACAATTTATTTTCCTGTATGTAACATGCCTTGCTGCAGTACCTTGCATTGGAGCCTATTTTAGAATCAAATAATAAATTACAGGCTAAATAGGAAGTTCCGTCCCCATGCCTCAAAAATAAGGCATGACTACAACTTGATATAATGTAAATCACTGTTTATAGAACTTGTAATCACAAAAATTAGCCCTGCTGAGGTCTGTGCTAAAGCAAGATGGCTGCCTGTGTAGGTTTATCTCCGAAAATGTAAAATCCCAAGAGCCTTAATGTTTGGCATTTGTAATAGTAAGTCAACATCGCCTATGTTTTATTATTAAATTCTGCACTCCTTTGGAAAAATGGAGTATACTGGACATTTGGAGTCATTTATTTAAAAAACAAACATTGTGATACAGAGTATAAGAATAAAGGATAAAAATAATGGACGAATGAAACAATAATGTAGAAATAAACTGATTTATTATTTCCAAAGAAATATAACAACCAAACCAAACAGGAACAAACAAAGTGGACTTTTAGAGATTAATAAAAGAATTAGCTTTGCCCCTCCACACAATAAAATAAGCCTATATGTCCCCAAGGGGGTCAAAAAATCTTCAATATTCTCATGAAGTCAATCTTACAAACATTTTTTTTCCCAAGTGTACAAGTTGTGTAAATTCCGTCACTATCTTCGCTAGTGTTCTCCATTTTCTTGCAATGTACATTCATTTTTGATGATGGCGGTAATTATGGATTGACATTGTGTAAACAACTTGGTACGGAAGATCAGAGCTCAAAAAATATACAAAAATAACGACCATCTGTTTTTCAAGTGCACGATGAAAGATATATATACTTTTTTGAATTGTTAGGATATTTTGCATTGGTAAAAAAAAAAAAAAATTATAGAAAAAGCTGGATTTAAATAATCTTTTTCTTACATAACAGTCCTGGTTGTGATGAGTAAAAATGCTTTTCGAGTTCACTTTTTTTCATTCTGCTTGCTGATTTATTAAACTTTTGTAAAATAAATTTCTTACACTGGGAAAGATTAATTTAAACAGATCTGACAGCTTTGCTGTGAGGAGAGAATCAATGTTGCTTTCTCAGCATCATCTCTGAATGTATCGGTGTCCACATCTGTAGCAGGAAGTATATTTGCATCTCATAGGATGACTGATTGTTTTTTTGGATACAATATCGATTATATAAGTCTTTGAAAGGCAAATAAAGATATTGAAAGGTCAAAGAGGGGTCAGGAAATATTTTAAATTGGAGCCGATTGCTTTAATATTAATCGATTATTTCTAAAATGTCGTCAAGGATTAAAAAAACATTTAACTCATCTAAATTTGGCAATTTATTTAGGAAAAATATATATTTTGTGACTTTTTACACCCATACTGACAAAATAAGACCATATATATTCCTTGCACACAATATGAATGCTGGGAGGTGTATAGGGCAGCTCTTGTGGACCACTACTCCCATATTTATCTGCTTACCAGCCCTGCAAGTTGGCAGAGTATGATAGGAGTGGTAGCTTAGGGACAGCTAGGCCTGTATTTAGACTTTACTATTATAACAGACAGACGTGTCTACTACATATAATTACTGTGATAAATACCCTTTCAAATAATCATATAAATCAGTGATATCCAATTGGTGGCCTGCTGGTCCGATGTTGCCCTAATGGGTTTTTTGTGTGGCCCCCCCTATCCTGATGGAAAAGACCATGGGTTCTATGGTATTACATCATGGATAAATAATAATGTCCCAGACATGCTATACATTAAAGAGTTGGACAGCACTGATACCTCTGAAAGAGAATCGGCTCCATGACACAAGTCAACGCCTAGACCACTTCCTCCACTCCCAGAATGCTTTGCAATTTGCACATGGCAGCAAGTGTCAGTGGAGCTCAGATCTCCTGAATAGGGTAGGTTGAAGGTGATGGGAGTTGGATCCTGGGAGTTCAGGTTTCTCGCTCAGCTCATCGCATGGTGAAATGCAATTATTTTATGTTTTTTTTTCGTTTATTTTATTATATCTTATGATTTTTTTCTGTTCTTTTTTAACCTTTCTTTTCCAGTATGGCCATATTATGTTCTCTCATTGTCTCTCACCATTAGGTTCTTGGGGCTCATCCCACCAAGAGACCCTGAGGCCTGTTCATGTGGCCCGCATGGCTCCGGTGACTAACGGTGGCTCGCACTATTCCTTCCATTGCTTGATGCCTTCCCAAAACTCCCACCCGCTTGTTTTCAGTTCGTTTGGTTATCATAGACCTTGCAGTACTGCAGGGGAGATGCACTATGGGCCAGGTAGTCCATTAACCGTTCATTCTTTTTTTTTCTTCTTTTTTTCCATTTCTTTTTCATGGTTTTGCTTTGTTTGCAGTTCTGTTTATTCGTATTCATTTGACACTAATAGAAGCAATCAGGATCCATTTTGCCATACTTGATTTTCAAATAAAATACGCTTTTATTTTTAAACAGAGTATGATACCTCCAGTAAAAAAAAACTCCATTACTCTCACTGCTTAAATGTATAAACACAAGGAATATTATGGACATGAGGTCATTTCTGGGGCACAGTTCTAAACGTGATGTCATCAGCAGGAACATTCCGTTTGGTTTCCATGGTGATTTCTGGGGCAAAGTTCTAATAGTGATGTCATCAGCAGGAACATTCCGTTGGTTTCCATGGTGATTTCTGGGGCAAAATGTTCTAAAAGGGATGTCGTCAGCAGGAACATTCTGTTTTGGTTTCCATGGTGATTTCTGGGGCAAAGTTCTAAAAGTGATGTCATCAGCAGGAACATTCTGTTGGCTTCCATGGTGACTGGACCACTGTTAGAACTCTCCCTTACAAATGACCTTTATACATATGTAAATTTGTAGACAGCGGCCATGTTACTTTTCTGACGGACCTCTTGAGAGGTCAGTGATGATATTGCTTATGACATTAATCACTGATGTCTGTTCTCCAGGTCTCTGTTATCTGGTTATTTCATAGTCATTTTCAACTGGGGTTGGTATAATTGGATATTAACTGGGTATAATCAGAGTGATGTTACTGATATTAATATATTATTTTAATTAATCATTCTCCATTATTAGTGTCATTGTGAGTTCCCTTCATCAGTATAACTGAGTTGTTTCCATCAGCGGCATTACTGGGTATCAAAGAAGGCAGTCATCATTGTATCACCGGGATTTAAGCACTAGTATTAAGTGCCTCTGTGTGGCTGACAGTATCTTGGCCAGTTTTTTGGTATAATTCTCTGTGTTTTTGTTACTGTCACAGCAAACTAAGTGACATATGTCTTATCTCGTCGTTCGCCTTGAGTAGATTATTAAAATACCATTAGTTACAAGCCCTGAAATGTTGAATCTTTTTAATAAACTGGGCCTGTTCTTGTTGATTTGATTTTCACATTATATTTCTTGTGTCTTTCATTTAAAAAAGATGTCGCATGTCTAGGTGAGGAAAACAAGCAGTAGGAGTTTTGCTTACTAGAAACTTTGCAATGCGTTGTGACCTTATTTCAGGGGAGGGCTGCCATAGGGGGGGGTAGGGGGCCGTGGCCCCCCAGGCTGCCCTCTAACATGAATAGGCTAGGGCTTGACTAATTTTCACTTCTAAATGCCCCGGAGTGTAGAAATTTCTACCTTTCTATACAATTGTCTTAACTTTCTCTCGTTCCCTTTGCTGGTGACATATTGGTTTGTCTGTGTCTGTATTTGATGATTATAGGTGGGCTGATGAAGTTGCACCACTAAATTGACTGCCCCCCCATGCCAGCCCTAGCCTGCCTGTCATTAATATACACGCCCCCCTCATCGGTCTGTCCATCATATGCCATCAGACAGACCAATCAGGAAGAACCTGCACAGATCACTGGAGAAAGTGTCCTAGTGCTGGATTTTCCCCCTACTACATTAGCGATATCTTCACATGATAATGGATCAATTGAAAGGGTAGTGGGTCTATTCACTAAAATGACTTTGGAGGTCAAAACTCGGGTGACGAATTTGACGTAGTCTGAAAATAAAAGTCGACCTCCAAAGTCGACCTCCCCGAGCTATTGACTGGTGTCTAAAAAATGATACATCTTAGAGAAGAACCTTCTAGCATAACATCCATTCAAACAGATACAATGTACACAGCCATTCAGAAAAGCGGAGACCAGGTGCATGCTGGGAAATATGGCGTTCTAAGCACAAGAGACAAGTGATGTAAATGCCATATGTGTTATTTAACATTGTGCTCGAAAATTGCGGAATTGTGTTTTTAAAAAAAAAAATCATATGGGTAGTTGTTGATGCTCTGGTATGTTTTTATGTATTTATTACAAGGTTAATATTGTAATTCTTTTTTATTACAGCTTTTCTCCTATGCTGTTTTTTTTTGTATTGTTGGTTAGTGTAATTTTTTGGTGTAGTTCTGTCGTAGGACAGAATGTTTTGGGGGTTTTTTTTCCCCTTAAGGTGTAACTGTTGTCATGTTTTGTAGGCCTGTATAGTGGGTTGTGTTGCACATTTTTGTAACAAGTTATTTTTGTTGTTTGTATGGTTCTGTTTTTTGTGCCATGTTGGACTGTCTTTGACTTGACTGTGGATTGTCCTCTTGGTCTTGTTGCTGTAGCTGTGTAATGGTCTCTCTAGTCTAGTGGTGTTCTTGGCCTGTAGGCTCATTAAACTTTATGTTTAATTCTTTAGAGTTGTTGTTTTTTTTTTTTAGTGTGTATACTATGCTTCTCCCTGGATTCTATAATTGATTGTTCTCCACAGACCTGGATATTCTTCTTGGAAAGCTAGGCACTTAGGAGAAATGTGGAATCAGCCTCCTCCATGAAATCAAAGATGAGCACTTTTCTTTTTTGTTGCCAGGCTCCACGTTTGTGTCTTTCTAATGGCCATGGAACTGGGGCGGGGTGATATTGAAAACAGGGTGGTCCCAAAACTGCTGCTCAGGACTCCATTCTTTAAATGACAATACTTGCATTTTTATTCCAAAAGTGAAAAAAATTGTGGGGAGAAAATAATGCCAACTCTTACGCATTAAAAAAAATGCGGAACGCGTTGTCTCTTCTCCGCACTATAGGTTGATGATTTCTTCACTTGTCACTTCACGGGTTGGCATTTAAAGATTGGAGGACTGACTCATTGTTCTTTCTTACCGTGGCACTGTGCCAATCAATCTGTTGGTCAATTTATTGATCAGTGCGACTACATCTGCATTGCGGCAATATACTGTGAAATCTTTTGGTTCTACATGCATGGCTGGAATGCCATGGAGAATGTAGCTCTATCCGTGACCACCTTTTACCCTGGGCTGCTTAACTGAACGTATTGTCACCCTGGGGGGGTGGGAAGGGGGTATTTAAAGGGAAAGTACATAAAAACACCTTTTTTGCAAAGTCTGTTTTGTAACATTTAACATGTATATTTGTAAGTGCTTCCATACCTTGACAGAACTTACACTTCAAATATAAGGTGTTGTTGTCCAGGAGGATTGGGGAAGCCATTCCTCTTTGCACTATTTTGTCAACCGCACAGGAAGTGAAAGGTGCAGAAGGGAAATCCTTCCCCCTTTTTCTCGTTTTCCTCTGTCTCTTCTTCTTTGGTCTGTGTACACAGGGCTTGACAAATGCGCAGGGGCCGACTGCCGGCTCCTAACTCTCTTGACTATTTTATCTCAAATTCGCTGGAACTACCATGTCCCTGGCTCCTAAAAAATCACTCTTGGTCTTTTTTTTTTTTTTTTTTAATAAATATTTGTCAATCCCTGTCTATTAATGCCCATTATTTGGCATGAAATAGTTACGTTTGCTCTTTAACTTAACTTTGTTCTGCATGATGCGCTCCTTGCTTAGTCTGTATTGGTCTGTATGATTGAGCTTGCTTTATATCCGTAACAATGACTTTATTATTATTATTATTATTATTGGATTGGTTACTTGTGATGTGTCTTGTAACACCGTGTGTTGTCTGCAACATTTTAGAGTGCAGTCCACTGCCTTCGCTCACGCCATTTTGTCTTGGGCTCTCTTATCTCTTAAGGTTCCCGCGGATCAGAGTCCAGCCCCTCCCACATGTCTCCAGGTCCCACCTCTGTGGCCCCCGCTGAGGAAATTTGGGTACTGAGGAAACCGTTTGCAGGTATCTCTTGTGCTTAAACCAGCGCAATAAAAGCAATCTAAGAATTTCCGCCTATCTTCGATCTCTCCCGATCTTCAGAGCTTGGTAGTCCGTGGTTCCATCAGGTCATAGATTTAACAGGGCCACGCCGCCCTTAGAGGCTATTTTAGCAGACAGTCCTCCTTACGGGGGACTGCGGTTGCACTTCCTTAGAAATGACTACACCCTACAGTAAATCGGGGTACAGATTTGGAGAATGTCATCTGAAATTCCATCGTCCCAATGCAAAAAGCACTCTCAAAGGAGGCAGTACCACCGACCGCATGTGAAAAATATATTTTTAGATAGGTTCTTCATCATATTGAGTAAAGAAAAAGAAACTATGTCATCTCAGAGAGGCCATGTATTTTAAATATAATCCTGACTTGTTTTCTCAAGATAACAAGTTGTTGTTGCGGGATAACGATGTTTTTTTTTCTTGCGATAAATAATATTTATCTTATTATCTCTAGAAAACAACTAATTATCTCAAGAAAGCAACTTGTTATCTCAAGAAAACTAGTCAGAATAATGTTAACAATGCACCAAGTGCTAGCGTTTTGAATATAAATACTTTAATGAAAGCCTACAACTTACTGTATTGAGCCTTCTTTGCTCCCGTATAACTCTCTTCAGGAGGCAGACATTTTGTTTAGAATCTTGGGTCAGATGAAGGTATAACTGACCCAAGGTTCTAAACGGCATGTCCGCCTCCTGATAGAGCTGTACCGAGCAAAAGAGTTTTCCCTAAGGTCCTTTATTTGTATTATTTCAATAAAACTTTTCTTTTAATGAAGTAAAAAAACATTTTGTGTCTGGAAACAGTAGACAAAAGACGGATATAATTATCGCTGGTATCAGGCAAGGTTTTACTAAACTAATGTTTTTTATTCGTATACAAGTAAAATCTGATTTTAAATCTACAAATTGTGGATCTCCTCTTGGACGTCTGGTGACAAAGCAATACACACATTAAGAGGTTTTCCTGACTGTTTTTTTAAATTTATTTTAAAGTGCTTTGTTTGTAAATATTACATTTGATATATATGGTCATGGGCTAAATTACAGCTACCCTAGCCAAAAAAGATTTTTTTTTTTGGTGTTCTGATTCTGTTTCCCTCCTGCCTACTTTCTAATGCCTTCCTAGAGTATTTGTAACATCGCCTACTCTCTCAGACCCCGCTAACCTTTTCCCGGCTGGCAGATCCGTAAAGTAATCCACTATAGGGTTCTCTTGCTACCAAAAAGGTTAATAGGTAGCAGTTGCTAAGGAGTCTGGGACATTTACATCCCCTTAGCAACCGCATCATCACCCCCATCTCCAGGTTTATTTTCTCTCTCCATGAATGATTCATTCCCACAATGTTTCCGCTACGTGTCTTCCATCAAGATCCCCATTTGTTTGGATAAAGCAGCTAGCAGAATCCCCCCTCCCCCCCCCCCAAAAAAGTTTTTTTCAAAAAAATAATCCCTCCCTAAATGTAAGACGAGTATCTGGATTACGTAGACGACAAATGTACAGCGGTATCACAGATCCTAAATAATTTGAAAGGCGTATGCAAAAAGTTCGACTCTTGGCCTAGTCTTTGGTCACTGACCAGAAATTGCACAGGTCATAATAAAACTAATGTCCGCCCCCTGTGTGCAATGAAGATGCTGGAGCTATAAAAGGAAAAATGAACAACTCCCATGATGTGTGCTTATTTATTAAAACTTCTTGAACTGGGCTCTGTTGTATAAACTAATGTTACGTTAAATCATCGCTGTCTCTTTAAGCACTCTCAAAGAATTCTTATTAAAGGACAACTGCAGCAATAAATTACCTTGTGTTTAATTAAAAGATTGTATCACGTGTAGATGATTTAACAATAAATTCTTTAATGAAATAATATAAATTAAGTGCCTTATTAAGCCTTCTTTACTCCATATAGTTCTCTCAGGGGGCAGACATGTTGGTTAGAATCTTGGGTTCAGATGAACAAAGATCTGACCAAAGATTCTAAACAAAATGTCTGCCTCCTGGAGTAAAGATGGCTCAAAAAGGTACTGTATTTGTATTATTTTATTAAAGCATTTCTATATAAAATGCCTACACTTGGTGCCATATTTCAATTAAACAGAGCTTCATTTTTTGCCACAGTTGTCCTTTAAACGCACAGTAAAGTCTCATTGCCCATTAACTAGAGATAAAGGTCCCGTTTCTTTTCCTAATCTAAAGCCTGAAATTGCTCAGAGAGAATTTATTTTTGCCAAAGCTTCTCCCCCCCGCCCCCCCCCCCCCCCCCCAGGATCCCTGTGAGAAGGGGGAAAAGGAAGGGGGGGGGACCCTGGGCACTGCCACTCAAGCCAAGCCTGCTTAATCCGACCTTGTTCTTACTCCCATGCCAGGTGGTGACCGCAGCAGTATGGGCAGCACAGGAAGTGGTCGGAGTTCTGGGAGCGGGCAGAGTGCCAACAGCGCTCATGCTATATCCGCTGGCGCAGAGGGGGTCAAGGTATATGGAGGGGAACTTGTGTTGAGATGACTGGGGAGGCCTGGAGTTTATTAGCCATGAGATCAGGCCCGTATCCCCTATCACATATACCTGACATTTTAATTTCCCCCATGTCCTTTGCAGCCTTCTTAAAGGGACGGCGTCACCTAAACATAGTTTTTTTTTACCCTGAATTTGGAGAATTAAAAAAAAAAAAAAAAAATCGAACATTATCAAGACAGCACGTAAACGAATGCATGGCTTCCCCTGCTTATGACATCACCAGTGGCTTAATATGCAAATTAATAACTTTCAATGGTAAAAATTTGTTTGTCAAGCCACCAGCTGAGGTCATCAATCGGAGACACGTTCCAAACGTGTCGCCTTGTGGCTTGAAATGCAAATTAAATATTTCCCAAAGTAATTTATTTGCATATTAAGTCACAAACTGAGGTCATCAACAGGAGACACCGGAGAAAAAACTTTAAACACTTAAATTGCTCTGCCTTTTACATTTGTGCTTGGTGGCACCATCTGAACTCCCGTGGCTTTGGCTTAGCGGACTGGATACTAAGGCCACACCTTCTGCCTTGCCAGCCTGACCGCGTAAATAACCGGCTTAAGACCGCCGCGTATTTTTGAAATTTTTTTTTTACGTGCAATTTTTTTTTAATTCTCTAATTTCATAGTGCGACATTGCTGAAGTGACGGAGTTTGTTTTCACAAGCAGGGCCTCGAAAATTCAACTTAATTATCCGGGTGGTTTTGATCCAAGAATATTTTTAGGACGCCAATTTAAAAATTCCCACTGGTTAAAAACGAACCAAAGGAACGCCTACCGCGCAAGGAAAGTGGCTTCGTCATGATCTGCTTTAACCCTTCAGCTTTAATCCGGACAGCAAAATAGGTGTCAAGTCCCTGCCCCCGTCCCCCATTACCCCCACTGTGTCCAAAAAAAGGTTTAAGAGGGTGTGGTTTAACACCTATTTTTCTGTCCTGGTCTCCTAGTTATATCCTGAGATTAGGAGGGGTTTGGGTGTTCTCATATTACACTGAATCCAAAAAACATTCCAAGTCTCCATATTTTCCTTCATTTCTCCCTTGTTTTACATCTTTGTTTTTTTTTTTTTTTTTGTGTGTGTTTTTTTCCCCACTCGTCTTTACATTTCAGCTGCTCGCCACTGTCCTTTCCCAGAAGGCATTGGGGCAGGAGCCCGGAGATGCCTGTGACGCCCCCACAGGTGCGTAGAACACGGACCCTAACTCCGCGGAAACCCTTTTTTTTTGGTTGCAGAAAATAAACATGTTGCACGTTCTAATGGTTTATTTAGTCAATTTTCTGGTGGTCTAGTACCCGTAGGCCAATTGCAGTCCATTTGCCAGCAAGGTGGGGCCCACCTGACCTTAACTACTCATATTCTCATTGGCCCAATATATGCCTGGTTTAGTTTGACTAAAGCAGATTCAAACTCGTTTTGAAAGGCATATGTATGAATGTGGGACAGTTGTGGACCTTAATGGAAAGGAATGTAGCGTCAGGGCTTGACAAAATCTTTTTAGACTTCAGAAGGGAAAGTGACCAAATCAGGAGCCAGTGGATTCATTTTTAGGAGCCAGCGAAATGGAATTTCTATTTAAAACATTAGGAGCCAGCATTAAGGAGTTTAAGGAGCCACGCCTCCCGGGATTTCTAAAATGTATTTATTTCATTCATCTGCATAGGTTGTGGAATATGCAGAAAGGTAAGAATAATTTATACGGGGGTCGATTCACCAAACGGTGAGTTAAAATCAGGCCAAAAAAAGCCAAATTGGAAATTTTCCAAACTTGGCTTTCTTTGGCCTGATTTTTCCGAACTGGTTGGCAGTTCACGGTTTAGTGAATGGATCCCACGGGACACAAATCCACGCTGAAGGTTACGCATTCACCCAGTAAGGCCTCGCAGTGTTGGGAGGTAGGGCCAACCAGGAACGGTAGCCCGTTGCATTCTGGGAAATATTACCGTCTAAGCAGAAGACACCAGACTAAAGGTGCAGACATGTTTATATAAAAGTACTTTTAAAAAACTGCTCTTTAAAAATACAAATAAAAAAGACAGGATCGTTTACTTGTGTAGGTTTGAGGAGGAGAGACGGTCTGACTTTTAATGAGCACATGTTTATTTTCCCATTTGTTTTTTTATTGTAGTGAAGACTCACAGTATTATCTAAGTACTAACCCTTGCATCTTTGCGGCTAATCCCCTTACAGATTAAAAACAGCACTAATTTCCCCCCGCTCTGTATAATATTCCATCTTGCTGGATTCGGCCTGTGCTGCAGAACCTTGCTGTGCAGAGATACGGAGAGCTCTGCAGCTCAGCATCCAAATGAACACCTGCCGATTCCTCCGCTTGGTTGCTGGCTTTGCCTTGTATTGGATGGCGAGACTCCGTATCGCTCTATAGTACATACTTGCGAGCGTGTTTCCAAGGGCGTCTGAAAAGGTGGTCAGACCAGGTTCCACCATTTTTGACCCTGGTTTCGGGGGTCTGCTCACTAGACGGGGAGCTGCGGGAACTTGACAAGGGAATTGGGAAAGCCAGGCCAAAATAACCGAGCTGGAACAAAAGTCTCCAGTTTGCCGGTAATTCCAACCTGTCTTTTTTTTGGCCTGGATTCCCTTGGCAATTCACTGTTTATTGAACAGACCTTGGTCTCTGTTTTGACCTGCGAATCAACCTCGATCTTAGAATTCCACCTGAAAATGGGAAGCGTGACCAGGACTGTCCCAGCTAAATCAAGATTGCTGGCAACTACTCTGTACACTGCTGTGTAGCCTCCCTGTCCTTGTATTGACTGTGTCGATCAGGAACCTTCGGCACTCCAGATGTCGTGGACTACATTTCCCTTGATGCTTTTCAAGAGCATCATAGGAGATGTAGTCCGCGACATCTGGAGTGCCAAGGATTGCCTACCCCTGGTGTATATTATCAGCAGCACGGTTTACATTGCAAATCTGTTCCGATTTGCTACAAATTTTTTGCCTTTGCCGCACTCTGTCTCTGCTAATTGGGATTGCAAGATGCTTATATTTGGGATTTATTTATAACAACTGTGAGCAAAATAGAAACTTCTGTTTAGTTAAAATATTAGATAAATGGTTCGAAGTTGAAATTGTTTAATGAAAGAATATATCTAAAGTTGTATTGAGCCCTCTTTGCCTCACATCTTGTTTAGAAATTCCCTTTGTATGATCCAAGGTGGATGAAGGTCTGACCCAAGATTCTAAACATGTCTGCCCCCTGATAGAACTATATGAAGCAAAGTTACCTTTTTGTGTTCTTTCCTTAAATCATTTCTGTTTAAAAAGTCAACATCAATTTCACAGTCGTCCTTCACAGTCAGACAAAATAGCCAATTTAGCAAAAACTGTCCCACTGAGCCATTTTTGGTCTAAGTTTGGCCAAGTAGGTTGTTAGTTTGCCACAGTTCTGTTTGGTTAATAAACCCCACATATCGTATCATGGAATACTTCAACAGATAACCTGGCTGGGTCTACTGACGAAAGATTGGTTTACTGTATCTAGTTCCACGGCTAGGTTTCTAGAAGTTTTCTCCTTGGCCGTCCTGTCTAACATCTGTTATTTGTCGCCTCAAGGATCCGTGCGTCCGCAGAGTGTGGCAAGCTGCCCATACATCGAACAGTCGTACGGCGACCACACCAAAAAAGCCGAGGTCCAGACGGAAGGAAAGGTAAAGCGATAGCCTTAATAATAACAGACTTATGTAGAGGATCACTGAGAATCATGGAACGCAGAGTGGGGAGTTGGTGGTACGTGGGTGCAGTGACCACTTCTTCGGTCAGATGATATATCTGGACGGACTTGTCTCGGAGAAGTTTCCCAGAGCCGAGGCTGCCCAGAATTCTCTTAATATATATTGTCTATCCGTGGGGGGCTTGCCCAAGTGCCATGTGGTTCCGAGTCATGAATGATGGTCCCCAGTGGATTGGGAGCAGCGGGAGGGGAGAGAGGGGTTGAAGAGTGTACGTCTGTGCCTCTTCTATATATGCCCTTGGTTATCTGCTGCCATGTGTCTAACATCTACAGTATAATGCTTTATTTGGAGGCCGATAACCCATTGATATATAAACTGAATTATAAAAAGGTTGGGTTACAAACAAGTTGAACGGGCATAGTGGGCAGCCACCCAGGAGTGGGGGGCAGAGGTGGCAGTGCTCCAGGATCTGCTGTATCTCCTGTGAGGCTATCAGATACCGCTGTTACTCACACAGAGAACAAAGAGGAAACACACGGCGACAGGAGCGCCGAAAGCCAATAAACAGCGTAGAGTGGAATATTTTCTGTAGGGTGAAACAGTGGGGCCTGGTTTTATGTTTGGCTCAGGCGAGGAAGGATCAATACAGAGATGGATTAAATGCCTGTCAGCATGGTGTCTTGTCTGCATTGATGGATCCCCTTATTTAGTAACCAGTTTAGAATCCCGTGAGAAGACTTCCAATCAGACCGCACGCGTCCAATGGGAGATGGAATCATTATTGATCTTGCCCTCCATCGGTTACCCATTTTAGAATGTTGGGATGCAGATACAGGCTCTTCGAGCATCTTTTCCCCCACATCACCTGGTATTCACACATACCCCAGTCTGATAATACTACATATCCCCGCCTGAGCCGAGGGATTAGTCTTGTAACAAGGTTCACCTTGAATTCACTATTCTTGTCTTGAATCAATGCATTGATTTCCCAGCCATGACTAATTGCCGTGTGTAAGATAATCCGTCTGTCTACCTTCTCCCCATAGATGAGTACTGTATCCTTTCTTGTTTTTCCATCGGACTTTACAGATCTCAGCTGCTCCTTTTCCCATATTTTTTTTTTCATTGCCAGTTTTGTAAAAGGGGCAGCCCCCACATAGATTATTTTTCTGTATTGTGTACATGTTTCTAATATATGTGGCATGCACTTTTTTTTTTTTTTTTACTGTAAAACAATTGACGTTTCTCCTGTAGTTTTACAATGAAAATAATTTAAATTGGAAACTGATATGTGAATTCAAGTGGCGCAGTCCCTTAAATTTTTATGTGATTACCATGCTGGGGCAGAAAGGATCTTTCTTTTTGTGCTCTCCGTGCCATAAGCAAGATGTGAAGGGAAGACGTATTGAGACTCTGCTTTGCAATATTTTTGTTTCCAGTGTGTGTTCTAAAGCAGTGCTTATTTTTTTTATTTTTTTCCATTTTATTACAAATATACAAATATACAAAATATTATCAATATATCAAAGACAGTACACTTAAGATATACATACAACTTACATACACATATTATACACGACTCATGGGGGAGGAGGAGAGCTTTGAGGAGTGTAAACATGAGAGTCTAAGTATTAGAAGTTGTCTCTCCTGGACAATAAACATGATTTACTGGCTAATTTTAAAACTGTTTGTATTTGTAACCCTCAGACTTATTTATGTTCTCTTTCCTATTTTCCCTCTTAAGAATAACATCTGGTATGGTTTCCTAACGGTCAGGGAACCAAACTGGGTGTTATACATATTCTTAAATACAACTGGGTATTCCCTAAATCTGGGACCGTTGTAGGGTCCTTGAGGAGAGTTTTAGAAACATTGCTCTAAAGGATTAATTCATTTGATGACCATTTGGTACAATACTATACAAGAGGCATCTCTACGTGTTCCATATAAATAATATCATTTGTGTATTTCTCTACCCGCTTTCCCCCCCCCTAACCCCCAGAGTTCGGAGGCTGTATTTCAATGGCTGTGCAAGTTTCAGCTCCAGTTATATGCTCCAAACTTCATCAACGCCGGGTACGACCTCCCAACAATCAGCAGGATGACCCCGGAGGTGAGTACACACCACCCCCCTTTGGCCGTCTGCTGTGGTCGGTTTCTTTTCCTAATAAGCTATGAGAACTTTAAGCTTTGTAATGTTGTGGTTTCTTATGCGGGGGCCACAATTAAGCACCTTTCAGCCATGTATTCCATCATGCAACAGTCAGCCTGTGGCTCTCCCTGGTAAACTACAACTACCACGATCCTCTACCTACTTGTTGTTGGAAAACCAACCACTACTAACACTCTACCTCAATCTGGAACCTGTTGACGTCTAATGACCACATATTTCATTATTACCGTAGAGTTTCCCCAATGCTGGATGAATGGCAGGATCTGGGACATATTATTGGGGCATATGGGAGAGCTGCTGTTCCTAGGGTCAGGTTGGCTCTGTATTTGGGAAGGTTGACGGTACTTCATCTGCTATCTTAATTTCAGGACTTGACCGCCATCGGGGTCACTAAACCGGGCCACCGGAAGAAGATTTTTTCCGAAATCAACAGCCTGAACATTGGAGAATGGCTTCCGGACTACAAACCAGTGAGTAAGGGAAATGCAAATGTACAGATAGGGCAACACGGAGAAAGTCATAACCCAGTCGGCAGCACCCAGGAGCCGAAACGTCCATATGGAATTATCTAGAACGGTGAGGGGGGAACGTTTAGGAGCTCGAGTGCCTAATCTTCCATGCTAAAGATCTCAAAAGTACCCTCTCAACGTTTTGATACCTCGATCTCACCTTCCTTTCCCATTCCCTCTTTTCCATTGTTCTTGGATGTCCCTGCATGCATACTTTACCTTCCACTTTCCCTATCATGTCCCCCTATTTATTATGCTCTCTCCCTATCATCTCACTCATTCCTCCTCCTGTTAGTCCACTTCACCCACCCCTAACTCTGAGCTCTTTTCTCCCACTTTGGCCATTAATCCACTTCTCCCGCCATCCGCACCAGTTCTCCGCATGCAACAAATATGGGGCAACCAAGTGCAGAGATGCTGCCACATCAGAATGCCACCAGAATGCCAGAGCAGGGACTTTTTTTTGCTGGCTGTCTAAATGGTTCTGGTCGACCCATCAGCCCGCCACAATCCACTAAATCCATATCTTCTTTGCACCTTGCGCAGGCTAATTTGTCCCTGTGGCTGGCCATGATCGGGCTTGGTCAGTATTACAAAGTACTGGTGGAAAATGGCTACGAAAACATCGATTTTATCACGGACATCACCTGGGAGGACCTTCAGGAGATTGGGATCACAAAACTTGGTAATAGAATTACACCCTGTGTTATCAGGATCTCTGACACATTGATAAATCTGTGCTCCAACGCTGTATTTGATACCTATACTATATTCATGTAGAATAACCACCCCTCACTTGGTTCACTTTGGGTGACTGGCCTTTGGATTTTCCTTCACCAATTTCCCTATGTCGCAATCGTACGTCTATAGGCGACTTGTTATTTAATTTGTTTACCACCCTTAGCTCTTTTTGAATTTTTTTTTACATAATAACTTCTGTGTTTTATTATTATTCTCCTCTATTAGTTCTTTCTCTTCGATCTGTGTCTCCTCCTTCCTCGTCCTATCCTCTCTCTTGTCCTCCCATCTGCCCCTTTTTTCTCTCTGTCCTCCCTCTTGTTTCCTTTTCTTTCTCGCTCCCTACTTTTTATTCATCCTTCTTTTGCTTTCTTTCTCACGCTCATCGCTGTTGTAGGTCACCAGAAGAAGCTGATGTTGGCTGTGAAGAAACTGGCCGAGATACAGAAGTCCGAGTATGGCAAGTACGAGTCGGGCAGCATGAGAAGGCGAGGACCCCAGAAGAATGTGGACATGGAGTCTCCTCCTCCAGATTCCGAGTGCCAGTCTCCCAAGATGAAGACCTTCCAGGACAGCGAGTTGAGCGATGAGTTGCAGGCGGCCATGACAGGAGAGGGCCCCGAAGGTTCGGACAAACAGATCAACCATGTCGTACACCCGAGAGAAGGATCTGGCTACAGGGGCCCCTCAGGGGCCCGACTTCACCATGAAAACAGCTTAAGTGGTCGAGCCAGGCACATCAGTAGCTCCCAGGAGCTTCTGGGAGATGGAAGCAAAGGTCCGAGCACGGTTATGTCCAAGAGCCAGGAGTACTTAACCGACGAAGTGAGGAGAGAGGAGGTGAATCGGGAATCCAGGCCTCTCCGACAAGGACACTCCATAAAGCGAGCAAGTATTCCGCCTGTTCCAGGTAAACCGAGGCAGTCGTTTCCTCCTGCTGGCGGTCAGAGCTACACACCTCCCCAAACTCCCACCAAGGGAACGCCTTCATCGCCACAAGCCCTAGGTTTCCCACAAGCCACTGCAAAAGTGAAGCCGACACCTCAACTCCTTCCGCCGTCAGACCGTCCCATGTCTCCCCGCTCTCTTCCTCAGTCCCCCACTCACCGAGGCTTTGCCTACGTTCTTCCACAACCCATTGAAGGAGAGGGCGCGCCAGCACATTTGACCCAAGCTGTGCCAGTATTGCCCGTGTCCGTGCCTGTGCTGTGTTTACCACCTCCAGGGAGCGATGGAGAAGATGAGGATGAAGACGTTGGGGGTGGAGAGCGGGTGGACCATGGTCGGCCCAAGAAACGGGCACACAGCCTGAACCGCTATGCAGGCTCTGATGGGGAGAAAGAAGAGCTACTGGTCATAGATGGGGGGCCCTATGGCACCGGGCAGAGACGAGTGGGCAGGAGCCACTCAGTGAGAGCGCAGTCTGGGGGCGATAAGAATGTGAACCGTAGTCAGTCCTTTGCAGTGCGCCCCAGAAAGAAGGGGCCCCCTCCTCCGCCACCTAAACGATCCAGCTCAGCCATCTCTGGAACTAACCTTGGAGATGGGTTGTCTGGTGATGACACTGGAGAGGGTTATCGGGAACAGAGGAGAGCCAGTGACTTTGGGGGGGTGGTGGACACTGGTAGTGCTGGTAGTGTAAAAAGCATAGCTGCCATGCTGGAACTCTCATCCATTGGTGGGGGGCCAAGGGCATTGACTGGACAGAGACCAAGAGAAGGTTGTTGTATGCAGTTCTTACCCCACCCAGGTAGTCCTGAACTTCACCGACTACCAGGGACTGTGGCTGGTGTCAAGCACCGTGAAGCTATTGGGCTTGACGGAGAAGTGGTAAACCGCCGTAGGACCATCAGTGGGCCGGTAACAGGTCTGGTGTCTGCAGCTCGAAGGGAGCGGCAAGAGGTCCCAAGGTCCCCCGATTCCCCTCGCAGCCCCTCTGATGTTATTCCCTTTGCTGAAGAACGCAAACAGACCATCAAACACCGCCCCAGGCCATCGAGGGCGGAACAAATGGACTCACAATTGACAGAAGCCGGCAAACACGCGGACTTGTCATCAGTTGAGTCCAGCATCACACTGAAACGTAGGGTGAAGGTCAGACAAGGCCCGCACGGAGATGTCAAGTTCTTGCTGACCGAGTCGGACACGGTCAAGCGCAGGCCGAAACCTCGAGACAAGGATGGTGGGGGTGGGGGAGAGCCCTTGGTGGTGTTCCAGAATGGAATGGGAACGGTCAAGCGCCGCCCTGTGTCGGAAATGAGCACTGCAGGGGGACCCGCCCGGCAGGACAGCACAGAACACACAGCACATACCCCAGAGCGCAGCCACAAGCCCCCCGTGTCGCCCAAACCCACAATCGTACAACACGGCGGGAAGAGTCATGGACCCGGCACGCCAACGATTGCCAAGAAGCCTGTTCCTGGAGGAGGTAAGTGGAGACCTGTAACGCTATCCTGGTTTAAACACCCAGCGCCCATAGACCAGTACATCAAATTTAATTACATGAGGGGTCTACTCAATAAGTAGAGAATTGCAGGGAATTAAGACGGGAATTAGGCCAAAGTAGCCGAGTTGGAAAATAAATGGGCAAATTTTTTCAATTGGTCTACCTTGGCCTTAAGTTTGAAGTTCCCTTGTCAATTCCCTGCCATTCTCTCTTTATTGAGGGGACCCTATTGTCTCCGTTGTGTGTTTGTAGTCTGTCTAGTCCGGAGAGGTCAGGATATGATCACGCCAAACAGTGTGCGTACGTCTGGGTGGCTGGCAAGCTATATAACCGCGGCTGACGTACAAACGCAAGTAATCCGGCTAATCACTACTCACCGCGCAAGAGGATTAATAGCGGCTGAATCCGGCGCAGTGTGAGCAGATTAATTCTAATATTCACGGCCCTTGTGTAATCGTGTAATCTTCCTGTTAGAACGATCAGGCAAAGAATCGAACAGATCTCTCTCTGTTGTCTTTGCATCTTATAAAAAAGTTATTTTCCATAGTGCTTTATTCACAAGAGAACTGCAGGGATTTGAGAAGGGAATTTCAGATGTAAGGCCAAAGTAGCCGAGTTAGAAAACTTCTCCCAATCAGCTTGCGCTTGCAAATTCCCGCATTCAGGAACGAAGCCCTGCTCCTCCTTCCATTATCATGTCCAGGGACTGCAGGTCAAGCAGGACAGAGTGCACATGACATTGTGTTGGAATGGGTGGGCTCCCAGGGTCTATGGCAGCGGGAGATCTACTATCATACTTATCATGTCTTCTATCGTACTTCTAATGTCGTCTATCGTAATTCTAATGTCGTCTTTCGTACTTCTAATGTCGTCTATCATACTTCTAATATTATCTATAGTACTTCTAATGTCTTCTATCGTACTTCTATGGTCTTCTTTCGTACTTCTATTGTCTTCTATCGTACTTTTCATGTCTTCTATCATACTTCTCATGTCGTCTATCGTATTTCTAATGTCTTCTATCGTACTTCCAATGTCTTCTATCTTATTTCTATTGTCTTCTATCGTACTTCTATTGTCTTCTATCGTACTTCTCATGTCTTCTATCATACTTCTAATGTCTTCTATCGTACTTCCAATGCCATCTATTGTACTTCTAATGTCGTCTATTGTACTTCTAATGTCTTCTATCATACTTCTAATGTCTTCTATCGTACTTCCAATGTCGTCTATTGTACTTCTAATGTCTTCTATAGTACTTCTCATGTCGTCTATCATACTTCTCATGTCGTCTATCATACTTCTCCTGTCCAGTGTAGTGTGTAGTCTAATGGAGTGCTCTCTGTATTGTTTTAGAAGTGAAGAAGGTAGTGGGGACTCCTCCGCCCGTTTCCCCCAAACCTACACCTCCCCCGACGGCACCGAAACCCACCAAACCACATGCGGTAATCCAGTCCTCTAGCGCGAGCTCTACTCCAGCCCCTTCTCCCGTCAAACAGTCAAACAACATCAAACCTTCCAGTACACCCCCGTCTCTTTGCTCCAGTCCTGCCAAGCCCCAGACTCCGGGTCACCCGCTGCAGGTACCCATCAAACCCCCCAGACTGTCCATTACCAGCTCTTCCGTAGAGGGGGCAAGCAGTGAGGCGGCACAGCAGAAATTGGAAGAGACCAGTGCCTCGCTGGCCGCTGCGCTACAAGCCGTGGAAGACAAGATCAAGCTGGAGGATGCACAGAAAGAGTGAGTGGATGAATAAAAGCAATAGCAGGGTACATGACTAAAGGCATGAGCATCTAGCTATGGGGAGGGATGACCAAGCTATGGGGAGGGATGACCAAGCTATGGGGAATGATGACCAAGCTATGGGGAGTGGGAGGGTTCACCGAGCTATGGGGAGGGTTGACCAAGCTATGGGGAGGGTTGACCAAGCTATGGGGAGGGTTGACTAAGCTATGGGGAGGGATGACCAAACTATGGGGAGGGATGACCAAACTATGGGGAGGGATGACCAAGCTATGGGGAGGGTTGACCGAGCTATGGGGAGGGTTGACCGAGCTATGGGGAGGGTTGACTAAGCTATGGGGAGGGATGACCAAGCTATGGGGAGGGATGACCAAGCTATGGGGAGGGATGACCAAGCTATGGGGAGGGATGACCAAGCTATGGGGAGGGTTGACTATGCAGATGCAGAGAAACACTGGGGTTATGTATAAATACCGGCGCTATCCTGATTCCTTCAGTCAGGTTTTTGCTCTTGCACCTGTACAGTCTGAATAAACCCGTCAGAATGGGTTTTATACATGAGAAAAAAAAGGGGCAAATTTTTCCTTTTCTCAACTGTGTGACTTTTTGTTCAGTGCAGATAGCGCCAGATTAGGAGTGAAGGAATATTAAATTATAGTCCAATAAACTGATCTAGGACAGGCCGAATATTGCCTATTTGTTTTTTTTTGTTTTTTTATACATAGTCTGCGACAGAATTTCTACACATTAATTACATCACTTTTTTTTATGCACAGTAGCGTCACACTGCCGGAAAACATTTTTTATATGTAGGATTAGATATAATAATAATGGCGTAACTGCGCTACATTATATATAACCCTCGATGTACAACAAACATACACGCAGAAAGTCTGAGCCGGTGTGCACAGAAACAGGTGTGCTGGCAATGGGACCAGGTTCAGTCACAGACTGTACACAGATTGTACTACACGGTGCCTGATGAAGACTCCACTGGGGGTGGTAAAAACGTAATTCACTAGCTTTGAGTGCAGAGTTGTTTGGGATTGAATTTGGTTTTGGAATGGAGCCCTGCGGCGGCACCTTATCTAGAGCTCTGCAGCGATGGTTATTTTGGGACACAGGTGAGCTTGTACTGCAACAGGACCCCAGGTATGGGTCAAGGTCTGCCATGAATGGAAACATAGCCCCAGCTCACAAAACCACTGGGGTCTAGGACAGATCATCACTGCCATTTTTTTTTTTTTTTACCACTGACGGTTCAGCACGGCATTTTGAGCGCTGGCAGTTCAGTAATTACCCCCCATATAAATAAACCCCCCTAATAGATGAAACCCTCCTAAAATTAACCCAAAGCCTTAATATGACCCCTTAAACTAACCCCAAAACCCTAATACTAACCCCTAATAGTAACCCTGAGCCCTAACGCTAACCCCTAATAACCTGAACCCTAATACTAGCCCCTAATAACCTGAACTCTAATGCTAAACGCTGATAGTAACCCTGAACCCTAACATTAACACATGTAACAAGACAAGGAACGTCTGGATGCACCTCCGTGTGGATCTGCTATAGTGCCTTGCCTCTCGGTCCTCCCCCCGCAATCATAAGGATACAGAAATGTTCAAGCTGGTTAGGCTAGAGGTTTGGCCAAAATTAGCCCAGGAACTTCTTTGCATAAATGTCTTATTAGAGTATGAAAAACGGCCCAGATATTTGCTGAAAAACAGTGTGGCACCAGGTGGATCTGTGAATAAGGCTTATTCACAAACGGAAGAGGCGCAAGTCAGGAAAAATAATCGCAAAGTGTTACAAATAGTCGCAAATTGCTCCTTACTCATGTTTTACCTACTTTTTTCCCCCACTGCTCTTGTTTTAGTACGTGATCCCCCAAAATCTTTTTTAATGGTGCAAAGGCCATTGTAATCAGAAAGACGTAACTTTCTACCTGATTAAAAGGCAATCGTTCGTCCCTCTGTAACTTATGTGCAGACTGCTTAGCAGTTTGTAATGTGTGCTTTGAAGTAGCCTCTAACCTATATATCTATTTCTCTTCCGTCTATTATGTTGTTCCCGGTGGTTGTCGGCCAGAACTTCGTTGGAAGATAAGAGCACAGTCAGTATTCTGGATGACATTGGCAGCATGTTCGACGAGCTAGCAGACCAGCTGGATGCCATGTTGGAGTGAGACCCCAGAATGGATTGGGTGTCAGTACCCTCATGGCAAGCTCACAATGACTCACGTCTGCCTCCATTCATCCCCCCCCCCCCCCCCCCAACCACTAGGGTCCTGTACAGACCACATGACTTTTCCTCGGACCCTTCTGATTTCTCCAGTCAGCCCCCTGGTTCCTGGGAAGACCTACTCCGTTACCTAGCACAAAGAAGCAATGCCGAATACCTCAGGATTGTGCTCAGACGCTTGAGGGGCAGGTCAGGCCCCCGTTTTAAGCTATGCCAGCATTCTGCAGTGCCAGCTGTTAGTTGGCTCATGCTGCTGGCTTCTCCAGCCCCAGGATGACTACAAATTCCACAATGGTTTGTGATGGAGCGCTGTGAGCGGCAGTGCTGTTCAAGCGGTGAACATGCTGATCTGTAGAGCACTATGGGAGAATTGCAAGATGGCCGACAGAGGAACAATATGGAATCTGCCCACCGAACCGATTCCTGACCCCCCCTGAAACCTTCTGCTCCCTTTTATTTTTATTATTGTTATTATTTATTGCCCAGTCTGTCTTGGTGTGAGGTTGTGTTGGTGAAAGAAACTGGTTCAAATGTATGTCTTATCACATCCTAGCTTATTTAAGATAAACCCAGTATCTTAAAGGCCTAAAACGTCCTAAAGCGATTTCTGCGCTTCTCAGCAAAGCATCAGGTCCAGAGACAAGTACAAAAAATGCAACTCGCGCAAAACAAGAGCCACTCGAGTCCCGTAAACTTTTTATACCCCAAATATAGAGAATTAAAAACGGTCTATACATTGTGTTATCAGAATTGCTAGCAAATGCATAGCTGAAAGGAGGTTTTTAAAATTCTCCTACTTATGACATCATCTTGTAGCCTGATATGCAAATTAACTGCTTTCAATGAAAATTAAACTTGGATATTACACCATAAGGTGATGTCTATGCATTTGCTTTCAGTTCTCTCTTATTTTTTTTTATTCTCTACATTTGCAGTCTAATAAACGCGTCCGTGCCACAGATCATTTACTTGTGATGTGAGGAATTTTTCATCCGGCTTGCAAAACGTAGATATAAATTATCTGAGCTGGAATTGGAGAATTTTGGCGGCTTGGCTATTCTGCCCTCCATTTTAAAAAACTTTAGTGGCAACTATTTAGCTACCCAACGCGGTTTGAGAAACACCTCACCGTAAACATGTAGCCAACGTGTGGAAAAATTCTCTTATCTTGACCCAAAAAAAAAATCCCAACTCTCCTATTTTAGCAAAATGGTTGTCCGTTCTCCTCAGCTCAGTGAAAAGACCCGTGCAGGCAGCCATTTTGAAATCACAGATGAGGACATGACAGAAACCAATCTACACCATTTTTTTTTTTTTTTATCAAGGCCGTCCTTCGCAAAGCTACATCGAGGCGGTAGAGGTGTAGCACTCAGCAGAAACATTCTATCGGTTTCCATTGTTGCGGAGGTTTGCCCAGTAAAAGAGGGGCAGCGTGCTGACCCACCCAGCCCTGGAAGAGTATAATACATGGTTCAGCTCTGCCTCCTGCTGGACAACCGAGATAACTGCATTTAACAATTTTTCCGGACTTAAAGCAAACAAACCCCCCCCCCAAAAAAATATATAATGTGATCAGGGTTGTTGTGATGTTGTGTCAACAGAAACAAAATATCTGCTTGTTTTGGAGGAAACAAAAACAGGTTGTGTGAAATGCGTTGGGGGGGGGGGGGGGGGGAGACATTTCCAAACCAGTCAAAAAAAATTACTCAGTCATTTCGAGTTTACAGTATGGAATTTTATTCTCAAGTTGATGTATACTGATCATTGTCCATATATATGTTTCAGACTACACCTAGCTGAAGGGGAGGGGAAGTTAGCGAGTTGGATCTCACGCCCTACAAAGTGAGTTTCCTAAGCGGTGTCATCGCCCCCCACTGACCTACCCCACGTCCTGAGGCATTTAGAATTGAATTAACTGAAAGCACAGAGTTTAGGGTTACTAGGATTTAAGAGAGGGAGGTGGGATAGTAACATCCTGATCACCCAACCATGGGAATTCGTCCATCTTGGTTTTCAAGTCTACGCATGGAGTTAAAAATAGAATTTAATTTAATTAAATGGATTCCTCCGAAATACCAACCCATGACTGGAGTAAAGGGCGTACCCGACCGAGACACTATATAGACAGAAATAGCACAAGTTCTTTTTTTAAAGGCCCTTTCTGCTGATCTGTATATACAAATATATATATATATTGCTTTTTTTTTTTTCATTTGAATTTAATATTTATTTTATATAATTCACCTCCAGTTGTAAAGGCTGCGTCTAGCCCAAGTCTGTCTCACCGAAACAATACTAATGTTAGGATAGCCAGACCGAACCAATAACCAGGTAGCAATTAAATATATTGGGAAACAGAGCTGGTTACCCGGTAATGGCAAATATATTGGAGCAATGACCTTGGAAAGTTACTGCTGATTTTAGAACCTTGCTACAGATTAGCTCCTTACACAGAACCAACCTCCACCGTGATCCAATGCTGCAGATTTTTTTTTTGGGGGGGGGGGGGGGGTCTGGGTTAATCAGCACTTTAATCCTGGGTAATACTTTACTTGTACAGAAAGGTAAAAATGTTCAGGCTCCGGGGACTAGAATTAGTATTAATATTAGTAAAAATATCCACTTCTACTTATTGTCCAAAATAGGCAACACAGGATTTATAGATAAAAAAAAAATTGGAACGGGGGGAAAAGTCTTTAACTAGATACAAAAAAAAAAAAAAATACCCACTTCTGCTTCTTGTTCAAAACTAGCCAGAAAGGATTTAGACCAGTAAAGGGTTTAAAGGGAAAGTCTAGCCCCCAAACTTACTTTGGTGCAAGATGAAGATCACTGCTTGTATAGTGCACAGGCTTTTTTTCCAGTGTGATTTGATACAGGCATTGTGAATAAATCACATTTTTAGGATTTGACTTAAGCCCTCTCCAGTGATTACTCTGCATGTTTACTGCATGTGTGGTAGCACTGATTAGTCACTTCCCTGCTGCTGGAATACAATGAGTTGTGTGGAACCAAAGTGACATTGCTCTTGTGCACAGTAGGATCTGTTAACAGTGCAACACATTGTCGAATGACATCACTAGAGAGACAGGAAATTCCACTCATTTGATTGGCATTATTCTCATTGGTTCCTGCAGCAAAAATAAAAAGGTTATGGACTTTTACTCAACTAGTGTGGGCAGACCTGGTTTCTTGCAAACTGCTGTAATTTCATAATGTCAACTAGCTGTAAGTATTTTATATTTTAAGCAATGCAAAATGTAAAACATGCATTTTAAAGTACTTTAAAAGCACATTAATATGCATTAAATTTGGAAGATGCAATTCGGGCACCAGACAGTCCATTTAAAGCAGGAAAAGTTCCAAATTAGATACAGAAAACCCCAAATTGTCCACTGCTGCCAATCATTTCTTTTACCATTAACTCTGGTCTGTGTTTGTGTACTGAGAATTTTGGGTGGGGAGGGAGCGTATGAGGATTTGACTTGAGCTTGTGAATTCCTGAGGGTATTTTTTTTGTTGTCTGCAAAAAAAAAAATGTAAATCTATGTTTTGTTTTGGATGTGATCGGATTTCAATGGTGCTTTGATTATTATTCGATTTTTTTTTTTTTTTTTTGCTCTCCTATGTGGCAAGGTGCACAGAAGTATCCTCTTCCCTGGAGGAAAAGCTCACCCTCGATCCCTACACAACAGATAACTGGTTTATATATTAAAAATAATTAAAAAAAAAAAAAAATAAAGAAGGAAATTAATTTTGAAGAAAGAAAAATAAAAGTGTTACTGTAATAGAGAAATATGTACATCAAACGACGAATACAAGAAAAAAAAAATATTCATTAAAGGTCTACATGATTAATACATATATAACATAATATATATATATTTTTATGATTAAGTTATAATACAAACCAACTGTACTGTATGCCCGTTCTGTAAAAGCTATGCATCTTGGTGCTTCCCCCCCCCCCCGCAGTGATGTGCTTTTACGGTTAATTAATATTGAATTGATTTGTGGTCTGTGATGCACTATTTTTTTTTTTTAAATATGTGTGTGTTGGTATATATCGACCTAGATATATACATATAAATACACACCTACGCATCCAAATAATGTTGCAAAAATGTATGGAAGAAAAAACAAAAAACATTAATTATATATGTATTTATTCTGCCTATTCCCCCCCCCCCCAAGCACACAGTTATTTTTTACCGCTGGGACGTCAAAGGAAATTTTTTTTCTGTGGCGCTTCACAGAAACAGCGTTGTTTTCCTACCCTCCCGCCAATCGCTCTTGGATGGGTTACAGCTTTCTGGGAAGGACCTGTTTGTGCATATATCGCTGAGCCGTACCTGAATAAATGTCCAATGGTCAGCCTCGCTTGTTGTGTTGATGTGTCGCTCATTGTATCTGTTAAATCTGCGTGTTTGGCAAGGTTTTTTGGGGGGGTTTTCTGCGGCTATTTTGTTGGTGGGCAGATGTTCCTGAAAGTGAAATGGTCAATTTAAAAAATATATATATATAAAAAAAAAAAAAAAGAGTGGCTCTGTCCCCTTGGAGAATTTTATCTCATTAAAATGTACCTTCGTAAGCAGAATACACTTTGTGCTTTTATTTTTTTTAGCGAGATTTCCAAACTCTGTTACTGCCTATACAGTCAGCTGACTTTAAAAGACAACTGTCACAACAAAATACGTTCTGTTTAACTGAAAGATGGCATCAAGTGTAGGAATGTTATATAGAAATGCTTTAATGAAAGAATACTAATAAAGTACATTATTGAGCCATCTTTACTCCATATCTTTACTCTACCAGGAGGCAGACATTTTGTTTAGAGTCTTGGGTCAGATTTTTGTTCATCTGAACCAAGGTGAGTGAAGATCTGACCCAAGATTCTAACCAACATGTCTGCCCCCTGAGAGAACTATATGGAGTAAAGATTCTAACCAACATGTCTGCCCCCTGAGAGAACGATATGGAGTAAAGATTCTAACCAACATGTCCGCCCCCTGAGAGAACTATATGGAGTAAAGATTCTAACCAACATGTCTGCCCCCTGAGAGAACTATATGGAGTAAAGATTCTAAACAACATGTCTGCCCCCTGAGAGAACGAAATGGAGTAAAGATTCTAACCAACATGTCTGCCCCCTGAGAGAACTATATGGAGTAAAGATTCTAACCAACATGTCCACCCCCTGAGAGAACGATATGAAGTAAAGATTCTAACCAACATGTCTGCCCCCTGAGAGAACTATATGGAGTAAAGATTCTAACCAACATGTCTGCCCCCTGAGAGAACAATATGGAGTAAAGATTCTAACCAACATGTCTGCCCCCTGAGAGAACTATATGGAGTAAAGATTCTAACCAACATGTCTGCCCCCTGAGAGAACAATATGGAGTAAAGATTCTAACCAACATGTCTGCCCCCTGAGAGAACTATATGGAGTAAAGATTCTAACCAACATGTCTGCCCCTGAGAGAACTATATGGAGTAAAGATTCTAACCAACATGTCTGCCCCTGAGAGAACGATATGGAGAAAAGATTCTAACCAACATGTCTGCCCCCTGAGAGAACGATATGGAGAAAAGAAGGCTTAATAAGGAACTTAATTTGTATTCTTTCACTAAAGAATTTCTTTATAAACCATCTACACTTTGTACAATCATTTAATTAAACATAAGGCAGTTTTCTGCTTCAGTTGTCCTTTAAGCCCACAGATTCATTACATATTACAGGTTGCTTAGAGTGAACAATCTATAAAGACAACATCAATGGCATCCCTAAATAACATAAAAGAAGACCTCCCAAGCTCCAACACCAGGAGCAGAAATTAGGAGGTGCGCAGAAAATTAAAATCCGATTTGGGAAATGGAAAACCAGCTCAAAAAAAAAAATAAACAACCCCTGAACCAATATAGCTAGCTAATTAACTGGAGATTAGAGAGCCGAATTTAAACTCAGTAGTATAATAAAATCCAATGGAAATGGGATGCGAGGCATAATATTACATTACCATTTTTTATAGCTAAAAACAATATATGTAGCGCTAGGTACAGATCATAGAGGGGGCTACATACTAAGTGAGACCAACAAGAACAGAGTAATGAGGTAGAGAGGCCGGCTCGCAAGCCCCCTAGTGTCAGAAGACTGGCAGAAACAATGTGCTCTAGAGTAAAATGCGTCAGGGTATCAAAGATCTGTTGTGGGTTTAAAGAGCTAGTAGGTACCAGCCTTCGTAATAGAATTGATGCCATTCTTTAAAAGTAATCCCAAGAGTAAAACCAAACCTCAATAAAAAAAGTTTTTTTTTTTTTTTAAATACATAATACTAAATTCCCCATGTAGACGTGGGTGTTTGTCACCAGTTTAAGGAAAGATGAGTGTCAGTTCTTAGACTAAAAGGCGGGCTCTGCTCTACCCATTCTCTTCTAAAACACAATTGGATCTCATTATACCCGATGCAGCCACAGATTATCAGTTTGCGATGTGTGCCATAGGAGAAGAGGCTTGCACCTTCTAAAATATGCCACTTCTCCCCGAGAGTAGAGGCAACAAAGAAAAATATGTAGCTTCTGCTATAGAAGCAAAATGTTATTTTTCCAAAATGCAATGGCTTGTTTGTAAAGACTTTACAACTGGTATTTTTTTTTTAATTTTGAATTGGCAGCGTTATTTGCTAGCATAGCCAGTGATAGCTCCACGGTTTCTATGTGCGCCTCTTTTATACAGAGCCCCGGTAGTGTTTGGTTTACTGCTGCTGGACCAGAGATCAGCAAAGCGTCTGTCTGCTGCCATAAAGCAAGGGACGATATGTATTAAATAATGGGCACATTGTCGCCATTTCAGTTTTATTGTAAATTAAGAAATAATTTCTATTATACAGTAATTAAAAACAGTAGAAAAAAAAAAAAAACACACACCAGAGGAATAAAAATGCAGATTTGCATCGTGGGGGGAGAGCAGAGATCCAGGAGGAGGCGAGAGAAGCCATTTGAATTGATTCGGTTGAGTAAAACCGTACCTGGAGCTCGACTGCAGTGAAACACAGAGAAATGTTTGGGAAACCAGACTACGCAGTGACATCCATTCACGTGTAGGTGGAAGTTGTAGTGTGCATGACTTTGCCGTGTACACAGGGGGTGGGTGGGGTTTTCGAGGGAGAGTGGTCGTCCAATGTGTGAGATTTAGGCCCGAGACTCGGCGTATTTAATCCCTGCAGTGATAGGAACCAGTCAACAGATTCCAATTAGTAGGAAATAGGTGAGGAATAAGGTAGCGAATAGTAAATTACCTAGGCTGGTTTAGCGACAAGCTCGGGCTAATGGAGAGCGCTAGAATATTTTCCACGGTTGGTTAAAGGTTAATTGGAAGATCGCATTAAGTGTAGACATTTTACATAGAAATGCTTCAATGGAAGAATCCAAATAAAGTAGCTTACTCTTTACTCTGTATAGCTCTATCAGGTTGTTTGGAATCTTGGGTAAGATGAAGGAAGATCTGACCCAAGATTCCGAACATGGCCGCCCCCTGATACAGCTATAAAGCGCAAAGAGCGACGAGAAAAGTACTTGATCGATGGTCTTTTCATTTAAGTAGTTCTATTTAAAAATCCTACATATGTGTAATCTGTCATTTTTAAAAAAAAAACTGTACTATTTTAGACACAGGCACGATCATAGCTTATGGAGCTAAAATTTTAGCGGTTGTTTCCCCCCGAATGCATTAAATAGGTCCTTCTAGGAGACATGGGTGTTTTTGGTGGGATTTTGGCAAAACTCCCACCTTTTATTAGCAGTGACGGCACCATGACACAAGGAGCTGCCTCACTGCCCACTTCCTGCGACATGGGATAAGGATTATAGGCTTTAACCCTAGTTACCAATACACAACAATGTTGGGGGGGGAGGCTCCCTGAATCCCAGTTGGCTATTTGAGGCCTAGTTCACCAGTGTGGTTCAGGTGGCCTGGATACCATCAGTATAAAAGTAATCCTCCTGTATATAGTATAGATGTATCAGTATATAGGTAGCTAGTATATATACTCATAGCAGTACTGAAGTACCAGCTGTGGCTGACTACCTATATAGTGATATATGGTGTATAATACAGTACAGATGTATCGTTATGTAATTAGCTAGCCACAGAAGCACAATAGCTGCTATCAGTATAACTATTCTGTAGATCTAAAGATGACAATCAGTATATAGCGAGCCGGACACCGAGGGTACAATATAGCAATCATTCCTGCCAATCCAACACAATGGTAACCAATTTATTCAGGAATATTTATGAAAAATGCAGATTTCTGGTCTTAAATAACGACTCTGGTTGGCTATAGTTCCAATAATATTACTTAGTAGTACCATCATTTAAATCTAATGGTGGGTCATTGGATCAATATCAGACGTCCCCCCCCCCCCCCCATTCCTCAAGCAGCGAGACTGCTGGATGGAAGGGCGCCAGTTTGTGACATCACAACCAGACACCCCCCTTGCTTTCAAAGCTCCTGATAATAGAGATCTGCACCTGCAAGGTACATGAGCTGGTTGTGCATTGGCGCCCCCTGCTGGTTGGAGCCCGAAGAAGCGGCCTAGTGCACCTCCATATTTTCAAGCAACACAGATGTGGGAAAATGTGAATAAATTAAAAAAAAAAAAATCTAAATTACTATAAAATCGGCACACTCTCATTCCCCCCCCCCCCCCCCCCCCCCCCATTAAAGACGTTGCTCCTAATGTGTACGGTGAGAATAAAAAAAAAATTATCTTCTGGTGATAGAGAGCGAGAGTGGAGAATTCATTGACTGTGGCTCGCACGCGGATTACAGACAAGGGGTTAACAGGACAACGTGATCCAGGCGTCTGTGTCGCTGCGGCAAACCTGCGTGGTTACAAAGAATAGTGAAATAAGGATGAACTGGTTGTATTGTGAGACAGAGTATCATGCTTTGTACGGTCGTATCCAATGGCAGACGAAGAGTTAAAGGTGGGTGAGGGTGCACCAGGGGGGAAGGTTGGGGGTACGTCAGTGACTGTAGCAGCCGGTTGCCTCCTCACACTGGAAAGCGCTAGCGATTGCAGACTATTCACACGCCGCGCACAGGGGGAGATGGAGGGATTTTTTTTCCTCCTTCCTGTGCAGAGGTCACAGTTCCTGCATCACTGTAGCCGGAGGTTCGTGTGATTTGGGAAGAGAGGAAGAGCTCGCTGTGGGAGGTAAAGGGGGGGGGGGGGGGGGGACGGGACAGGTGCTCCTGATTTCACATGATCTCTTGACACGTCCGTGCGGCAACAGCAAAAGGATCCCAGAGTCCGTGGCGCCACAAAAAAATGGCCACAAGAGGATAACCTTGCTTAAAAAGAGAGTCTGCTTCTGGCTCCGACATGGCTGGGGATCGGTCAACCCAGCTTGGTTCAGTTAGCAGGTCCAGACCTAAAATAAAGAGAACAAGATAGATAAACGCAGTGCCACTGAAACGCTTCTGTACCACACGATGTAAGTGTGGCCAAATTCCGACGCCTTCCTTGGATGCGCTAACGACGTACCTTTACTGTGCTGTCCACGGCCCCAGAGAAAAGGCGTCCTCGTGACACGGCCAGCGCAGTGACACTGCCTTGATGTCGAAGCAACGTCTGGGTGCAAATCATGTTATCCATACTCCAAACCTGAAGGGGACACGAAGAGGTGTAAAGATTGGGAGAAAGGAGAACCTGTCTGCCTCATTCTGCGGTGTGGTCCACACTCGATCTACATAATCTATGTGACCCTGCCTGTAGCAAGGTTTCCACTTCAGAAGGGTTTACAACTTAAAGTCTGTGTTATCCATTTGGTGGTGGTAAACCTGTGTAATGTGCACAATGTGCCGGGGACATGCGCAGTAGCACGGTTATTCACCATGGAAAGTAAGGGGGTACTAAACTGTCGGCAAAAGATGAAGTTCTGTTTAATTTAAATATTTAAATGTAGACATTTTGAATAGAAATGATTTAATGAAAGAATACTAACAAAGTACCTTATGGAGTCCTCTTTGCTTCATATAGTTCTCTCAAGGGGCAGACATATTGTTTAGAACAGGGGTCCTCAAACTACGGCCCGCGGGCCACATGCGGCCCGCCGAGGACATTTATGTGGCCCGCAGGGGGTGCTGCCGGCACCCACCCCGTTTATTTTTTTTTTTCTTTCTGGCAGCCGCAAAGGATGCGGCTGCAGGAAGAAAAAAAAAAAAAATTCAACGCGACCGGATGTGACGTTACGTCACATCCGGATCAGGTAACTGTTTCCCTCCTCCACAGGAGGACACCGCGCGAGACGTCCGGGGACACAGCAGTTGGAGGTAAGTGATGGGGAAGCGGGGGAGGAGGGAGGGATAACGAGCACTATTCCTGGCCTCTGACTGGCATAATATTCCTGGGCATCTGACTGGCATCATATTTCTGGGCTCTGACTGGCACAATATTCCTGGGCATCTGACTGGCAAAATATTCCTGGGCTTCTGAATGGCATAATATTCCTGGGCATCTGACTGGCATATTATTCCTGGGCATCTGACTGGCATAATATTCCTGGGCATCTGACTGGCATAATATTCCTGGGCATCTGAATGGCATAATATTCCTGGGCATCTGAATGGCATCATATTCCTGGGCATCTGAATGGCATAATATTCCTGGCCATCTGACTGGCATCATATTCCTGGGCATCTGAATGGCATAATATTCCTGGGCATCTGAATGGCATCATATTCCTGGGCATCTGAATGGCATCATATTCCTGGGCATCTGAATGGCATAATATTCCTGGCCATCTGACTGGCATCATATTCCTGGGCATCTGACTGGCATAATATTCCTGGGCATCTGAATGGCATAATATTCCTGGGCATCTGAATGGCATAATATTCCTGGCCATCTGACTGGCATAATATTCCTGGGCATCTGACTGGCATAATATTCCTGGGCATCTGAATGGCATCATATTCCTGGCCATCTGACTGGCATCATATTCCTGGGCATCTGACTGGCATAATATTCCTGGCCATCTGACTGGCATAATATTCCTGGCCATCTGACTGGCATAATATTCCTGGGCTCTGACTGGCACACTATTCCCATTGAAATACTGGTAAGTTTGTTGATTTAACTTTACTTTAAATATTGTATTTGTTCTCGTTTTGTTCAAAATAAGATATATGCAGTGTGCATAGGAATTTCTTCATAGTTTTTATTTTTACTATAGTCCGGCCCTTCAACGGTCTGAGGGACAGTGAACTGGCCCCCTGTTTAAAAAGTTTGAGGACCCCTGGTTTAGAATGTTGAGTCAGATGAAGGAAGATCTGACCCACCTGACTCAAGATTCTAAACAATATGTCTGCCCCTTGATAGAGCTATACGGAGTAAAGTGAGCTCAGTAAGGTACTTTATTAGTATACTTTCATGAAACAAACACAGTTGATGCAATCTTTCCGTTAAAAACATCACTTTTTGATGGCAGTTGTTCTCTAAGTTAATGTAGACCCCCTCCCTGCCACTGGAAGTCACCGCGTCTGAGGGGTGGTAACTGTGTGTTGTGAAGCAATTCCAAGACGACCACCTCCGCTGTGATACATACCCGTAGTGACCGGTCATACGAGGCACTGAAAACCTTGGTCTGATCTGGCGTAGAGATGACCGCCAAAGCATACACTGTCCCCACGTGTCCGGTCAGAGTCCGGACCTGCTCCTTCGATTCAATGTCCCAGACCTACGTTAAGGAAGATAAACATTTCATCTGATACATCCTGCAAGGATTAACAAGGTAATATAAAAAGGATAAGTGTTAAAAGGGACACTCCAGGCAGCATACAAATTTATGCAGGGATTCCACTGGACCCTCTTGACGTCCTTTTGGTTTTGCTTATGTGCAAGAAAATCAGTGCAGATGCACTGGGTCATAAGCTCATGCGACATCTGGATTTGTAATTGTAACAGCAGTGATTGGAGGAAGCACTGCCTGTATATGTGCAATGAACATCACAGTGCATCTCTAAATGATTGGTTCCCGCGAGATGCTTGATCTACTGCTGTCATTGTGGGCCTAATCAATCCCCAGGAGGAAGTCTGCAAATGGCTCGTTTTAAATGAAAATATTGAAAAAACTAAAATACAAAAATTGGAACAAAACACATTTGTTTACAAACAAGTAATGGAAACCCAAGGAGTCAGGGAGCTTTAATAGGGGAAGTGAAAGGTCCATCACCTGGGTTGTGAAGTAACGGAGATTACATACAGTGCGTGTACGAAGAGATCAATGTTCTGTATCTTATTAACTCACGTGTATGAGGTTCTCGTATGTTCCACACACGATATGATGGTTTGTAACAGCGATGGAGTAAACGCTCCCACCAGAGGTCTGCAGAACGTGGACACACTCCAAGGTGCGAATGTCCCAGATCTAGGGAGAACAAGGAGACCAGCCCATAAACCCAGGTTATGTACACAGCTACGCCAGTACTGGCACAGCACCGTCAGTGATCGCGATGGAAGGTTTGGCTACAGTTGTTATACTCCACGCATTTCACCAAGCACAACGCATTTCACAAGCTACTTCTGGCTTCCTCTGGAGGAAATCATTACAATTTATGCTGGAATCTCTACCACTGATGTTTTTATGGTGTTTTAAAGGTTATGAACGACCATGAGATGTGAAGATGTTTCTTTTGTACATCATGGTGGATTATAGCAATATCATTGATGTTAATACAAGCTAAACTATTTATTTGTTTTTTTTCGGTATACGTATGCACCCCTAGAGTTTGATTTCTGGTCCTAGATAAAATGGGGGGAGCCAGTGGAGGACCAAACGAGGAGTGGCGGGATAAGAAGGATGAGCCAGGCAGTAGAGTCTGAGGAAGGCTACGTAGGAGCATGTGAGCGGTAATGCGGGCGTTGAGAAGGAGGCATTCATATATTATAGGGAGTTAGGAGGGTGTTCCACCTATCAGGACATCTCATCTTCTCACCTTGATGGTCTGGTAGGAGCCGCTGTACAGGTAGTTCTGTGACGCCACCAAGGCCCGCACCCAATGGTTAAGGCCGGTCAACTCCTTCTTCAACTTCAGGTCGGTACCCACAATATCCCACACCTGTATCACAGGTGAGACAGAGACCAGTTAGACACAGATACACATCAGGGGCCAGCTGGGTATGGCTCAACAATTTCTACATGGGGAGGGGAGTCGTTCATCATGGCGAGGATTGATAAAATGAGTACCATTAAGTTGGGTGATAAGGACACCTCCAAGCAAGTAATTGAGAACCAGAGAATATCTGCATGTATCTTTCCTGGATAAACACTGTTATATATATATATATATATAACTGGAAGAGCACATTCAAATAATAATGCATTACATCTAAAAACACCCCCTCTTTCCATAAGGAACTTAGCATGACCCACCTTGATTGCCTTCAAAGAGCCGCTGAAAAGCATGTTGTGGGAAGATACCAAGGTACACACGGGGTTGTCATGAGCTCGGATGGTGTTGACCTTAAGTAGTGTCTGAATGTCCCAGACCTGAATAGAGAAGCTGGAGTTAGCGCAATCTGTAGACAGAGCTCAGACAGCCTCACACACACACATGGAACACCTCTGCATTACCATATCCCCCGAGCAGTACTGTATGGAAGCCTTGCGAGGCCATGCATTTTTCGGACTTGTTTTATCGAGATAACAATTTTTTTCTCGAGAAAACAAGTCAGAAAAATGTTATAAAATCCATGGCCTCGCAGGGCTTCCGTAATGCCGAACTAGCATACTTACAATAATAGTGCAGTCTGCTGAGCCACTGTATAACTTGCTCCTGGGGAAAAAAAGGCACGGAAAATGGTGATAAATAGATGTAATGTAAAGTCTACATACTGCTGTCCGCAAGACTCAGTAGGGTTTTACACCCAGGTCAATCCGAGAGCCATCCAAGTGGGAATCTAAACAAGTCCTCTTCCTGTGATCCATATGTGATCGAAAAAAGGGGCTAAGTATGGGGGGGGGGGGGGGGGGGGGGGAGAATTCTTGGGCTTTCTGAAGGAGGAGCAAACAACATAGAAACTTCCTCCGGATTGTTCCACATTTGGAAGTTTAACCCAGAATCCTTCTTTGGCACATAAACCCCAAATGAAAGAATAATGGCCAGGAGGGGGCAAACTCATTGTAAGATACCCTTACAAAAGGACTAGGGTTTTGTAAGGTTTGGCTTTCTTACCCCTGGATACACAGAGCCAAGACAATCCCATCGTGTCCTTCCAGGGTCTTTTGGCACTTGTAGGTCGTGCAGGTATCCCAAACCTGGGAAGAATGGAAAAAACAGTAAGATGAGGTTCACAGAGCACCTGACGAGGGGGGAGGGTATCCCAAAATAAACCACTGAACAGGCAGCAGCAAGTAGTGAGTGACTCTCACCTTGATGGTTTTGTCTGAAGAGCCACTGAACAGCAGGTCACCGATGGAGTACACGCACAAGCACCACACAGGACCTTGGTGTCCCACAAAAGTACCCTTACACTTAAATATCTGCTGAGGGTCATAGGCTGTAGATATATCGGAAGAGAAACGAAAAGCAGTCAAATGATGCAGTTACAGGAAATATGACTCGGGGTATCTCTAATTAGCATGTATCTCAATAAAACTCGAACTTGGCTACTTTGGCCTAAAGTTTGAAATTCCCATCTCAATTCCAATTCTCTCTTTATTGAGCAGACCCTTTAATGTCTTGATGCCCACTAGTTAAAACCATGTTGCACTCTGCTATATGGGTTTATGATTTGTACTTACAGCCCAATATTCCCATGTTCAACCGAGCATTGATGTGAGAGAGTTCATCCTGTGAAACGGAAGGAGAAGACAGTCAAGGAGCAGTCTACTGGGCAGCCACGGAGAAGATCCCATTTCTGCCACCATTCCGAAGGCAAGATGGGCAGTAATCATGAAAGACATTGAAACATAGCTCACATTCAGCATTGACGCATCCCTGCGAAACTCCATCAAGTCTTCGCTCAGCTTGCTTTGGTTTTCATCCAAGACGTCTGAAGAACAAAAGAGACAATAGGTCAGTTGTAGGTGACAATATGGACCTCAGTGGGATTTCAATGATGTATGGTTATTTTGAACAAAATTTATTTTAATGATCTGTGTATGCTTCAAAAGGGAAAACACTATTTATGGAGTATCAAGCAACTGGTATGATGTGGAGTTCCTGTTTAGATGATAAGAGAACTTGCATTGTTCCAGAGCATGGACTAAGAGAATAGGATGTTGGTTTATACTCTACTGAACTGTCCCCTCATTCACCCTCGCAGTTGGCTTGGATTCCACTCACCTGCATGTTCCAGGATCAGAGAGTAAATAAATATTCTTGGCTTCGATTAAACATAAATTTTCCTGCTCCCAAATCAGAGAGCAGAAAGTCTAGGTTTGGGGCAAGAGGGAAGGATTTCCTACCAAACTTGAGTTCCAGATTCTTCTCCAATTGGTCGATTTTCTCCGATAGCTTCCCCAGCATAGAGCGCAGGAAGGCGATCTCCTGGTCCTTCTGTGTCATGGCCACCTGCATTTCGTGGAATCGATCATCCGTCTGCTGCAGGAACTCCTTCAACCCCTCGAACTTGCACATCTCTAGGTGCGTCTCGTACGTGTCCTGGTTTCCGATGAAGGTGCATCTGGGAGGCAAAAGGACCTTCTTGGTCAAGAGGCAGCAGAATATAACAAATGACATTATAAATTATTTCAGTAATAAAGAAAGAAACGGAAATCTCCAACAATAAAAGTGGAATTTGTATCACCAGTAAAGGCATATCATGGTGGCCACTACTAATGGCCCTCTAATGTCACCTCTGGTGACCGCCTCTTCAACTTCAGACAATATCGTGAGAATGAGAAGAGCAAGTGAAGCGCTTAATGCACACAGTGCCTCAGATAAGCACGAGAACCAATATGAACAAACTTTTTTTTAGGTAAAACATAAAACTACGTGGAAATTTCAAGAAAGTTGGTCAACATCTCATCTATAACACCGCTAATACTGGTTGTGGTTTGTGTGGGAGAATAGATGGCACAATTGATCTATTGAATACCACATGATAATTCCAGAATCTGCAGCAGGGTCCGTACCCGTATTTGGAATGAGGGCACTTGATGTGTTCACATTCTTTGAGGTGGGCTTCCATGTTCATCTTCAACAGAGGGGGACAGTTGGGATTATTTGGACATCGGACCGGTCGGTAATCACAGCTTCCTTCATGGTCCCTTTGAAAAGGGAAAATAAAGTTTAAAAAAAAAATTTGGTATCGATAAGGCTGGAGATGATCAAAAAAACACAATCATAAGGTCTATCGCAGGGGTGTGGCCCTCAAGCCATCAGGTCCATATTCCCCCTGCCAGACTCTTGGTCTATATATCTTAGCATCTTAGTTTGACACTCTTGGTCTACAAGATATAGTCCTAACGAGAGATGTGTTGATCTAATACGTCTTTAAATAAACTTGCTAGCATATTTTCCTTAGAGGATAACTCTGATTAAATGTGGGCGGAAACAAGCATCTCTCTTTGTGGGTGTGGCCAGTTGGGGACTTATACACCTGGAGGGGAACTCCCCTACAAGCAATAAGGAATGACGTCTCCTCCATCTTGTTTCATCTCCTGCTTAAACAATGGTATGTTCCAAATTAAATAGTAGAAAAAGTTCATTGAAAAAGCGATTCAGTCCACAACAAAGTGTCAATTCACTATTCATTTCCAATATGGGCCATATACTCTCCGTAATGGTGTATGTAAAATCAAGGAACGTAGATGTTCTAGCAGGTCATAAGAGTACCAGAGAGATACAGACCAAAAACATCATGAAAAATATTCCTCACAACTTTCAGGAATATTACGACTCATCCCACTAGAACACCCATTAAATAACCACTAGCCAAACCCACCCAGCTCCCACTGTCCCCAGATACTGTTAGCAATAAGGAAGCTTACTACTCATCCTGCTACAACACCCATTAAATAACCACTGGCCAAACCCACCCAGCTCCCACTGTCCCCAAATACTGTTAGGAATAAGGAAGCTTACTACTCATCCTGCTACAACACCCATTAAATAACCACTGGCCAAACCCACCCAGCTCCCACTGTCCCCAAATACTGTTAGCAATAAGGAAGCTTACTACTCATCCTGCTACAACACCCATTAAATAACCACTGGCCAAACCCACCCAGCTCCCACTGTCCCCAAATACTGTTAGCAATAAGGAAGCTTACTACTCATCCTGCTACAACACCCATTAAATAACCACTGGCCAAACCCACCCAGCTCCCACTGTCCCCAAATACTGTTAGGAATAAGGAAGCTTACTACTCATCCTGCTACTACACCCATTAATTGACCGCTAGTTAAACTCACTGTCCCCAAATACTATTACTACCCCCACCTTCCCCTTTGACCTTATCACTCCCTTATGTCTCATACTCCCTCTAGATTGTAAGCTCTGTGACTAGGTTTCTCTACCTCTGTATCAGTCTGTTCTTGTTCGTCTAACTTAGTATGTAGTCCCTCTCTATGCTCTCTACCTGCGCTACATCCACTGTTGGCGCTATATATATATATATATATATATATATATATATATATATATAAACGTTAATGTATAGACATATTTGAAATGGTGTAGATTCAAATTCTGATCACCGAGTGGAAAATGCAGAGATGCTGAACTAATGAATATAGGTTAGTTATTTATATAGACACTTACTTTCTACAACTTAGCTTTATGGTAAAGGGGCAACCGTGGGGGTCCGCTTCAAAGGTAGCTGGCTTCCCATTGGCAGACGGGCGGCATCCGTACTTACAGTGAATAAATAGTTCCCCTATCTGTTCAGCAACTGCGATATTATTCACAACCACAGTCAGTTTGGCATTATCCACTGGGCACTTTTCTGGGGGGCGAGGGGGGAAAAAACAAAAAGACATTTATTATTTCACTTACTTTAATCTTTCTATAATAGTTTTAACACAGAAAATGACAATTAAACATTAGAAAAATTGGCAGTAAGAAAAGAAAGAAAAAAAAAAGAATAAAAATAAAAGATTGGCAGTAAAATATTTCTCAGCCTATCAAATGAGTCTTTTTGTGTCACATGTCAACAGTCTAGAATTAATCAGACCCGCGGAAAATTGACATGTTCAAAGAATTACGTACGGGAAAGGTTTGGGAATTCAAAATGAATAAAGGATATGTCCACAGTGTTATATGTGATCCTAGAAGTGTTATATACAGCTTTTGGAGGTGAAAGAGGATATTTAAAGAGATTGGCCACACAAACTAGTCACACTGGGTCTGGAACCCAGAGCTGACCACATTGATGGGGAGGATGTATACAGGAGCCCGGATACCCTTTGAAGCACCAGCACCTGTTTCCATCTTCGAGATACAATTCGAAATGATAATAATAAATCCTGGATCCTTATTTTCCCCCACATGGATGTACTTACCAGATGTCAAGGCACATCTTCTGCAAAACGTGTGCTACAAAAGGACAGAGGAGAAAAGCGTCACACGGATTGATCGTCCTCTAACAGCATGCCTTGTATAGGTCTAGGCCGCGGCTTGGAAGCCTTTTGCCACCCCATCTGTTATTGAACTCTAAACTCCAATTATCCCTCTCCTACAGAACACACCACAGAGAAAAACACCATCCAGATGCCATGTTAGCACCTATTAGGCACCTTGCCACTCTGATACTACTCTATGGTATTTTCGGTCAGAATCAGCAAGATCTCCATCAAAATCTAAACTATCAGGAAAGAAAACATTTTACTAAATATTTCTTTGTCTTCTGCATTTTAAAATCCCTGGAGGTTTATAATATTTACATTTAGCCTTTTTTTTATTTTTTATATCTTGTTTCACAGTCCTCGCTTTGCTGTCATTTCTGGCACCGAGGTTTCGGAATTGCACAAGACGGACTTCTCTCTTTTAACGTTTACTCACTGATAACACAGGGCCCCCCTTCCTCCCCCGCCCCCTACTCTTCCTGCAGAGCACAGCTGCATGTTGCTGGCCCCCGGCTCGATCGTACACTGCCAGGCAAAGAGACAGCGATCACTCAGCCTGACCGTGTTTTCCGGCTGTACTTTACAGAGAGAGAGGGAGGAGATCTGGCTCTGAGCTCACCTCGCGCACAGGGACAATCTATTTCTTGCTTCCCAAGAGCAAGATTAGTGGTTCTGAAAACATGATTGAGACCCTTACTGCAAGATCTAGGTTGGCTCTTGGCATGGGTGACCTCTACAGCCACTGCGAAGGTTACAATCTTATATACCTTCAAAGTATGTCCAATGGAAATTGGCTAAGATCATACAAAAACAAGGGACCCTCTGGGAGCGAGTCTAAATCATCCATTTATACTGTGTGTTAATGCGCAAAACGTAAATAGCATGATTTTCTGTTGCACTGCCTTACGCGTTTCACTGTGGATGCCCTGACGCATTCTGACTCTAACCAGGAGGGAACCCTACTCGAATACTGAATGGTTTATTTACACGGAGGTGGGGCTACCTCGCTTTAACCAATTGAGAGATGGTAGCGAGTCAGCCTGCCAGGATGTACAGAGACGCATTTCTTTAAAAAGAAACTATTACTTTTAACCCTTGCTTCCCCAGGCTATGTCTTTGGTCAGTCTGCAAAGAGCTGGGGGGGAAAAAAATAAAAAATAAAATAAAAAGATTGTCCACCCTCTGCACTGAGAAGGTCAACAACAACAATTTCAACCGGTGATGGCTAACCTTGGCACTGCAGATGTGTGGCAACCACATCGCTCATGATGCCTATGAGCAATGCCAAGGTTTGCCGTCACTGCTGTAAACTTCCCAAAAATTTCTACAAAACCAGGTGTAAAAAAAAAAAAAAGTTTAAAATCTGCAAAGTGGTAAAAGGTTTGGGTGGGTACTCACTCCGCAAGTGGTGATAACGGGGTCCTTAAAGACGCTGCAACAGAGCTGGCAGCAGAGCTTTACCGACGGCTGCTCTGCAAATACGAGAGGGTCCTGGAGTGTTAAAAGAGAGACTGTGGTTATGCTTAGAAAAAAAAAAAATCAATACTAGCGACTGTCTAGACTCCCTGTACTGCCAACTAACTGATCTGAATGATACATGCAGGGGTATGCTGGAGGCAAGGGACTAATTATGTGCTGAGTTACATGGCCGATGGTCCAGGAAGATGCAGGTTCATAAAGTGCCCCAGAACAGCACACTTTAGTGGCATAACAAAGGTTGGCCTGGTTAATGCAGATTTTAGGAGCAACACTGATCAATATAAAGTGTCTACTGAATTAAGGTGCCCTCATTTCAGATGCCACTTGGTATTTGGATGTAACCGATGCTCTCTGTACAAATTTGAAACCCAGAAATCCAAATACTGCAGAGGCCACGACAGAGAGTAACAAAAGGTAGAGTGTAAGCTCTTTGGAGCAGTGGATAACCAATATACACTAGGTGAGAAGACAAACGGGATCTACATCTCAGACCGGGAACGATTATCGCTGTAAAAGGATGGGATCTACTCAGGAGGGGTAACATTGGAGACCCCTCCATAAGCGTATCAGACAGGTCCAGACCCCGCAATGCATGACAAGCCTTCTCTGCACAAGGAACCCAGGCGCACGTTTTGGCCCATCATAGTGCTTGCCGGCGTGGTACGGCTGGTGACCACCTTGCAGGGAAGCAGGTACCCCACCTCTAACATACATTATTTCCCATTTTTACACTATCAAACTTTCCCTGTCGCCAGTTACTCTTATTAAATAGAGCATTAAACGTGTCCAAATATTTTTTAAAGATAAGCTGGTTAGGGAATGTTTATTCATTTTATTTTGGTTTTTAGTGCTTGGCATATGATCCACCCCATAATGCACTCTGAGCTTTTTTTTTTAGTTTGTACGGCTGGTGCAGGACTCAAGAGCTGGAGAATTTTTCCAACTCTGCAATTAATCCTTGATTCAAAATCCCTTGTCAATTATCCCCAAATTTTTTTTTTTTTTTTTTTACAGACCCAGAAAGTAAATGGTGAATCTGTGGCCCTCAATTCCTAAACACAATAATACCCAACGCAGGTAAACTGAAAGTGTACTCTTAAACTTGTTTAACTCCTTGATCCCAGAACCCATTCATGTGCTAGCAAAAAAGCTACTCACGCATGGGTTAAAAACAGCTAAAGCTTTAGAAAAACCGACGCAGACTTCAGGCCACAGATCCTCAATAAGGGCTCTATACATAGGTGGGAATTCTCCCATTCAGTTATATGTCAAACTCTGCGACTTAGGCCTTCATTTTACAATCCCCTCTATTCTTGAATAAAGTGCTGAAATATATATATTTCAAAAAAAAAAAAAAAAAAAAAAAGAATTGGAAAAGAAAAATGGAATTTTCTCTTCGCTCAAGAGATATGGCCAATGAAATGCGTCGGGTATGGTGAGAAAAGATAGGACAAGGCCGTTTTTCCAGCTACTTACAGCTCTCGGCAACTCTGTGACACTCTTTAAGATTTGACCCCTTACCGGCTCTCCTTCTTCGTCGTGCAGCGAGAAGGTGGAGCGTAGGGACATGCTGGACTCCGAGTGTAGGGACCGCACGGATATGGCTGAATCGGAGCGTCTGGGTGTACTAATGGGAGACTAAGAGAAACAAACCCCCCCAAAAAAAGAGACAGAAAAGGTGTGAGCATCCGATAGGCAGTTCATCTCCTTAGCAAAGCAGGTCAGCAAGGAATATGGGGTCAGATTTCATCCGGGAGGAATCCATTATATATAGAAATAAGGGTCCATCTCAAATCCCTCCCTGCTCGGTTTGCCATTCATCGGGTCCCTGTTGGCGGTTCCCTTGCATTTCGCTCTCTAAGTGGAAGCTAGACTTAAGTGCTGCATCGTCCCGACACTGCCCTCTCTCTGACGTTCAGGTGAGGGGTGCTCTTGCTAAGCTGCGTAACACACCCACTGTGCCCCAGGGTTGTGAAGCCTGGTTAGCGAGCCGTGTGCGGCTCTGCTCTGAGGTCTGACTCTGCCAGCTCTGTGTATATGCGGATACTTCCTCCTATTGAATTCAGCTAGCTTGGCTGCTTCCTGCTGGAGATGTGAGGGGTGGGGGAAGCGTGCGGACAGGGGAGGGGAGGGAGGTTTGGGTAAGGGCAATACATATTCCCACTGAGATGGGGGCAGTACCATTTTAACCCTTTTAGGGCTTGGTGACTACTGGTAGACCTTTAAATGCAGGTCTTTGGCTGTTGTTAAACTACAACTCCCACAATGCTTTGCCGCTTCTGACAAAGTATATACAGGTTAACTGCTGCTCCTGATAGAGAATATCATAGACAGTTAGGATAGAGTTGCATTAGGCTTTATTGTCAGTGTCAGGAGAGATCTCCAACTCTCAGTGTTACAGGATGCAAAAGACACAAAAAGCTGAACAAAGTACATATATATTTAGAGGACAACGATAGCAAAAAATAATAATATTTAGGTTTTGTGTAATTGAAAAAAAAAAAGAATTAAATGAAAGAATACATGTGCCTTATTGAACCATTTTTCTCTATCAGGAGGCGGACATGTTGTTTAGAATCTCTGGGTTCGATCTTCCTTCTTGTGATCCCAACATTCTAAACAATATGGCTGCCTCCTGGTAGAGAAATCTGGTATTTGTATTCTTTAATTCAAGCGTATCTATTTAGAATGCCCATACTTGATGCAATCTTTCCATTTAATAGAAGTTCATTTTTTGCCGAGTTGTCCATTAAAGCAAGTGCTACCCATAATGTCCTTTAAATATAAACTTGACGAATAGCACCCATAGCTTACCATAACATCTTCTTCGTCCCTGGAGGAGAACGTTAGGGTACTAGAGGAAGAGGGGGTCCGACGGTGCTGTTTAAATGTGTTTGTCCCATCGGCTGGAAAATAAATAACAGATACAAGCGTATTATTATAATATTCCATAACCACAACTAGGCCTTGATCAGTCTGCCTTCCCACCCATAATCCGGACACACTACAAAAGAACAGAACATTAAAAATAACCCACAAGGCCTAGAGTGCTCGTGTCATAAGTTAGCGACAAAAGTATTAACATTTCCTAGTAGTCTACATTTTTACATGAGAGGAACAGTTTAAATGTTACTATATGTAAACATAGCTGCTGTTGGAACTAATTATTTAGACATTCGTTTAAAACCCTCGCTCGGAGTCATGGGTCAGCTGGTAGACAAGTCACAGAAAGTCAAAGAGATATTAAATTGAGCAGCCAATCAGGAAGGAGACCAGTTGCATGATGGGGAATATGTCCGGAGCACATGCATCAAGCACAACACATGGTCCATGCTTGGCCATCTCACATTATCGTATTAGGCCAAAGCAATAGAAAGTATCTAATGTACCGAGAACACCGGGGGGACAGGGGACAGGATCCTTCCATTGCCCCCTATCAGGAGGCTGCCCCAGGTGATAGTAGGCAGAGCCAGCTTTGTATATAACAGGACCAGCTCCAAAAAAGTGGAGCTTTGAAAAGGGGAGTTACAGACAAAAGTAGGGGGTCTGCTACTTAAGGGGATGGGACTCTTCATGGCGGCTGCTCCCGCGCAGCCGCTTCACCGCCGAAACTACACAGCAAGACAGATCGTCGCTGGAGATTTCATCGCGGGACATTTCATCGCTAAAGGTAAGTATTTTAGCTATTTTACTTTGGTTAGAATTAGGGTTTAGGGGGTTAGAATTAGGGTTTAGGGGGTTAGAATTAGGGTTTAAGGGGTTAATTTTAGTATTAGGGCTCGGGGGTTAGTATTAGGGCTTAGGGGGTTAATTTTAGTGTTAGCGCTCGGGGGTTAGTATTAGGGCTCGGGGGTTAGTATTAGGGCTCGGGGGTTAGTATTAGGGTTTAGGGGGTTAATTTTAGTATTAGGGGTCGGGGGTTAGTATTAGGGGTCGGGGGTTAGTATTAGGGGTTGGGGGTTAGTATTAGGGTTTAGGGGGTTAATTTTAGTATTAGGGCTCGGGGGTTAATTTTAGTATTAGGGGTCGGGGGTTAGTATTAGGGGTCGGGGGTTAGTATTAGGGTTTAGGGGGTTGATTTTTGTATTGGGGTTAATTTTAGTGTTAGTATTGAGGTTTAGTGTTAGTATTGGGGTTTGGGAATCATTTATATGGGGGGGATTAACTTTTTACTTTTACATTTGTAAGAGCTGACAGTTCAGCGCTGAACTGTCAGTTCTTACATTGCTGACAGTTCAGCGTTCTAACTGCCGCGCTGAACTGTCAGCGATGAACATGCGGCGCGGAAGTGTCCTAGACCCACTACTTAATTCTGCTCCCCCATCCCCAGAGAAGAATGGTTTAAACCGGAGGTGTGTCAAGCAACTGCGATACATGAGGTCTCTAGGTGAAACACTGGGGGGGGGTCCGATGGGAGCAAATTTAGCACAGGAAAGTTAGCCACGGCCTGTCCCTGTCACGTTGCATTACCTTTTGTGATAGTTGTAACAGTGGAAAAAGCTGGACCAAACGTGGTCTCCATTCTGGTCTGGGAGAAGAAAAGAAATGGGAACCAATGCTAATAATAAACAATTTATCACTGTCCTGAAAAAGAGAGAGGGAAAGGAGAAAAAAAAAAGACACAGAAAACCAGTGAGAGAGAAGGAAAGAACACAGAAAGCAGATAAGCAATAAAATAAAAGCAAATATATATATATATGGCCAAAAGGGTACATTTAATAAGAGGTTGGGAACAATGGCTCAGCACGGCAGCTGTCTGCGATGAACAATGCACGTTTGCTATAGTTCGAGCACAGTCACAGGACGCACACACTGACGAGAAGATACTTACCCCGCTGGAGTTCTCAGATGGGATATTGGTGGCACCAGAAGCAAAATGGTTGAAGCGGGGATTCTTGCTAGAGGTCATACTCTTATCCAACATCGGTGAGCTTCATGAAGTGGCCTCTACAGGGAGACAAGGGAGAGACGAGGTTAACAGTCTTATACACCCTTACCCATAGGCGATCAAATGGTCTACTCAACATTCTTAAAATTAAGAACAAGGTGGAAGGGTTGACGTGTCGGACAGACTGAGAAAATGATGCCACCGATTCTTCCCCCCCTCTGTAGTGTCTCTTTCGTGGTGTATTGAGATACCCGTCGGAGTCCATGTTATTCCCCTGATCGCCATTTATGGGAGTGGCTTTAAATCCGCGAGGACTGCTGCCCATTCGGCTGCGCGATTACTCGGACAGGTTATAGAGCAGTGATGGCTAACCTTGGCACTGCAGAAGTTTGAGCACCGTAGGAAATGTAGTTCCCAGTCAGTGTTAGGGCTCAGTGGGAAATGTAGCGATCACGGTTATAGAGGGGAAGGTGTAGAAAGATATATTTAAAGACTAGGGGCAACCGATCGGCAACTCTCTAGCTGTCGATCAGCTGCAGTTCACAAGAGCCTCTGGGATACATTTGGGAAATGTGGAGGAGAAAAGGTGACTGAACCAACGCACATCCAGCTCGACTAGATTACAGAAGCCCTAGATAGTACATAGACGGGCTCTCTAGTCTAGGCTTCGGCAGGGTAGGTGACCCGTCACGTTACAAAGCTTGGGACCATACAGGGGTCTGTCTACGGAGCATTGACCTGAGACAAGAACATGTCAAAGATCAGGCCAAGGCAATCGAGCTGGAGCAGTCTCACCCCTTCCTCCTCCCAACACCGCCATTAAGAGGGGCTCAGCCCCCACAACACTGCTCACACTGTGAATGCGGAGAATGAAAACACATATACCAGACATGATCTATGCGTTGTATCAGCAGATCCAAGGGCATAAAAGACACCAACACTTAAATTTAAAAAAAAAAATTCTAACCTGTGGCACGTTATGCAAATTACACATTTCCCATTCAAAACCAGCTCATTTGCATACCGTGCCACAGGTGATGTCATAAGCAGGAGACTCCACAGATACATTTTTCTCCTAATTTAGGCATTTTCTTGCAGTTTTGCTAATGCAATGTATAGATCATTTTCAATCATTTTTTATTCTCTATATACACAGGAAAAAAAAAAAAAAAAGTTTTTTTAAAGCACAAAAAATGATCCATGTGGGGTAACAACATGCCAAGGGTACAAACAGCTCAATGGCAATATTTTACCCACAATACCTTGCTATCTCTCCGAGACACCTCCAACTCCTGCCCCGCGAGGCGGTATTACAGCTTACACACTACAGTAAACAACCTCTCTGGCCTCCCAGACTGTGTTTAAACAGCTTGGTTTTATTAAGTGGACTTGGATCTAGCCTCACAAGAGCAACAAATACAAACCGTTTCCATGACACAACTTAACACCAGATGGTCGGCTATCCGACAGCTAATGTCACAGGCTAACCATTCGCACATCTGGGGCAGTAAAAACAAGTAATGGGTCGGTTATTGTCTCTCCTTAAAGGACCAACTGGCGCAATGAAAAAATAAATGAAGTTGTATTTAACTGAAAGATTGCATCGAGTGAGGGCATTTAAAATAGAAAGAAATATAAATAAAAGTACTTTATTTTGGTCTGAATCCCTCCACCAGGAGGCAGACATGTTGTTTAGAATCTTGGGTCAGATCTTTGTTCTTATGAACCAAGGTGAGTGAAGATCTGACCCAAGATTCTAAACAACATGTCTGCCCCTTGAGAGAGCTATATGGGGTAAAGATTCTAACCAACATGTCCGCCCCCTGAGAGAACTATATGGAGTAAAGATTCTAACTAACATGTCTGCCTCCTGAGAGAACGATATGGAGTAAAGATTCTAACCAACATGTCTGCCCCCTGAGAGAACTATATGGAGTAAAGATTCTAACCAACATGTCTGCCCCCTGAGAGAACAATATGGAGTAAAGATTCTAACCAACATGTCCGCCCGAGAGAACTATATGGAGTAAAGATTCTAGCCAACATGTCTGCCTCTGAGAGAACAATATGGAGTAAAGATTCTAACCAACATGTCCGCCCCCTGAGAGAACTATATGGAGTAAAGATTCTAGCCAACATGTCTGCCTCCGAGAGAACTATATGGAGTAAAGATTCTAACCAACATGTCTGCCCCCTGAGAGAATGATATGGAGTAAAGATTCTAACCAACATGTCTGCCCCCTGAGAGAACTATATGGAGTAAAGATTCTAACCAACATGTCTGCCCCCTGAGAGAACTATATGGAGTAAAGATTCTAACCAACATGTCTGCCCCCCGAGAATACACTCTCCATTCTTTAATAATTGAAATGCCCCCTTCTGTTATAACCGATTTGGTGGGTGTGCTCGGCCCATACTGAGTAGGGTGAATCCATAGGATTTGCCCAAACCAAATAAGGCCGTTTATTCCGAAATCCAGCTTCTTTGACCGATTCGGCATCATTTTGGGCCAGCTGGTCTATATTGGGTAGACCCTTCAATGGTAGAGGTGTCAGCCTGTGGTCCTCAGCTCCCATGATGTTCTGTCAGCTTAAATGCTGGAAGAGGAATATGGGAGTTGTTGTTCTCCAACAACTGGAAGGGAACACTTACCGCAGTAGCCTTGTCTTGTAACAAAACGTATGGTGCTAGTGTGGATTTTAATAAAGAGAATACATCACCACATGAGAAAGAACAACACATAGCAAACAAGGCCAGAATGTAACCCCCTGGGGGATCAAAGTGTGCACTGATATTGAATGGAAAGTAAAATAATAATAATAATAATACATGGAAGTATTAATGGAGCTATTTCTTAGACAGGAAAGTGGGGCAATTCATGTTTTATGTCCCTTTCTACTAAATAAATATTGCCAAAGGTTCAGTGAATGAGCACACTTAATCCTGAGGCACGAGTGAGTGCTGCGTGTAATCTCTAGAAAGCCTCCAGAACAGCACCAACTGGGAGATCTTTCAATATTACCATCATCAGAGGGATTATAGCACCTAAACATTGCTTATACTGTGTAAGAGAATAAAAAAAAAAAAAAAAAAAGATTAAAAATGATCTATACAAATGCTTAAATTAGGAGAATAATGTGTCTGTGGTGGCGTCTCCTACTTATGACATCACCTTTGGCTTAATATGCAAATTACACATTTCCCATTGGAAACCTTTCCATTTGCATATCAAGCCACAAGGTGATGTCATAAGCAGAAGACACCACAGACACACATCAGGCCACAAGGTGATGTCATAAGCAGAAGACACCACAGACACACATCAGGCCACAAGGTGATGTCATAAGCAGAAGACACCACAGGCACACATCAGGCCACAAGGTGATGAACAGGAGACACCACAGACACACATCAGGCCACAAGGTGATGTCATAAGCAGAAGACACCACAGACACACATCAGGCCACAAGGTGATGAACAGGAGACACCACAGACACACATCAGGCCACAAGGTGATGAACAGGAGACACCACAGACACACATCAGGCCACAAGGTGATGAACAGGAGACACCACAGACACACATCAGGCCACAAGGTGATAAACAGGAGACACCACAGACACACATCAGGCCACAAGGTGATGTCATAAGCAGAAGACACCACAGACACACATCAGGCCACAAGGTGATGTCATAAACAGGAGACACCACAGACACACATCAGGCCACAAGGTGATGTCATAAGCAGAAGACACCACAGACACACATCAGGCCACAAGGTGATGCCATAAACAGGAGACACCACAGACACACATCAGGCCACAAGGTGATGTCATAAGCAGAAGACACCACAGACACACATCAGGCCACCAGGTGATGTCATAAGCAGAAGACACCACAGACACACATCAGGCCACAAGGTGATGCCATAAACAGGAGACACCACAGACACACATCAGGCCACAAGGTGATGTCATAAGCAGAAGACACCACAGACACACATCAGGCCACAAGGTGATGTCATAAACAGGAGACACCACAGACACACATCAGGCCACAAGGTGATGTCATAAGCAGAAGACACCACAGACACACATCAGGCCACAAGGTGATAAACAGGAGACACCACAGACACACATCAAGCCACAAGGTGATAAACAGGAGACACTACAGACACACATCATGCCACAAGGTGATGTCATAAACAGGAGACACCACAGACACACATCATGCCACAAGGTGATGTCATAAACAGGAGACACCACAGACACACATCAGGCCACAAGGTGATGTCATAAACAGGAGACACCACAGACACACATCAGGCCACAAGGTGATGTCATAAGCAGAAGACACCACAGACACACATCAGGCCACAAGGTGATGTCATAAGCAGAAGACACCACAGACACACATCAGGCCACAAGGTGATGTCATAAACAGGAGACACCACAGACACACATCAGGCCACAAGGTGATGTCATAAACAGGAGACACCACAGACACACATCAGGCCACAAGGTGATGCCATAAACAGGAGACACCACAGACACACATCAGGCCACAAGGTGATGTCATAAGCAGAAGACACCACAGGCACACATCAGGCCACAAGGTGATGAACAGGAGACACCACAGACACACATCAGGCCACAAGGTGATGTCATAAGCAGAAGACACCACAGACACACATCAGGCCACAAGGTGATGAACAGGAGACACCACAGACACACATCAGGCCACAAGGTGATGAACAGGAGACACCACAGACACACATCAGGCCACAAGGTGATGAACAGGAGACACCACAGACACACATCAGGCCACAAGGTGATAAACAGGAGACACCACAGACACACATCAGGCCACAAGGTGATGTCATAAGCAGAAGACACCACAGACACACATCAGGCCACAAGGTGATGTCATAAACAGGAGACACCACAGACACACATCAGGCCACAAGGTGATGTCATAAGCAGAAGACACCACAGACACACATCAGGCCACAAGGTGATGCCATAAACAGGAGACACCACAGACACACATCAGGCCACAAGGTGATGTCATAAGCAGAAGACACCACAGACACACATCAGGCCACCAGGTGATGTCATAAGCAGAAGACACCACAGACACACATCAGGCCACAAGGTGATGCCATAAACAGGAGACACCACAGACACACATCAGGCCACAAGGTGATGTCATAAGCAGAAGACACCACAGACACACATCAGGCCACAAGGTGATGTCATAAACAGGAGACACCACAGACACACATCAGGCCACAAGGTGATGTCATAAGCAGAAGACACCACAGACACACATCAGGCCACAAGGTGATAAACAGGAGACACCACAGACACACATCAAGCCACAAGGTGATAAACAGGAGACACTACAGACACACATCATGCCACAAGGTGATGTCATAAACAGGAGACACCACAGACACACATCATGCCACAAGGTGATGTCATAAACAGGAGACACCACAGACACACATCAGGCCACAAGGTGATGTCATAAACAGGAGACACCACAGACACACATCAGGCCACAAGGTGATGTCATAAGCAGAAGACACCACAGACACACATCAGGCCACAAGGTGATGTCATAAGCAGAAGACACCACAGACACACATCAGGCCACAAGGTGATGTCATAAACAGGAGACACCACAGACACACATCAGGCCACAAGGTGATGTCATAAACAGGAGACACCACAGACACACATCAGGCCACAAGGTGATGCCATAAACAGGAGACACCACAGACACACATCAAGCCACAAGGTGATGTCATAAGCAGAAGACACCACAGACACACATCAGGCCACAAGGTGATGTCATAAGCAGAAGACACCACAGACACATTTAAATCCTAATGTAGGCATTTGTCTGGAGTTTTGCTAACACAATGTATAGATCATTTTCAGTCCATCAGTATTATCTATTGCATAAAAGCAGGGGCCACTTTCCTTACAGCAGTGGGCCTCTACAATATCCAGAAATGAGCTAATCAGTCTCTGCTTTTCAAACACCGTCAGAAGGCTGAAACCCGGCGAGTGTCAGGGATTATATTATAATGTGCGAGGGAAGCTGTGCATTGTGTGTGAACGCATTCATTTATCTAATTCAGGGGGATGGAACAGCTCTCATCATCCCCCTCTGTTTGGAGATTAGTACAATCCATCCATCACCGGGATAATGGGGATCAGATGTGGGAGGTCTTCATTATGACATTAGTTAGGGGGGGGATTAGTGGTACTGTGAAGGTAGAGGTTATAAAAAAAGAAAAAAGAAAATGATGTAAAAAAATTATTCAGAGCAAAGAACATTCACAGATTATAATTTGGTTTATTTCTTAGTGTTTGGAAAGGTGAGAAAAAAAAATAATGGGTGACGGAGATAAAGGGGGAGGAACTGGGGTGCAGAGAAAGGGACAGACAGAGAGAGCAGGTAATATACATGAGAGAGAGTAAAATACAGTGAGAGGAAGAGACATACACACAAGAGTAACAATGTATAGAGCGCAGACATGAGCAAAGAGAGGAAGAGACATACACACAAGAGTAACAATGTATAGAGCGCAGACATGAGCAAAGAGAGGAAGAGACATACACACAAGAGTAACAATGTATAGAGCGCAGACACTGAGCAAAGAGAGGAAGAGACATACACACAAGAGTAACAATGTATAGAGCGCAGACACTGAGCAAAGAGAGGAAGAGACATACACACAAGAGTAACAATGTATAGAGCGCAGACATGAGCAAAGAGAGGAAGAGACATACACACAAGAGTAACAATGTATAGAGCGCAGACACTGAGCAAAGAGAGGAAGAGACATACACACAAGAGTAACAATGTATAGAGCGCAGACACTGAGCAAAGAGAGGAAGAGACATACACACAAGAGTAACAATGTATAGAGCGCAGACACTGAGCAAAGAGAGGAAGAGACATACACACAAGAGTAATAATGTATAGAGCGCAGACACTGAGCAAAGAGAGGAAGAGACATACACACAAGAGTAACAATGTATAGAGCGCAGACACTGAGCAAAGAGAGGAAGAGACATACACACAAGAGTAACAATGTATAGAGCGCAGACACTGAGCAAAGAGAGGAAGAGACATACACACAAGAGTAATAATGTATAGAGCGCAGACACTGAGCAAAGAGAGGAAGAGACATACACACAAGAGTAACAATGTATAGAGCGCAGACATGAGCAAAGAGAGGAAGAGACATACACACAAGAGTAACAATGTATAGAGCGCAGACACTGAGCAAAGAGAGGAAGAGACATACACACAAGAGTAACAATGTATAGAGCGCAGACACTGAGCAAAGAGAGGAAGAGACATACACACAAGAGTAATAATGTATAGAGCGCAGACACTGAGCAAAGAGAGGAAGAGACATACACACAAGAGTAATAATGTATAGAGCGCAGACACTGAGCAAAGAGAGGAAGAGACATACACACAAGAGTAACAATGTATAGAGCGCAGACATGAGCAAAGAGAGGAAGAGACACACAAGAGTAACAATGTATAGAGCGCACAGACACTGAGCAAAGAGAGGAAGAGACATACACACGAGAGTAATAATGTATAGAGCGCAGACACTGAGCAAAGAGAGGAAGAGACATACACACAAGAGTAATAATGTATAGAGCGCAGACACTGAGCAAAGAGAGGAAGAGACATACACACAAGAGTAACAATGTATAGAGCACACAGACACTGAGCAAAGAGAGGAAGAGACATACACACAAGAGTAATAATGTATAGAGCGCAGACACTGAGCAAAGAGAGGAAGAGACATACACACAAGAGTAATAATGTATAGAGCGCAGACACTGAGCAAAGAGAGGAAGAGACATACACACGAGAGTAACAATGTATAGAGCACACAGACACTGAGCAAAGAGAGGAAGAGACATACACACAAGAGTAACAATGTATAGAGCGCACAGACACTGAGCAAAGAGTGGAAGAGACATACACACAAGACTAACAATTTATAGAGTGCAGACACTGAGCAAAGAGAGGAAGAGACACACAAGAGTAACAATGTATAGAGCACACAGACACTGAGCAAAGAGAGGAAGAGACATACACACAAGAGTAACAATGTATAGAGCACACAGACACTGAGCAAAGAGAGGAATAGACATACACACAAGAGTAACAATGTATAGAGCGCAGACATTGAGCAAAGAGAGGAAGAGACATACACACGAGAGTAACAATGTATAGAGCGCAGACACTGAGCAAAGAGAGGAAGAGACATACACACAAGAGTAACAATGTATAGAGCACACAGACATTGAGCAAAGAGAGGAAGAGACATACACACAAGAGTAACAATGTATAGAGCGCAGACACTGAGCAAAGAGAGGAAGAGACATACACACATGAGTAACAATGTATAGAGCACACAGACATTGAGCAAAGAGAGGAAGAGACATACACACAAGAGTAACAATGTATAGAGCGCAGACACTGAGCAAAGAGAGGAAGAGACATACACACGAGAGTAACAATGTATAGAGCGCAGACACTGAGCAAAGAGAGGAAGAGACATACACACAAGAGTAACAATGTATAGAGCGCAGACACTGAGCAAAGAGAGGAAGAGACATACACACGAGAGTAACAATGTATAGAGTGCACAGCAAAAGAGCAGAACAGGATATAGAGAAAAAAAAAATTCAGTGAATGAGTTCAGAACAAACCCCAGCGAGAGCACCAAACAAGCCAATAGAGTGCAAAACACACCCCTGAGACAGAGTGCCAAAACAAACCAAGAGTGCAAAACACACCTCTGAGAGAGAGAGAGCATTACACAAGCCAACAGGGTGCAAAACAAACCTCTGAGAGAGACCACCAAACAAGCCAATAGAGTACAAAACACACCCAAGAGAGAGCCCCAAACAAGCCAATAGAGTGCAAAACACACCGAAGAGAGAGCCCCAAACAAGCCAATAGAGTGCAAAACACACCCAAGAGGGAGCACCAAACAAGCCATTAGAGTGCAAAACACACACAAGACAGAGCACCAATCCAATAGAGTGCAAAACACCCCCCTGAGAACAGCAAATAAGGCAAGAGTGCAAAACACAGCCCTGAGAGAGAGCACCAAGCAAAGCAATAGAGTGCAAAACACACCCCTGAGACAGAGAGCATAAAACTAGCCAATAAAAAGAGTGCTAACACACCACTGAGTGAAAGCAGCAAACAAGAGAACAATAAACAGAGCAATGTTCCAAATTAGAGAAAACAGCAGGAAAAGGATATTGGTTACTATAGTAACTGCTCCTCTTTAAGAACTTTTCAAAGAATTGTTCACTAAAAGCACAGCTCGGGGGTCACCCAAAGTATTTTTTTAAACCGTAGTCTAGACACTTCTTATAAAGAACATAGCCCCAAGTTCTCTTTCTCGTATTACAGCACACATCTGGCTAAAACCATGCACCTTGCATTCCAAGAACCCGATACATCTGAGCACAGCAGAGGCTGATTCCACATTAATGTCTAAGAGACAACACTTTCTTAGAGGGACGGGCATGAAAGCAAGCAAGCCTCCTGTGCACTTCCTCTCACCGTCATCACAGAATTTACAGGCCCCGGTGACTTTATTTTTTAATGTAAAACTACCGGAAGAACTTTAATTGTGTAAAAGTAAAAAATAAAGTGATTTCACATACAATAAAGACACATATAACACACAGAAAATAAACTAGGTGTAGCTTCCCCATCCGTCTTGTGTCATAACTGTCACTGTTAGAGATATTTCTCAATGGAAACATGAAAAAAGAGGTTGGGTGTAATGCACTCTGCACTGATTAAATAAACATAGTGACAGATTTCCGCTTCTAATCACTGGGTAACTTTATTACAACGTTCCTGCGGATCGTTCGGCTTTCATTTGCCACAGTGGCCTTGTGAGCTTGCAATCTAATTCTAAAGTCATTATCTGCACTTCCCTTCCTGGTATATCCTGAGGTCTGTGTGGTTCTGCTTTGGACAGATGAACTATTTCTTAATTCTGTGGAAATCCCCTGGAGTGACTCAAACGAGGGGCAGGACTTCACGGCTCTTTCACCTACATACAATAATAATATTAAAAGGAACATGCAAGCCTTAATATCTCTCCTTGAATGGATGAATTAATCAAAATTCGAATAATTCAGGGACCCTATATAAAAAATATATACTCTACGGCTGCAATCAGTAAGTTCAGACGCGGTCCTAAATAAATATCACATCGTTTTTTTTACCTCCCCCCTTTAAAAAAAGTGGCTAGTCCTGTTTATTTGTCTGAGACCAGAGGTGGGGAACCTCCAGTGTGGCCCTTCAGATGTTGCAGGACTACATTTCCCATACTCCTGTGCCAGCCTCTTAGCTGAAAGAGCATTATGGGAGATGTAGTTTATCAGCAGCTGGGGGGCCACAGGTTACCCACCCCTGGTCTAAGACAGTGGTTCCCAATCAAGTCCACACACCCCTAACAGTCCAGGATTTAGCCACTCCCCTCTGCGACACCCAGAAGACCCCTCCCCTCCGCAGCACCCAGAAGGCCCCTCCCCTCCGCACCACCCAGAAGGCCCCTCCCCTCTGCAGCACCCAGAAGGCCCCTCCCCTCTGCAGCACCCAGAAGGCCCCTCCCCTCTGCAGCACCCAGAAGGCCCCTCCCCTCTGCAGCACCCAGAAGGCCCCTCCCCTCTGCAGCACCCAGAAGGCCTCTCCCCTCTGCAGCACCCAGAAGGCCCCTCCCCTCTGCAGCACCCAGAAGGCCCCTCCTCTCAGTAATAACCAGAAAGTCTAGGTAATCCCTAAACCCCACTGATCTTAGAAGGCTAGTGGAATAATGGAAGGGACAGACAGACATGATTACAGGGTGCAATCATATACTCTATTAAATGATAAGCCATGAATAAACTGCAGGAGCCAAGAGGTCAAGGCATCAATATCACTACACTACTGCTCTCTTATGTTTTGTGTTATTTTACAGATCCTTTTTCACTTTACTGTAATCAAAAAAGTATAAACAAAATAAAACAAAAATAAATAAATAATGCAAAAAACACAATGCTGATTAATACCACTGCCTGGCTCCTAAACTGTACCTCTTTATTTCCAATTCACATGTATACTTATTATATTAGGGCTTGACAAAGGCCCTGGCCCTTTAGATACTCTATAGAAGTCTGCCTACCTCCTAAAAACAAACTAGCCTGGCTCCTGTTTGGTTCCTAAGTTCAACACACATGTGTCAAGCCCTGTATTGCATTATAGGCTTCGCCTTTCAAGGGCCAGTATCACCTAAACATTGTATTTACTGTGAATGAAGAGAATAACAAATGTTTGACAATGATCTATACATTGTGTGAGCAAAACTGCAAATAAATGCTTAAATTAGGAGAAAAATGTGTTTCAACGTGTCTGCGGAGTCTCCTGCTTATGACATCACCTGTGGCCCGATATGCAAATTACACATTTACTGTTTAAAACCAGTTAATTTGCATATCAGGCCACCGGTGATGTCATAAGCAGGAGACTGCCACAGACACATTTAAACACATTTTTCTCCTAATTTAGGCATTTGTTTGCAATTCTGCTCACACAATGTATAGATCATTTTCAACCTTTTATTATTCTCTACATGCGCAGTAACAAACAATGTTTAGGTGATACAGGCCCTTTAAATGTAAACAAAAAAAAAAAAAAGAGGACATCTTAACATCCATGCTCTGCGAATGATAATGCAGTTTACTAACACATTACAAACATCAACCACTTTCTAAAGACTAATAACAAATAAGAACACAAATTACTCTAGCAAAACCAGAAACCATCTGCACCCCTTATCGCCCCCCCCCTCCCCCCAAATCTCAGCTCTGTGTCCAACCACAGAATCCACAGCCTATTACAACATAGAAATATAAAATCATTTTGTAAAAATACCAACCAACCCTGTCTGAGGAGGAGGTGATCTGCAGAAGTAGCGGACACTTGGCTCGAGAAGCCAGCCCAATAATTATTTAATGTAGATACATGCCTAGGGGTGCAAGATCTGTCCGTCCAAACCTTAAATTCAAGGAGCGCCACAACAACAAGGGATGCGTTACACAATCTCCAGCGGCCAAAGAGTTAAAGGATCTCCGTGGATTTGTCAGTCTCCCTGCAGAGCTGGTGCCCTGGCTCTGAGGTTTATTACCTTATCTAGTGCTGTGTGTTACACAGGCTATTTCACAATGGCCCCATGTCTGTCTGTGTGTGTGTCTGTGCAGGCCCGTACTCCCTGATCTAAACAGAAAGGCATGTAGGACAGTGGGCGATTAATACACACAAAAAAGAGAGACATGTAAACGTAACTGGAAAATCCCTGACCAGTACTGTCCAATCAGCAGGAAGGGATCTGATCCAAGGGGTTAACCCCTTCCAAAAGGAGAGAGTGAGCAGAAAGGGGAGAATGCCTTTCTGGATTGGACAGGGTTAAACACACACACAAAGCACGGACAGTCTGTGCCATCGAGTGAGTGTGCGATCTGTAAAAGCAAGGCTGCTTTACATCCATGCCCGCCAGGAATACGTACAAACACGTACTTTATCAAAGACATGCTAAGACAGGGGAAAGAAACGGCCAACGCGTTTCACATAATGTTTCCAGGTAACAGATGTTACAGGAAAAATCATGCAAAGTGCAGCCCGGCAGTATGGAGCATGGATATACACACAGGCACAATCCAATTAATTAATTAGGGTGGAGATCTCATAGGACTTGTCATGATTAATTAATTGGATTGTGTCTGTGCGTATATCCATCCTACATACTGCCGGGCTGCACTTTGCATGATCTTTCTGCAGCATGTGGAACATGTATGTGTCCATCAAACGGAAGAGGACCTATTAGATCTATTGATCTTCAGACTGGGCTGTCCCTTTTCTCATTGGCCCGCCCCCTAGATCCAGCCTGGGCACACTATCTGCAGCTGCCATCTTGGTGGATGAATATCTTTGCAGTCATTTTCTCCAGCAAGCAGTGGTCTACCAAACTTAAACCCACCACAAAATATTATCCTGGTTTAAAGGGACTTTATCACCTAAACATCACTTATACTGTGAAAGTAGAGAATCAATAACTATTGACAATTCTCTATACATTGTGCTAGCAAAATGCAAACTCCTTTTGGAAGTCAAATGGATGACTTGCAGGCTGCCATGTTGTAGGTTCTAAGATGCTCCTGACCGGGAAGGAAGTGATCTGATTGGCTGTGTTGCACACGATTGGCCCGGGTACACACCAATCAGAGAGAGACTCTCTCTGCTGTCATGGAAGCTGTCTAGTCATTGAAAGTTAAATGATGCTTCAAATTAGACTTTGAGGCATAAGGGTCATTGTATCTCATTGAAAGTAAAAATTAGGGTTTACTCCCTCTTTAAACGCAACATTATTTATAAACAGGACTTCTGCGCAGTTCCAACGGATCCCAGTGTGGGGGGCAGAGTCATGTGACAACAATATGACGGCGTGATTGAGCTCCGTGCTCCCTGGTATAGCCCATTCACGCCATCAGACAAACTATGATCCGTGCGAATGTACATATATACATCCGAGCTAAAAGACCAACCAACTCAGCTATAATCAGCCACGCAGTGCGGCTTTGACACAAAGGGGGTTAACGGGGGGGGGGGGGGGGAGTTATTATAGAAAACAGAACTATTCAAAACAACAAACAAACTAGCAAGATTATACGTAACAAATCCCTTAGTAGGTATAAAGCAGGATTACACTGTCACCTAATTAATTCATGTATGTTTAGTGATCACACATGCAACTACCCATTAGAGAGAATAGAAACACTCCATATTTTCCCTTCTTCCTCACAGCTTCCCAAATCTTAAAGATTTGCCAAATTGTGACAGTGCTTGTACCATGAATACACAAAGGGACACTCCGGGTATCAAACTAACGTTGATGCTTCCGTTAGTGTTTAACCTATTTATTGTACGGGGTTTTTAGCAAACAAAATGGGAATGGTTTGCAATGTTCCCTGCTCTAGAACTCCCACTGCGCTTGCAAGAGGATCAGTGCAGATGGACTGTGTCCTCTTGCACTGAGAATGTGCAGTCACTGCTTCATTTAGATGCTAGTAACTGCCTTCCTGTTTTGGTTTTTGTCGACAGCAATGTGTGGAGAGCTGAACATTGGGTGCACTTGTTCCTTAAGGATCCCAATGGTCTCTGGGTAATATTTTTTTTTGCTTGCTCTACTGATATCATAGTGGGCTGGATCAGTCCCCGGGAGAAAGCTTGCAAAAGGTGTTTTCAAGTTTACCTTTTTTTTTTGTTGCAAAACTTAAGAAAGAACTGAAATAAACAAGTGGCTAATTATTTTTTAAGTTGTCCGATTTATTATATTACTAGACATTAAGCCCGTTAAATTAATGGGCGCTAGAACCCTAAAGCCGCATAACGTAGCCTGACGTAGACATGCGCAGAGCTGACCGAGCGGCTCTCGCTTGACATCGCTCGCCCGCCGCCACTTGTAAAGGCCGCTGCCGCTTAGAAGTAAGTCCTCGCGAGCGCGCACCCGCCGCGTGCCCGCGCACACCCGCCGCTTCAACAGTTTCGCCCGCCCGCCCGAAGTCTCTGCGCTCCAAGTACCAACGGCTGTCCGTGGGGCACATGCGCAGTAGCGCAATCCCACGGACACAGGGACTGGACGCAGAGACACTTGTACTTTATTATTATATTATAGTCTTTACTTGCCGGGAATTTACAAGGTAATTGCAAGCTTAAAGCCAATTCCGCTGCACTTTTATTTCAGGACAAAGCCTTATAACAAGACTTCTGACAAGACAAGAAATGAATGTGGATTAAAGTATACTGACAAAGTGTACAGTGCCCATGTACACTGAATCCAAGGGAAAACCCAGTGAAACATTAACATACAAAAGAATCAGTGCCTCTTGTCCAGTTGTGTTTAAATAAAAATATGTATGACCCCTGGTGTGGTTCCCTAACTGTTAGGGAACCATACCATGCACCAGGAACCACACCAGGTGTTCTACATATTCCTATTTAAACACAACAGGCTAATTCCTAAATCCTGGACCATTGGAGGTCCCCGAGGACCGGTTTAAGAAGCACTGGTCTATACCAGTAATATACCAGTCTATACCAATAACCTTGGCACTGCAGATATTTGGGAACTGCCTGTCCATGTGCAGTGTGAAGGTTAACTGTAGGTTCCTTATAGGCTGGCTGAGCATCATAGCATTTATAGTTCCTAACGCATCAGCAGTGCCAAGGTTTCCCTTTTTACCTCAAACCGATACCCGCATTGCAGATACATGTGATATTCTCCCAAAGATTGATTTCACCAGCTTGCTGCTGCCGACTGGCTATACCAGGGGTCTCACAACTTTTCAGTAGGAGGGCCATTTTCGCAGTTCAAAGAAAAAACATTATTATAATTCAATTTTTTAGATATGTGATAAAAAGATTATTGAAATCCACACTGCACCCAGGACTTACCCCAGTAAGCAGATTTCACTCACAGGACTCAGCCCCAGCCAGTATGTCCTTTAATGTGCCACTGTTTCCCCACTAATATGCCGCAGCCACTATGCCCATTAATATGCCACTCTATGTTACTTAATATATTACAGTCAGTATGCCCATTACTATGCCACTCTATGTCCATTAATATACCCGTTAGTATGCCAGAGCCAGTATGCCCATTACTATGCCACTCGTTGTCCATTAATATGCCAGTCAGTATGCCACTGCCAGTATGCCCATTAATATGGCACTCTTTGTCCATTAATATGCCAGTCAGTATGCCCATTAGTATGCCACTATGCCCATTAATATGCCACTATTTGTCCATTAATATGCCAGTCAGTATGTCCATTAATATGCAACTCATCTCATGTCATCTCCCCAGATCATCTCATCTCCCTGCATCCCCCCCATCTCATCTCCCTGCATCTCCCCAGCTCATCTCATAGCATCCTCCCCATCTCATGTCATCCTCCCCATCTCATCTCCACAGCTCATCTCATGTCATCCCCCCATCTCATGTCATAGCATCCTCCCTATCTCATGTCATCCCCCCATCTCATGTAATCCCCCCCATCTCATGTCATGTCATCCCCCCCATCTCATGTAATCCCCCCCATCTCGTCATGTCATCCACCATCTCATGTCATGTCATCCCCCCATCTCATCTCATCCCCCCATCTCATGTCATCCCCCCATCTCATAGCATCCTCCCCATCTCATAGCATCCTCCCCATCTCATAGCATCCTCCCCATCTCATGTCATGTCATCCCCCCATCTCATAGCATCCTCCCCATCTCATGTCATGTCATCCCCCCATCTCATAGCATCCTCCCCATCTCATGTCATCTCCCAGCATCCTCCCCATCTCATCCATGTCATCTCCCAGTATCCTCCCCATGTCATCCCCCCCATCTCATGTCATCCCCCCCATCTCATCTCATCATCTCATGTCATCCCCCTCATCTCATGTCATCTCCCAGCATCCCCCCCATCTCGTCACCCCCCCATCTCATGTCATCTCCCAGCATCCCCCCCATCTCATGTCATCGCCCAGTATCCCCCATCACATATGATCCCCCTGCATCCCCTCCCCCCATCGGTTTGCTTTGAAGCATGGGAATTGTAGTCATCCCTGCCTCCCCCATATCACCCTCCATCCCCTTTGAGGCTGACTGACCCTCTCCCAGTAACTCACCAATCCGCAGACATGTTTTCCGGCTCACTCTGTGCAACACAAACCCTTCCCACTAAGGGAGAGAAAAAAAACACATTCCGGGAATTCCCACATCGCTTGGCATGCTGGGCCTTGTAGTCCCTGCACTGCCACGCTACGTCAACGAGCCTTACGTTCACAGCACAGTAGACTACAACTCCCGGCAGACACTCACACTTTCTGAAGACAACCAATCAGATCGTTTTTTTCCTTCCTGTCCCTCTCCCTCATTTGCCAATGAGGAGAGCGTTTCAATCGCCCCACCCCTTACTCACTAACGCTCCTCGGGATAGGCTACGGATAGATCATTGAGGATAGGTTGTAGTCCACGTGATGTGAGCCAACCAATGGCAGCGCTGTATGTTCACTCTATTTAAGCTCACGTGGTTGAGCCTTCTTTCTCTCTATGGCTGTGGTTCAGGTAGGAGGTGAGAGTCGTGTGCGGTTTATGTTTCTGGTCTAGGTTCCTGTAGTGTTCTATATTATACAGGATGATATATTATTTAGGCTGCAGCAGCTCTACCCTGGTTCTAGGCTCCCTTACTGCAAGTTTTATGTTATATAGTATATTAAATTGCATAGTATATTTATACAGTGCACAGCAGCATGTGTAATTACTTTATAGGGACTGAAACATTGCTTATACTATGTGTGGATAATGATATGTGCTCTGTATATGCAAAACTGCATGCAAAGGCATAAAAGCTAAGGTTTTACATGTACCTGTCCTGTCTCCTGCTTATGACATCACCTTGTGCCTTGATGTGCAAATCAGCCAATATTCCATGGAGACTCCATAGATAAAATGTGTTTTTGATTAAACCTGTGTGCATCTTTGCTAATGCAATGTACATTGTTTTTCCAAATTCAATGAAAGCAGTGTCTAGGATCAGTCCCTAAAGTGCAAGTGTTGTGCATGTTGGCATGTGTATCCTAGTAAATAGCAGTAGTTCCCAAGCATGCATTAACCATAGCACCTAAGGCTGTAGGCTTACTCAGTTGTGATCTCTATGTGGGACTTAGTTATATTACTGCAATCTGGGGTTCAGATCTGCTTAAAAAAATGGCTTGTGTATTAAATGCTTGGTAATGCAATGGTTGACTTTCCCTTTGCTTAGTTTTTACCCTTACTGGCAGAACTTCAATGTGCATGGATGTAGAGGAACATTGCTTTCTCTGCAGTATTACCTTTCTACTTGCAGTGCAAACTCCAAGGGGATTTGTCTCTTTACTTTCTATAGGCTCAGTATTTAGGGGAGCAATGTTTAGGTGCTGTCTTATATAAAGGGAAGTGTGTATATAATATAGATCTATTTTGAGACTTGGTGCAACCTAGAACTAGATCTAATGTTCTTTGTTTTGCAGTGATGGATGCCAAATCTCCCATTGTGATCATGCAGTCTTCTGTGGGTCCCGGAGTCTTCAGAATTGATGACCCACCATGATAAGGTTTGCATTTCTCATCTGGCTGGCTTTTTTTTTTTTTTTCCTATTTCTCTTTGCCAGTGATGTTCCCAAAATTCTGACACCTCATATGAAACTGTTTTAACAGCTTCTTGATTCTCTCGCTCCGGGCTGAGGCAAAGAGACAAATAGTGTTTAAAAAGTCTAACGGGTTTCCTTTTTTCTTACAGTGGTAGACTATATTTCCCAGGATGTTGATAAACACTGTTGCAGGAAAACAGTCCAGTTCAGCCAAGAAATCACTGGTTAGTAAACTGTTTTCTACTTTATTTAAACCCTTTCATGTCACTGGCTCTGCAAGACATGGGGATGATATAGTAAAAATTTTCTGACACCTCGTATGAGTATTGCTTGAGCAATACCTGATTTCTCTTTCTATCTGAAAGTCTTGCAAGGAAAGATCAGACCTGCTGATCTGTTAATGTTCCTTACTTTGCACTTAACCTTTTTTTTGTATGTTTTCCAGGTCGCGAGTACTTGAATGATTTTTATCCAGCGCGTACGAGGTGAGAGCAGGGTAAACTTACTTTAGGATTTATGCCCCTCTGTGAGCCATTGATTTATTTTAAACTTTCTGACACCTCATCTGAGTGCCGTAATGGCAGCTGCTGATGTATTTTATCTGAGGCTCATTTGAGGGATACCTGTCTTTGAAATCTGCTTAATGTATAGTGTAAGCGTGTCTAGCTGCTGCCCTTTGACTTTTCCCATTTACTCTGGTCAACCTCTTAAAGGGACAGTCTAGTCCCCAAACTCACTTTGGTGCAAGATGATCACTGCTTGTATAGTGCACAGGCTTTTTCAGTGTGATTTGATGAAGGCATTCTGCATAAATCAAATTTTTAATATTTGACTCAAGCCCTCCCCAGTGATTACTCGGCATCTTTACTGCAGGTGCAGCAGCAGTGACTATATAGACTGAGGCTGTAAAGTTGTTTCATTTGGTCACTTCCTGTGCTGCTGTAATTGAATACATTGTGTGGACTGAAACTTGCTCTTGTACGGTCACATCTCTAACAGTGCAATGTTGTCTGACATCACTAGACAATAACTTCATTCAAATGAATGGAATTGCCTCATTCCTGCAGCAAAAAAAGGAAATTGACTTTTATTCAGCTAGTGTGGGCTGTCCTGGTTTCTTGAAATTGTGAAATGACAGCAGTTTGCATCTAGTTTGTATTTTAAAATGTAAGCAATGCAAAATGTACTTTGAAAGCACATAAATATGCATTTTGGGCATCAGACAGTCCCTTCAACTGACCAGAGGGTAATGGGAGATGTAGGCCATCTGCTGCCAGAAGGCTGAATTTTTGACACCTGTGGCTGTGCTCCTAAAGGGTGGCAATTCTTCCTACCAGTAAAGGTTTGAGGGGTCTTAATTCATTGTAAAACTACAGGACTATAAAGGTTAAAATAATGCATTTTGCATGTATTAAATATACATCCACTGCATGCAGAATACTCTATATACTGTATATAATGTGCAGGGTAAAGTTGGTTCTAACCATTATCCTAGATTAAAATTCTGTTCAGGCATGGATCAAAATGTAATGCTTAAAGGTCTGTAAAGATTTAAAGGTCTGTGCGCCATTTATATTAAACCATACAGAAGTATAACTTGTATAGATATTGCGCACACCTAAAACACTTTAAATCTGTTAACCTTTTTTTTTTATTTTTTTTAAAGTGCTTTTTAGACTGTATAGCTATATTCTGCATGATCTGAAACTCTTGGTTACTAGTCCGTTTTAGATTGTAATACCCATTGTGACCTTTATATGTTTCAGGTCGGCTGAAGAGGAATTCGATTTGTCTCTGACACTGAGCAAAACCAATCTTGTGACTATATAATGGCTACACGTATAGAATTCTGACGGCTCATCTGGTTCTTGAAGAATTCGCCCCCATAAAGGCTTTTGATCTTTATAATGTATAACTTGTATCTGCATCAGACACACTTAATGGTAATCAATAAATATTCATTAAATGTTTAAATTCCACCCCTGCTTCTTATTCAAATGATTAATCTGCTAGTCTGGCTGCCAAGGAACCAATGTCTCTGCATAGCATGGTCCCAGCCGGTTCAAGTCATACAATCACTTCTCATTGAGTAACATTTTTATAGAATTTTTAATCTTCAAATGTTTTTTTTTACAAAATTCAGTATGAACACTGAGCAATGTTAAAACACAAGCTTTGTCAAATGGTTTCTATACATTTGGCTCTTTTTTTCCATGATGGACCCAGGATGTTCTTTGTATGCTTTTTGGCCTGTCTAGCACATGTGTAACACACATTCAATCTGTACTAGCACAATTACAAGGGGGAAGGTATGGATCAAAAGGGAGATGTTTGATGCAAATATGAAGCTATAGCCAGCTTGGTTAGAAGGTGTAGTTGGCAGATAATATTGTGTAGTTTAAAATGGTCGTCCTAGATTTGTTTTTTGTTTTTTTTAGTCTCAATGGCATCTCATGACAGATGGCTAGCTATCATGATATTAAATGGGTGCCTTTTAACCACCCATGAGACCATGTTTTGGTGGTCTTGTCCAAAAGTATTAAACAAGGATCTGTGCCAGGAACACAAATGCTGACTGATCAGTAGCCAGGGCCTCTAAGACAGACATGGGGGGGGTGAGCTATGATCTGCTGTTCAAAGGATGGTCTCTCTGGCAGGAGTTTGAGCTGTGGCCTGATCTTATAAAAGAATACAGCTTTTAAGGAAAAAAGTCACAGGCTTGTTTAAATGTAACTGCTACCCCCCCCCCCCCCCCCCTTCAAATTGTTGGTGTAAGCACACCTGGAAAGTGTGATCAGATATAAAGATGTAGGCTTTCTACTCTATACTGGGATTATTATAGGAACTAATCCACTCCGCAGCTATTGCTTTCAACAGAGCTCTCAAGATATTTCTGTAAGGGCTCTAGACAGATCTTTAGCTCAAGGCCTGTGACTGATATTATATTTTATTTTGTCCATTCATGAAATCATTTTAAACTGAAGGCCAGAGCTGGGGGGGGGAGAAGAAATCCTCCTTTACATGAATTGCAAGGCTGCTACCTTGATCTTTGAAATTCATAAAGCCCTATATCTAAGTTTATAAATATAGAAGCAAGCTTGAACAGAACTGCTTTCTGCACTGATTAGGATCAAAAAGGGTCAGGTAAAACCTGTTCCATTCCCAGAATACTGAATTTGGGATGATACACAGGAAGCTTGAGTAATTCTACAGGGCCTGGGTCACGGACACCATTTATACAATGAAAGATTGTTATGGCTTATATTTGATCTGTATATTTACATCGTTCAGTGGTCCTAACCCTTGCTTTAACTGGGCATGTAGAGGATAAACAAGACTGAATATGATCTATATATTATACAAATGCCTAAATTAGAAGAAACCTGTTTTAACCCCCTCCTGCCTGTAGGACATTCCATGCCGTCCTAATTTTTAGTGCCAAGATTCTAGTAGGACGGCATGGAAGGTCCTACATTAAACAGCTCATCGCAGCGCCCCCGCGACGAGCTGTGTCCGCACCCCACTGCAGGGACTTGCAGCAGGATCCCCAGTGTCAGATGTGGCCACTCTGGGTGGCCTCAGTCTGACTTAGGAAATGTAGCGAACGCTCAAACCAAGCGTCTGCTATAGCTCTGGCATTCGGGCACGCCTCCATGATGTCACAAGTGACGTCACGAAGTATCGCGGGATGTCGGCAGGGACATCCCGCGATGTCGGATTGGGCCCCTGCTTGGATGTTCCTGGCTCGGCACCCAGGAACAAAAAGACTCCGATGGTGCTTTGGTTAAGGGGTTAAACAGGTCTGTGTTGTCTCCTGTTTATGACATCACCTGTGGCTTGATTTTTTAAAATAAATGTGTAATTTACATATCGGGCAACAGGTGTGTCTGTGGTTCATGACATCATCACCTGTGGCCCGATATGTAAATTACACATCTTATTGAAAACTAGTGATGAGCCACAGGTGATGTCAGAAACAGGAGACTCCAGATACATTTAAAACACTGTCCTAATTTAGGCAATTGCTAGCACAATGTACAAATTTTTTTTTTTATTCACTGTAAAAACATTGTGTAGGTGATAAAGCGTATCGGTAGTTTTGGGAAGGAGGGACTTTTTTTTTTTTTAATCACCTTTCTCTAACACTGACTATGAACAGTTACTCCCATGTTGACGGGTGGCCATCTTGGGGGGGGGGGGTTCAGTTGAGCGTGGCATCTTGAATACTGCTTGGTATGCTACAGCATGTTTAAAGCAAGGGTCATTCTTTATGCCCCCTCCATGTAAAGTGCAGAACTTATGGCCAAAAAAAAAAAAATCTAGCAACAAACCCTTAATTGAGCCTCAAACATTTTATAACTTAAAGTAGCCTAAATAGAAGTTAGGCTGAAAAAAATATATATATATCACAGCAGACAATAATCGTCAACAGAAGCTGCAAAATAAGTTTGAATTACTTTTAGGGGACTTGAAATTCTGCTTATACTGTGAAGGTAAGAAGAAAAAAAATAAATAAATAAATTAAAAAAAAAATTCTATTCATTGGATTAGAATTGCATAAAAGAAAAATGTTTTAAATGGACCAGTGGTGTCTCCAGCTTATGGCATCATACTGTGGCTTTATATGCAAATTACTACTTTCCCAAGGAAACTTAATTAACTTGTAAATCAAACCGCAGTAGATATCATCAGCAGTGATCATTTAAACTAAAAACTGAACGCAATTCGAACGCAATATATGGATATATTTTGAATTCTATAGGTTCATGGTATAAGGGATCGTCCCATAAAAAAAAATTGCTATAAAGCTATATAGAATTTTTTCTGTGTGTGTGTGTTGAACATAGAAGCCATGTATGTACAGATTAAAAATACAACAGCCGTTAGTGCTGCCAAAAGGACATCTAAACTTTAATGGGGGGGGGGGGGGGGGGGGGGGGAGTGTTAATGGTATCTAGACCTCCTACTCTGGCCGCTGACGCACCTCAAAACAAAAAAATAAAAACTCTTAAAGGAAGAGAGAGAGAGTGCCACAATCCGTGGTCCAGATTTATCAAATCAGTGCATCGTGTGAAGATCTCCTATTTTACATTCATAGTTTCTGATAGTGATAGTCACCTCGTTGATGTAAAGCCTGGAAGAGATATTTTAGCATGTCTTCCCATCATGATGATGTTTTTGCACCCCAATACAGCAGATAATTTTGGGGATGATAGTTTGCACCCCCTTTAAAAAAATAAATAAATAAAAGAATTGGGGACCAATATTTAGATGTCCATTTGTCCAGCACGTCGGAACCCTTACAGATACGAACACAGACATGCACAGACAGAGATGTTCTCCCCAGGGGTGCAGGATGGACCTTTTTTTTTTTCCCCCCCCTCTCAAACATAGGCCCTTCCCTGGTGGGGATGCTCAATGTTCTCATCAGTCTTTGTACAGAATTCAGGGCGCCTGTTTCCTCCCCGGATTGGAGAGCGGACGAGATCAGGACTTGCAGCATCCCGAACCCTTCACTTCCTTCTTCACGTAGTCGTGGAGCTTGAATTTGGGTTCGTTGGGCAACTTCATGGACCTGTGTTTCAATTCCCTGGTGGAGGTAGAGCACAAACGATACCAGGATCAGGAAAAAGAGGAAAGGGGGAGAGGGGGACTACATTTAACCACAAGCTCGCCACATGATTTGGGTTACAAGCTAGCAGTTCTGGGTTAATGTTCTAAATGGAATGTTACTGATTTACTAGACATTACTTCTGAATTGACCTCTCTATCGATCATCACGGTAATATTCTGATACCAGGGGGGACATTTGTAGTAAAAAATACATTTTATGTGCAGGCTACATGAGTAAAAGGGACAGTATCACCTAAACATGGTTTTTACTATGCATGAAGAGCATTAAAAAAATGTTCTATACATTGTGTTCGCAAAACTTCAAGAAAATGCCCAAATTAGGAGAAAAATGTGTTTTTCAATGTGGGTGTGGATTCTCCTGCTTATGACATCACCTGTGCCACGGTATACAAATTACACATTTCCATATTGAAAAGCAGTTCATTTGCATACTGTGCCACAGGTGATGTCATCAGCAGGAGACTGCCACAGATACATTTAAAAACACATTTTTCTCCTAATTTGGGCATTTGCTTGAAGTTTTGCCAAGACCTCTCCACCGCTGTGCTCCCTCTAGGTCAGCGCTGGCGAACCTATGGCATGCCGAGCCCTCGGTTGTGGCACGTGGCCAGGTTCAGCTCTCAGCGCTTGTCTGCCCCGTCCGAGAGGAGCACGCATCAGTGGTCTAAAGACGGGGACCGCCGGTCATCTGCTGCTTCTTATGATGATCGGGTACACGCGTGTTGTAGAAGCGTTCAAGTCGGAAAGCAATTTAGGGTTTACTTCTGGCTGTGTGTGTGTGAGTATGAGTATGAGTATAAGTATGTGAGTGTATGATCATAAATGTGTGTATGAGTATACTTAGTATATATGAGTGAATGTGAGTACTGAGTGTATGTCAGTGTGAGTGTGAGTCGGTGTGTGTGTGTGAGTAAACTGAATGTATATGAGTGAGTGAGAGTCTTTGTGTGTGAGTATACTGAGTGTATATGAGTGAGTGTGAGAGTCAGTGTGAGAGACAGTGTGTGTGTGTGTGTGAGTATACTGAATGTATATGAGGGAGTGTGAGAGTCAGTGTGTGTGTGAGTATACTGAATGTATATGAGTGAGTGTGAGAGTCGGTGTGTGTGTGTGAGTATACTGAGTGTGTGTGAGAGTCAGTGTGTGTGTGAGTATACTGAATGTATATGAGTGAGTGTGAGAGTCAGTGTGTGTGTGAGTATACTGAATGTATATGAGTGAGTGTGAGAGTCAGTGTGTGTGTGAGTATACTGAATGTATATGAGTGAGTGTGAGAGTCGGTGTGTGTGTGTGAGTATACTGAGTGTGTGTGAGTGTGTGTGAGTATACTGAGTGTGTGTGAGTGAGTGTGAGAGTCAGTGTGTGTGTGTGTATACTGAATGTATATGAGTGAGTGTGAGAGTCAGTGTGTGTGTGAGTATACTGAATGTATATAAGTGAGAGTCAGTGTGTGTGTGAGTATACTGAATGTATATGAGTGAGTGTGAGAGTCAGTGTGTGTGTGAGTATACTGAATGTATATGAGTGAGTGTGAGAGTCAGTGTGTGTGTGTGTGTATACTGAATGTATATGAGTGAGTGTGAGAGTCAGTGTGTGTGTGAGTATACTGAATGTATATAAGTGAGAGTCAGTGTGTGTGTGAGTATACTGAATGTATATGAGTGAGTGTGAGAGTCAGTGTGTGTGTGTGAGTATACTGAATGTATATAAGTGAGTGTGAGAGTCAGTGTGTGTGAGTATACTGAATGTATATGAGTGAGTGTGAGAGTCAGTGTGTGTGTGTGTATACTGAATGTATATGAGTGAGTGTGAGAGTCAGTGTGTGTGTGAGTATACTGAATGTAAATAAGTGAGAGTCAGTGTGTGTGTGAGTATACTGAATGTATATGAGTGAGTGTGAGAGTCAGTGTGTGTGTGTGTGTATACTGAATGTATATGAGTGAGTGTGAGAGTCAGTGTGTGTGTGAGTATACTGAATGTATATAAGTGAGAGTCAGTGTGTGTGTGAGTATACTGAATGTATATGAGTGAGTGTGAGAGTCAGTGTGTGTGTGAGTATACTGAATGTATATAAGTGAGTGTGAGAGTCAGTGTGTGTGAGTATACTGAGTGTATATGAGTGAGTGTGAGAGTCAGTGTGTGTGAGTATACTGAGTGTGTGTGTGTGAGAGTCGGTGTGTGTATACTGAATGTATATGAGTGAGTGTGAGAGTCAGTGTGTGTGTGTGTGTGTGAGCATACTGAGTGTATATGAGTGAGTGTGAGAGTCAGTGTGTGTGTGTGTGAGTATACTGAATGTATATGAGTGAGTGTGAGAGTCAGTGTGTGTGTGAGTATACTGAGTGTATATAAGTGAGTGTGAGAGTCAGTGTGTGTGAGTATACTGAATGTATATGAGTGAGTGTGAGAGTCGGTGTGTGTGTGAGTATACTGAGTGTATATGAGTGAGTGTGAGAGTCAGTGAGTGTGTGTATGATTATTCTGAGTGTATATGAGTGAGTGTGAGAGTCAGTGTGTGTGTGTGTGAGTATACTGAGTGTATATGAGTGAGTGTGAGAGTCGGTGTGTGTGTGTGTGTGTGAGTATACTGAGTGAGTGTGAGAGTCAGTGTGTGTGTGAGTATACTGAGTGAGTGTGAGTATACTGAGTGTGTGTGTATGTGGTGTTGGCACACTCAGGTCTGCAAATCAGTTTCTGCCAAAAATTTGGCAGTGGGGCCCAAAAACATTCGCCATCACTGCTCTAGGTTCTTCAGATTTCACAATTTTGCCTGATAACGAGCGTAGAGCTTTATTCATGTGGTAACTGAGGAGGGGATTTCAAACTGAAGGCCAAAGTAGCCAAGTTCGAAAAATTGTATTAAGCCGAATGGGAGAAGTTTTTCCAACTCGGCTACTTTGGCCTTAAGTGTGCAGTTATATCATTCATGAATACAGCCCCTCGTATTCAGTAAATAACCAAGACTTGTCACACTGAAGGTCCCACTCCGGCCTCTTTTCTTGTTGCCGTCCTGCCCGTCGCACATGGTCCATTGGCCTGATCTATAACTTACTTCGCAATAGCTGTGAAAGCCAACTCCACATTCAGTCCACTCTTGGCACTGGTCTCCATGAATGGCACTCCATATTCCTGCAATATATCGATACATTCCCATTATCTAGCGATCAGCGGTCTGCCCCCCCCCCCTCCCTCCCCCCGGCGTGGGAAGCGTCGGGTGATGCTTTAAACGCTTGCGCGCGTGACCAGTGTGTTGAGAACAGCCTGAAACGCATGAGATCCTCGTAAATTACCCTCATAATAAATCCTGAGACCGTCGAAAATACTTTGGGAATTTGCCATTATGCACATGTGTGGTGCTCGTGTGTGGGTGGTCTTATGGAGGGGCTACACGGTAAAAAAGGGAATTGAATTGTGAATTTTAAACTTTAGTCCAACGTCGCTGTGTTAGAAAAGTATTCTCCGATTCAGCCCCATTGCAGAATTTTTCCAATTCAACTACTTTGGCCTAAAGTTTGAAATTGCCTTCTCAATTCCCTGCAAATCTCTCTCTCTCTGTTGAGTAGACCCACTGATGTAATGCGGACCCATCTGATTAATTCCAAGGCGGTGACCAAACTGGGGAAGAATGAGGGCGTGGTAATGGAGGAATGAGGGCATGGTAATGGGAAAGGGGGGCGTGGTCGTGGAATGGGGCGTGGCAATTAAAATGGGACGCGGCCATGGAATGGGGTGTTCTGGTCTCGCATGCGCAGATAAATTTACGTCATTCTGCAGAAACCGTGTGGCGACTAGACACAAAGAGGCGCTTTCACACTTCGGGGGCTCAGATAATAGGGAACCCGGCAGGATAGTATCGCGGATTGGGACCGTACCATTACACTGGAACTGATGGGGAGGCATAATACTTGTATCCCATGTTTATTAACAGGTTTAGCATGCATGACTCTAGACGTCCGGCATCTAGAAGAGCGAGCAATAGTTTTCCCCACTCACCTTTGCTAACCTCTCACCGTCTTCTAACTTCACCACCCGCTCGTGGGTAGAATCCACCTGTAGCCAGAAACACGAGTACAGTGCATTAATGGGGACTAGCCCTCTATACATGGACTACACATAAAGTAACAGAGAATAACAAGCTGTCAAAAAAACAAAAAAATGCTTTCCCACTTTATAAGATATTTTTATGACATATTCCCTCTTACAACTGTCTCTTGTGCAGAATATTTCCCAGCACGCTATTGAACGCTTTCGGATTAGCAGCTCCATTTATAAATATTAATGTCCCTGTTTTCAGCGCATTATTTTAGAGTGCTGTGGTGTTATTTTATAATTTTTATATATATATACATATATAGTTTTTCTTAAAAAAAAAATAATGCCGAAAATAAAACAGCACTAGAATAGAAAATGCATGAAAAGATTATACAACAAACACAAATGCACTACAATAGAAAAGAGTGCAGAAATAAAAAAAAAAAATTCTGTAAAATAACACCAATAGAAGAGATTTACACAAAACGAGAAAATATACACAAACGAGAAAAATAAATGATAAAATAACACAACAGCACTAGAATAGAAAATGCAGGAATGAAAAGATTATAAAACAACACAACAGCACTACAATAGGAAACAGTGCAGAAATAAAAAAAAAAAAGGAATGTAAAATAACATTACCATAAAAGAATATATACACAAATGAGAAAAATGGAAAATAACACCGCAGCACTAGAATAGAAATCATTACTTGAATGAAAAATAGATTATAAAATAACACAACAGCACTAGAATAGAAATCATTACTTGAATGAAAAATAGATTATAAAATAACACAACAGCACTAGAATAGAAATCATTACTTGAATGAAAAATAGATTATAAAATAACACAACAGCACTAGAAAAGAAATCAATACTTGAATGATAACATTATAAAATAACACCACAGCAATAAATAGAAAATACATGAATAAAAAAAGATTATAAAATAACATAACAATGCATGTAAACCAGAGACTAAAATAAGAATTACAGTTTCAGTTTCTTATAGTAAAAGAAGTAGATTAGAAAATGGTCTACGCATTCAAAAACCACTGAACTCTAAAACAAATGTTAAAAGGTTGTTATTTTATCATCTGTTTGATAACGTAACGTTTCCCTTCAGTGACAGGTTCACTTGAAAAGGCCATTTGTGCCAAGCAAATGTGGAAACAGATGGAGGCCTAAACTCACAGCTCAGTTTGTTGGCTGTTTTGGAGACAATAGTCAGTAAGCGTGCCTAATCGTTCCTCAGACCAGAAATCCAGCAAACAGCTCTGAGCTCCATCAGAGCTCCCGCACGGAGTGTGAACACATGTTTTATGCATGGTGTGCTTTCAAATACATGATGAATATTTAACATAAGCTAAAGCCTGTTACAATGATGGCCTGGTAAATCTATTACAGCCCTTGAGAAAGACATGGGTAAAATATAAATAAATCTTCTTAACCTTTTTAAGGCAGGATTTGAAGAAGCTGCTTAGGAACATCCTGAATCAATTTAAAGAGGCAGGTCCACGTGGCTTAATGTCTGAATGTTGTATATTTGTGTAATATATATATATATATATATATTACATGCACTTATTTTATTTAAAAGATTTTCTAATTCACCTGTAATTTTACATTGAAAATAATTTTGGCGGGGCTTCTAAATTCTGTGACATCAGTGAGAGGAAGTACAGAGAATGCGGGCGGTCTCTCTCCGGAGCAGTTTCCATGCTCCCCTCTGGATTACAGAGAATGCGGGCGGTCTCTCTCCGGAGCAGTTTCCATTCTCCCCTCTGGAGTACAGAGAATGCGGACTGTCTCTCTACGGAGAAGTTTCCATGCTCCCCTCTGGAGTACAGAAAAGGCGGGCTATCTCTCTCCAGAGAAGTTTCCATGCTCCCTTCTGGATTACAGAGAATGCGGGCTGTCTCTCTCCGGAGCAGTTTCCATGCTCCCCTCTGGATTACAGACAAGACGGATGTCTCTCTCCGGAGCAGTTTCCATGCTCCCCTCTGGATTACAGACAAGACGGATGTCTCTCTCTGGAGCAGTTTTCATGCTCCCCTCTGGAGTACCGAGAAAGCCATCAGTCTCTCTCCGGAGCAGTTTCCATGCTCCCCTCTGGATTACAGACAAGACGGATGTCTCTCTCTGGAGCAGTTTTCATGCTCCCCTCTGGAGTACAGAGAATGCGGGCTGTCTCTCTCCGGAGCAGTTTTCATGCTCCCCTCTGGAGTACAGAGAATGCGGGCTGTCTCTCTCCGGAGCAGTTTCCATGCTCCCCTCTGGAGTACAGAGAATGCGGGCTGTCTCTCTCCGGAGCAGTTTTCATGCTCCCCTCTGGAGTACAGAGAATGCGGGCTGTCTCTCTCCGGAGCAGTTTTCATGCTCCCCTCTGGAGTACCGAGAAAGCCATCAGTCTCTCTCCGGAGCAGTTTTCATGCTCCCCTCTGGAGTACAGAGAATGCGGGCTGTCTCTCTCCGGAGCAGTTTTCATGCTCCCCTCTGGAGTACAGAGAATGCGGGCTGTCTCTCTCCGGAGCAGTTTTCATGACCCCCCTGAGAGAGTTGGACTGTTAATATAACAGCGTCATTAACTGTATTGTCACTGGATTCCATGGTGACTGCTCCGCGTTCTATACTTTGCCCCAGATCTGCTCTCTGCTCTTCTCTTACGCCCATTTTGAACAGATTGGTTCTTGCCAGCCTGCACCCCAACAACTCACCTTGTTCCCCAAAAGCATGATCACCACATCTTTCTGCGCGTACTCGTGGATCTCTGTTAGCCAGGCCTGCAAGAAAAAGCAGTCATGTGATCAGAGCACAGTCATGTGATCAGCGGTCAGCGACAAAATATTAACCCATGGATTTCCGCAAGTTCTTCATTCAGCATTACTTGCCACTTCTATTGGCCCTATCTTTGTGCCAACTATGCCAAGAGTTATGGCTGTACCTGCTTGGGTCACCTGGGCTCAAGCAGGTATTTTATATTAATTTAGCAAAGTGAGGTGGCAGAGGAGCAAGGGAAATGTAGTCCTATTCCACCTATGACCACCAGGGGCACAAAGAATAACTAGCAGACAGGTATTTTGGAATTCGTTCTCTCTCTCTGTCTCTCTCTCTCGTTTCCTATACAGTGATTACACAGTCGTAGAGGAGTGTTTAATGATTTCTATGGGATGCAAAGTCACAAGGCCGCTTGGCTTGACTCGCAGAGTGGTCCATTTGTCACTATGTATCACCTGCCCAGAATTTAACATGCAGTTCCAGATTTGAACACCGGGGGTGCTAGCACACATCATGATGAGCATGCCACAGGTACCACGGCATGCAGTTCCAGATTTGAACACCGGGGGTGCTAGCACCCATCATGAACATACACGCCCCAGGTAACACGGCATCCAGTTCCAGTTTTGCACACCGGGGGTGCTAGCACACATCATGATGAGCATGGCACAGGTCCACAGCATGCAGTTGTGTGGTCCAATGTCAAGCGCCACCCATGGGCCTGTAGCCACCGGACCAAGAGAGTTCCCAGCACCCACTCCTATGCTTTTCTCCAACGCTCGAGAGGCGTTTCAGAGTATTTACTAGCAGCACATCACACCACGAACTGAGAGCGTGAACATTCCGTGACTGGCAAACCCACCCCCCCCCCCCCCCCCCTGAAAAAAACAATACCCAGATCACTTAAATCTGACGTGACACTTCATAGTGGCTGTGCGCTGGTGCCTGTCTGCATGCAGTTTTCCAGTGGGCCACTTGGTGGCAGCAGAAGGGTAGTAATCAGACCCTGCCTGGACTATTCCTACCGCTCCCTGTCCCATTAATCTATAAAACGGCAATTATTACGTGATATACAGCTTTTAATACAGGAGTTGGTTTTCGTGTTGGTTACGGCCATACGGATGTCTTCGTATTATTTAGTAGGTGGCTCGTTGCGAAGCTGGTACATTAAATAACTGAAATGATCTATGTAGGGCAGAGGCTACGGAGCTCTGAGTGGCTTTAAGTGGCCAAAAGGACTCGTGGCACCTTCGAAATCCTAAACTGCCCAAAATATGCCTTTCAAGGGCCAGTTCCACCTAGCCTACTGTCTAGGTTGTGCACGTGAAAAATACATATATTTTTTACTTTAACATACTTAACTTTAGTTTTAAATAATTTCTCCGGGGTTTCTAAAATCAGTGACATTCCGACAAGGAGGAGCTTGGAGAGATAGGCGGGGCTTCTAAAAATCAGTGACATTCCGACAAGGAGGGGCTTGGAGAGATAGGTGGGGCTTCTAAAATCAGTGACATTCCGACAAGGAGGAGCTTGGAGAGATAGGCGGGGCTTCTAAAATCAGTGACATTCCGACAAGGAGGGGCTTGGAGAGATAGGCGGGGCTTCTAAAATCAGTGACATTCCGACAAGGAGGGGCTTGGAGAGATAGGCGGGACTGTTACTATAGCAACAGCAATCCATCTATTACACATTGTTAGGCGTTTTTCGGAGACGGGGAGAGGAGTTGGAAGCGGTTTATTCACATGACGCAGCAATTATCTAGATATTTTATTTCTGACATCACTGTAATCACTTATGGGGGGGTTTTTTTTCCTCCTTTTATATGAACTAGCTGAGGAAAGTATGATACCATCCACGTAAGGATGGCCACCTTTTATTAAAAAAATATATACCAGCCATTCAATTGCCCCCCAAGTGATTTAACATAGGCCTCAAGACAATTGGTTACCAGATGGCAGTACAATTCTGGCTGGGTGGAAACCCTACCTCCGCGCACCCATGTCTCCTTAGCTTAAGTTGATATACACTTGGTTAGACGACACTTATATTTTTCTGTTGGGTACATTGTGTTATACTGATTTATGTATGATTTGCTCTTTAAAACGGTTTGTTTTTTCTATACAGAGCATCTTAATTATTGTACTAAAATGAAGTTTATTTTCATACTGTTGCACCGATGGATTAAGAAACATGGCTGCAATGAAAGCAAGCACGCTGTGTTAAATTTAATTAGGGGCCAACGAAATCTAAATCAATTTATGAATCCCCGCATTAAAATAACATATTGACACTCAGTCTCTTGTATCGAATAAAGACACTAAATTGTCACGGCTCAGTTAGCAGCAGTAGAACATGCCAAGTAGTAATCTTACATGCCAAGTAGTAATCTTACATGCCAAGTAGCAATCTCACATGCCAAGTAGCAATCTCACATGCCAAGTAGCAATCATACATGCCAAGTAGCAATCTTACATGCCAAGTAGTAATCTCACATGCTGCCACCTTAGAATTCCTGTACCTAAAGCAATATCAAACCCTGATCCCAACAGGTTTTTATTAATTCCTCTGACCAAGCCATATTCAATTGAACTGCAGCCGAATTAATGTTTTTCAGAGTGGTTTTGCATCATTCCTTGGAAGATCAAAATAAAGACCACTGGCAGCCGACAATTAGAAGCTGGTAGCTCCTTAGCTGAGCTGATTAGATGCCAACATTCCAATGTGCAGGGGAGGCATTAGAAATGTCTGATGCTGCAGACAGAGTGCCCACTGTGCCCAATGTTATTCAATTATAATGTAAGGCTGGGAGATGAAAAAGTCTCCTCAACATACTGACTGCATGCTCTTTAAGACAGTGCTATATATATAATAATATATATAAAATAATTAGTATTGTTAATTTATATATTTAATTAATATAATTAATACTCCAGCAATAAAGAGCAAGGGTGATATGGGAAGGAAGGATTCAGCCTATACATCGAGCAGAATGGTGATTACAGCTTACTCCTTAATTAGCATTATGTGTTAAACACAGTGTGAAGTCAGACTACTACATTCTCACACACACACAACTGCTAGCTTAGGGGAGAAACTGGAGCATGCAAGGGAGCAGTGGTACGATCCCATGGGAACTGGGTTTAACCAAATAACAGCCAAGAGGATGGAAAGTGATTCTACCTGAAATGCATTATTCTTATTCTACATGGATTTCCAAACCGGCTCCCAATTGGTCCTAAAGTCATCTACAAAATTCCTCACTCACTGTCACGCCTCCAGCCAATCCCTCACAAGAAAGGTGACCCCCTGTGGCCATTGGAAATGCCAAGAGGTATGCTGTCGTGTGTTATTCTAGCGCTGCCAGTCGTCCTCTCCGCTATTGCTAGTCTAACCTGTCGAATCTCTTGTTATTCTCACTCTTCCGCGGCCTCCAGATGTTATATAACATCTCCAATTCCCAGCAGTAATCCCACCGCACCTTCCTCAAACTGTGATGACATTTCGCTTGGCTTATCCCCCCAAGGAAGCCGCCAGCGGTCTCCCCACCTTGCCATCACATCTTCCTATAGACCCCCCTCCTGCATGTGACAGACACTCATATGAATGATTAATCACAACTCGGTCAGTTTCCTCTATTGATCTCCAGAGATTGCAAATGTCACCATTTCTGGATCAGAAAGGGGGGATTATTATGTATACGTATCAGAGCGGCTGTATGTGCCCAAAGGAGGTTTTTTACCATTAAAAGGGGCAGTTCCACCTATATATTGTCTGTATTTTGTATATGTGAAATGCACCTATTTTTTAAAACAAATTTGCAGTTCTCCTGTACTTTTAATTGAAAATAATTACTCCGGGGCTTCTAAATTCCGTGACATTCCAATAAGGAGGGGCTTGGGGTGACGGGCAGGGCTGTTACTATAGCAACTGAAGTAACTCCAATACACTTCATTTTTGTTCTTTTGAGTAATAAAAAGTGTTGAGAAAACAAATTATGAGACAGCTCTGTTGTTGTTTTTTTGTGTGTGACGCAATTCTTATGAAACAAATGTCCTGTATCGTTTTAAAAGTTTATGTGATAATCCAGATATATTATATGCAGTATTTTCAATTTAACTTTTTAGGTCCGTCCATCACGTCCAAATCTTACGGCAATTTATATGAGCTTAAAACCTAACAGGGTATCCGGGAGTGCACTTACTGGGTTTGAAAAAAATTATTAAAACCAGGCAATTAATGAGTCAATTCAATATCTGTAATTTTGCAAAACTCTGGTTCATCTTGTCACCGCGGCTCTGAGGCTTCAGCCGCTCTCATCTCTCTGTGTTCATCCACTGAAAAAAAACTTTTCTAGTCCGGGTGACGACTCGGCATGCTGGAGGGGCTGTTATTACCCCACATTATGGTGCTCATTTTGTTGGCCTCATAAGCATGCAAATATTGTATATGTAGCCTCAGCCACAAGCATTACGTAGTCAAACGTCTGTGAAACGCGTCACCATGCCCAGTATGAACAATGTTTAGGAGGCTTTTTTAATGCAAAGTATTTTTTGAACGGGTTTTTCCCATTCGCATTTTTTTGGTTCTTGGGTTTATTGTTTTGGCAAATCAAACGATACCAAAGGGGAAGACGGGAAAAGGGGACAATTACCCCCCCGTCCCGGACTGCTATACTAAGCCAATAGTATATAATATTTTTTTTGCTGCCAGGCCACAAATTTGCCAGCCCCCCCCCCCCCCTCCATTCCTGCTATTTTTAAAATGGCGGTTTAGGTTCCGACTTGTATGACGCATACAGTCATTTCACCCGCTAGCAAATTAATTACTTTGTGTAAAAACTGTCAGGGTCCAAACAAATTGCAGCTACTCCTTCCCCTTGTTTAATAAACGACGCTGACATCGGAAATGACTTGTGTATGTTCTATTCAATGAACCAAACCATTACAAGGGATATAAATGGGCCTCCGTGGAATAATTTCGATGGCAGCTTTGATTGGAGTGAATGCTCTCCAAATTCAGTAAGTCACAATGCCTTTTTTTTACCCATCAAAAGACACAAACACAGACAGTGAAGACAGCTGAACAGTCATGGAGCGAAAGCAGAGGCCTTAGAAGTTGGATAATGGTTATACTTAGATTTTTGCCTTTGGGTAGATATATATATTTTTTTGTTCAAGGCAGTACAGGGAGCCGGTACCAGACTGTGCCCCCCGGCCCCTCTCTGGGTACTGTCATTTACTGCTTATCAGCAACTGGAAAATGCTGTAAATCCATCCGTGCAGGGTCTTGAAAGCCCCTCCGTGATTTCTGCTCCAATCTGCATTCTAATATACCCTCTTCTGCCTTAAATCGTTCTCATCAACAAATAAAAGCCAGAAAAAAAAAAAAGTCTTCCACTTGCTGACTTGGTTGTTCAATTTAAGTAGTAACTTTCTATGTAACTGGTGCCAGACTCAACAGATAGTGCATTGGCATAAGAGGGAAGAGGTTATTATAATGGGTCTTATACTAATAGAGAACAAGGTCTGTATGTAAAATAACTACATTTACCCCAGGGCTGGATAACCTTTGGCATTGCAGGGGTTGTGGACTTCATGTCCCATGGTGCTCACATTGACCCAGCAGTCCAACGCTGGGTGGGGCAGTCCCAGTTAAAGGGACTGTCTGGTACCCAAAATGCATCTTCCAAATATTAATGCATATTAATGTGCTTTCAAAGTACTTTAAAATGCATGTCTTACATTTTGCATTGCTTAAAATATAAAATACTTACAGCTAGAAGAAATTGTGAAATTACAGCAGTTTGCAAGAAGCCAGGACTGGCCACACTAGCTGAGTAAAAGTCATTTCCTTTATTTTTTTTGCAGGAACCAATGAGATTAATTTCATTCAAATGAATGGAATTTCCCGTCTCTCTAGTGATGTTATCAGACAATGTGTTGCACTGTTAAGCGATCCTACTGTGTACAAGAGCAGGTTTATCACAGTCCACACAATGTATTCTATTCCAGCAGAACAGGAAGTGACTAAATGAAACACAACTCTATATCTTCAGTGTCTATGTAATCAGTGCCAATGCACCTGCTGTAAACATGCAGAGCAATCATTGGGGGAGGGCTTGAGTCAAATATTAAAAATGTGATTTATACAGAATGCCTGCATCAAATCACACAGGGATAAAAGCCTGTGCACTATACAAGTAGGGATCTTCATCTTGCACCAAATTGCATAAGCACAGTGTATCCAAGTTATTAAGAGACCAACGACATTCTGCTATATAGTTAGCTTTGTGACGTCACCAGCCGTCCAACTAGCGTGCCAGGACTGCGTCCTGGCTTTGAAAGTAATCCTTCCCCCCCCCCCCCCCCTTCCCTTTGCAGCTTTAACTCTTTTATCCGTAATTCCCAGCAAAAAATGACAAAAAAAAAAACCACAACAATAAAAAAATAAATATATAATATATTTATGAACCGCTGGGTGTCTAATTCGGCAGGAATGAACAATGGCACCGAAATATTACTCTGCTAATTATATAAGAGCGGCTTCTATCGACTGTAATCAAGATCGCTTATACTCCTGATTGTATTATCATTCCCCCCCCCCCCCCACCCCTCCATTGCACCCATCCTCTCCCTAGATTGTGCCGTCTCTTCTGTGCAATTAAAACGCTCATTTATTTTTCCTATATTCGTGAAAAGAGGAAATTGCATGGAATTGAAAAGGGAACTGCAAACTTAAAGAAATGCTCAGTATCCACATCGGAATCTGATACCCCCCCCCCCCCCCGTGCATAGAGAGTATAACTGCGGTTTGTCACAATCACTTGGACACATTTTAGCCAACGCACCCTGCTCGCCGTCTCTCCAGACCAGTTTGGTAAATTCGGAGATAAATGAGCAGCTAAATAAATATTTCAGAGCTTTGCAGATGCAAAACCCCTGCATTATGTAAGGCTCTGCGGACACTATGGATACCGGGCTGACCCCTGATGAATGGAGTGTGTCTATTTTTTTTAACCATTTATATACTCACAGTGCCTAGGCATCCAAAGATATATTCCTTTGATAATAATCAGTTTGAAAAACGAATAACGAAAATGCTAAACTAACGAAAGACGAATGAACGAATGGTTAAAAAACGAAAATCATTCGTCCATTCGTGCTATTGGCATTCTAGAAACCGAAATAGAGTTGGTATATAGAATACAATAGCATTACATACATTCCATAAACCGACATAATGAACGACTTTCGGTTTATGGAATGCATGTAATGCTATTGGCTTCCTATAAACCGAACTAGCGTCCCCATTCATAAGAAATTCTTATGAATGGGGACTCTAGTTCGGTTTACAGAAAGCCAATAGTATTACATGTATTCTATAAACCGAACGACCTTCGGTTTATAGATTTTCAGCTTATAGAATACGTGTAATACTATTGGCTTTCTATAAACTGAACGAGAGCCCCATTCATAAGAATTTCTTATGAATGAGGCTCTCGTTTGGTTTATAGAAAGGCAATAGTATTACACGTATTCTATAAGACGAAAGAATAAAACGAAACTAAAATAATGAACGAATTTCGTCTGAAACGAATGCAGTAATGAACGAAATTCGTTTTAGACGAAATAAATAAAATTTTCGTCCGAATGGACGAAAACGAAACGAAAATTTTAGTTTTGCACATGTCTAACCCCAACTGCACAACAACCCCAATAGGGACTAAACCTTCCATGCTGACTTTTATTCAGGCAGAAGCCAATTTCTGTCTGATTAACACTGGCTTTTGAGAATGCTCCTACAGAGATTGGTGTGGCATTGGCAGTGGTACCTTTGGGAATTCTAACACACCTTTTTCCGGGCAGGATGGGGAGGGACGTGATAAACCCCCGCCTATAGTGGAGCCTATCAGACAGATACGTAGATCACCAAAATAGGAAGAGCCAAACGGATATCTGGATCTTTAAGAAGCAGTACATTGAAATGAATCAAAAAAATCATTTGATTCTTTAATAATAAAAACAAACCAAAAAAAATAAACCAAGATTGCTCTTTTAATTAGGGTTTGACCCCATTCAGCACCAAGGACAGCAGACATAACATGGCTGGCCCAATCCCTTCCAAGCCACTGAGCGGGGGGGAGAGTCAGGGCAGACACCAAGCACCCAGTAGGTCTACACAACATCCATTTCATTATTGGAAAGAACACAGTGTGTCCCTGATCGGTGATAAAATAATGGAGCATTGTCTACGTGCGTGGGCAATGAATGGACTGGAACACGTCTGCAACATCCAAACTCCAAGAATAAGCAAAAAAAAAAAGATTCTTTCTTTCTTTTTTTTCCAGCTGTAGCAAAACCATATCCTGAAAATATCTCTGTGCATTAAATACTGTGTTACATAATCGAGAAGAATTAACAGAGGCACAAAACCTGCTGAGTTTGAGGTTAGTGTAGGGGTGTCAAATTGCCTTCCCCCCCTCCTGCTGCTAATGGCCGACATCTCACAAGGAGTACCGGGTATCTGCCTAGGAAAGTTTGCCAACAGAATGTATAGTTCATTTGTAATATTTAATTTTTTTTTGTATTCTCTACATTCACAGTAGAAGCAGTGTTTGGGGTTGCCAGAGTGCTTTGGTTAAAACTGTTTCACCTAAACATTGTTTTTACTGTGAATGTAGAGCAAAAAATAAAATAAAAAAAGATTGAAAATGATCTGTACATTGTATTAGCAAAACTGCAAGCAAATGCCAAAATTAGGAGACAAATGGTGTCTGTGGAGTCTCATGCTTATGACATCACCTGTGGCACGGTATGCAAATTACACATTTTCCATTGAAAAACAGTTAATTTGCATAATGTGCCACACGTGATGTCATAAGCATGAGACTCCACAGACACATTTGAAACCCATTTTTCTCCTAATTTAGGCATGTGCTTGCAATTCTGCCAACACAATGTATAGATTATTTTGTATGCTCTACATGTACAGTAAACACAATGTTCAGGTGACAGAGTCCCTTTAATGAGGTAACAGGGAACAAACATATGTTGTTTACCACAGCGCAGCAAGATAAAGTCTTAGCACGGTTCTCTAACAGATCTCTAGAGATAAGAGTGCTTAACACAAAACAGCTATAATACCAGGCATAGCTGGGCATCTTTTTTCTCTGAAAGGCTCTATCGACACAGGAGGACAAATCCAGATTTGGAAGCAGAAGGTTTCTAATTGCTGTAGAATGTGGCAAGGATTAGCAGAATAAGTGAGATTAAAGTTCTGTTGTATCGGGGGCCTGTCATTCATTAAAAATATAGGTCCTTTTTTTGTGTGTGTCATTGTCATTTAGTTTTGGAGAGGGTTTTAATGCCTCTCTCTCTCTCTCCTGACATTCCCCGGGGCTTCTGTCAGTCGCAGACTGAGCAATTATCCAGTCTAAATAAAGAACTCCTCGTACCTATAGATCCGTCTGCTGTAAAAGAACTTGGGCCGAGCGAGCTGCCTCTAACTGGCAAAATATGGATTTCACAGCTACAGCATCTCCCAAATATTTCTCCTCAAATACCCAATGACCAAAATCAATTCTCCCCACTGCTCGCTCTCCAATATCCCGCCTGAGGCTTTATTCCTCAAAGACAGAATTCTAGTTGGCCAAGTCGGATTTTTCCAACTCCGTTATGTCGTTAAGTTTGCATTTCCCTTCTCAATTCCCCGCATCTCCCTCTTTCATGAAGGCAGCCCTTAAGATCTCCTAAACTACAGTTTATGCATTTGGTCTAGCATGTTGCTGTAGACATGCCCTAGTAAGCAACAAAACAGAAAATTGGTATGCTCCACCCCCTTACTGAATTTTTAAAAAGTTTAGTGTACAGCTGTATGCTCAGCATTGTACATGAAGAGCAATTCCTTTACTTTACTTCCCCCATTCACAGCCATGCTTGTAATATGCACCATGAGCATCATGCTGTGGGCATACCATTGCAGCTCATTGAATTGGCACCCAGGGGCTAGGAAGGGATAGCTAACCTTGGCACGGCAGATGTTTGGGAATTAGTGACTGAGGGATATCTAGTTCCCAAGCATCTGCAGAGGCAATGTTAGGTATGGTAGCACTAAGGACTCCTATTGCCCAGCCCAAAGTGAAGGAAAGCCTAAAATAAAAGTACCCCCCGTGGCCATTTCGAATATTGCAACACCAAAAGATATCCCACTTACCTGGATATTGTCAAACGAGGACTTGCTGGTCACATCGTAGAGTAGAAGCAGTGCTGTAACAACAACAAATAGGTGATGGCAGATTAGAGGGGTTACAAATACAGGAACGTATGGTGCAATAATAAAAAGATATACTTAATAAAACAATCCATTATACACAATATGTACAACAGTCTTTAAAACGTGCAAAAAAAACACGTGGGTTTGATTAACTAAATCAGGAAAAGGTAACCTTACCTGAAGCTACATTGAAACTCCACAAAGATGGCAGCCAAAACCCAAGTGCCCACTCACCAATGGTGACTTCCGCATCCTATAATGGGCTGCTCACAAGGCATTGTGGGAAGATTATGTCATAATTTGAAGGGGGGGCAATTGCGGTCATCCATTTTTATTTTCACCTCTTTACTGTAGGCAGATACTCAATTAACCCCTTGGTGACAGGACGGTTTTGGAATGGTTGTACCCTTCCTGACAATGGCGGGTTTGAACATTTCTGCGGTGTTTGTGTTTAGCTGTAATTTGCCTCTTTCTCAATAAATGTACCCACACATATTCTATACCTTTTCTAAACCAGACTAGAAAAATCTTTTACACAATTACAAATGGTAAAAAAAAACATCTTAATAGTTTCTAATATTTGAGTTCAGAAATATGCCATGTTTATGCATTTTTCGGTTGTTTTTTGCAAGTTATAGGGCAATAACTGAAAATGGCGTTTTTGTTTCCCAAAGGTTTTCTCCTAAAGTGACCTTTAGACCCCAACCCTAAATCTAACCCTTACCATATCTATAACCCTAAGTGGGGTTAATTTGGATCTAGGTTTTTTTTTGTGTGTGCCTGCAATGTTGCTGACTGCCTCTAGAGGCGGTATAGCAACAGAGTGACGGAAGAGCTCTCTAGCTACAGGGCAGCGCCATATTGGAGGGACATGCGACCATCCAATATGGCACCTGTGATTGCTTTGTGGAGTAATGGCAGTGTGGTGACAGGGGGGCCAAATGCTGGCGCGTTGCTTGATGCCTCGATATTGAGCCATCATAACAACACTCGCTAAGCATTGGGAGCATCATTGATCGCTGCCTATGCAGGATTCACCGCAGCCTTCGCCGCTAAGTGTAAAAAATATATATATTCATACACATTACAGCAATTTGTATCATTTTTTTAATATAAGGTCATTTGAAGCAGGCATAGGTAAAGAGTATTTTTACAAAGACTTTACAATGTTCCGGTCTGTAGAATCTCGGAGTCCAGTACCATGTTGGCTTTACCCCCCCGGTGTTAAAGGTACACTTTATTGGTAGGATGAACCTGTAGTCTTTTTTTGCTCATAGAGATGTAAATCTGCTCTGCGGTTGAGTATATATATATATATATATATATATTTGTTTCTGTGTATGACAGACCATTAACTGTGGTGTTGGAGTTTGTAAAAACCTCAGACCCCCACAGGAGACCATTACCCGGAAAGCTTTGCCGATTCTGCGAATAGTGACCTCTGCCCTAAGCGCTGGGTTTAACACGCCGGTGGATTAGGACGCAAATCAATAAACAACAACCGCTAGTGCGCGTTTCGTGGCAGAGAAACACGAGTTTTAATTACAAAACAAACAGTAAGTAGCTCTTCATTAAAATGCAAATGTCTAGGAGAAATGATGTTTTTTATTCAAAGCAATAACATATGTATTTTGATTTCCTGCTGGGCAGTTTGAATCTTTTATTCTATTTTTAGTGTTAAAGTAGAGAATTCTTTTTGGGGAAGGACATATGTGTTAAAAGAAACTGAGAGGTCCGAGGGGCTACAGGGAGGACCAAAGAGGTGCGGCTAGACCCAAGGAGCTATAGGGAGGACCAAAGAGGTGCGGCTAGAGCCAATGAGCTACAGGGAGGACCAAAGAGGTGTGGCTAGACCCAAGGAGCTATAGGGAGGACCAAAGAGGTGCGGCTAGAGCCAATGAGCTACAGGGAGGACCAAAGAGGTGCGGCTAGAGCCAATGAGCTACAGGGAGGACCAAAGAGGTGCGGCTAGAGCCAATGAGCTACAGGGAGGACCAAAGAGGTGTGGCTAGCCTAGACCCAAGGAGCTACAGGGAGGACCAAAGAGGTGCGGCTAGACCCAAGGAGCTATAGGGAGGACCAAAGAGGTGCGGCTAGACCCAAGGAGCTATAGGGAGGACCAAAGAGGTGAGGCTAGAGCCAAAGAGGTATAGCAGAGATATAAGGATAATAGGTGGTATAGGAGAAATTAAAAAGGTACAGCCGGGTCTTAGTGGGCATAGAGGGATCTTAGGAGGTACAGGAGAATTTAAGAAGGTACAGGAGGGTCTAAGTGGGCATAGAGGGATCTTAGGAGGTATAGGTGTTAGTCCCATGAACTCTGATTAATTAGTCTAAAGCAAAAACATGTGTGTTTTTTTTATCCCTCCAGTGATTCTCAGCCAGACACTTTCTTGACTAAGACTCTACGAGCTGCGGCTGAGAGTTCTCCTCTTTTTCAATGTAACATTGCATTTTTTTTTTTAGATGACGTTAAAATTATTCACGTGTGATAAATGGCGGACACTCACCATGCGCATCTCTGTAGTAAGCGTGAGTAACACTGCGGAATCGCTCCTGACCAGCCGTGTCCCAAATCTAGAAATAAGATGGAGCCAAGTCTACATAACAGTATAAAGCCATTATTACAATGCAGAGTCTGGATTAAAGGGTGTGTAGACGGGGTCTAATTTTAAGGCCAAAGTAGCCGAGTTGCTCAAATTCTCCATGACAGCTATGCATCAAACCCTGCAATTCTCTTCTTTTTCATGAATAAACCCCTGTAAGTAGAATTCATGATGAACACAATCACCACATTTTTGGAAAATGATATCAATTGTTCAGTGCCAGAACCTGGGATTCCCCCGCTAACCCAGATTCCCCTGCTAACCCGTATTCCCCCGTGCCTAGCAGAAAAATGACCATCAATTGTTCAGTGCCAGAACCTGGGATTCCCCCGCTAACCCGGATTCCCCCGCTAACCCGGATTCCTCCTGTGCCTAGCGGAAAAATTACCATCAATTGTTCAGTGCCAGAACCTGGGATTCCCCCGCTAACCCGGATTCCCCCGCTAACCCAGATTCACCCAGTGCCTAGCAGAAAAATGACCATCAATTGTTCAGTGCCAGAACCTGGGATTCCCCCGCTAACCCGGATTCACCCAGTGCCTAGCAGAAAAATTACCATCAATTGTTCAGTGCCAGAACCTGGGATTCCCCCGCTAACCCGGATTCCCCCGCTAACCCAGATTCACCCAGTGCCTAGCAGAAAAATGACCATCAATTGTTCAGTGCCAGAACCTGGGATTCCCCCGCTAACCCGGATTCACCCAGTGCCTAGCAGAAAAATTACCATTAATTGTTCAGTGCCAGAACCTGGGATTCCCCCGCTAACCCGGATTCCCCTGCTAACCCGGATTCCCCCTGTGCCTAGCGGAAAAAATGACCATCAATTGTTTAGTGCCAGAACCCGGGATTCCCCCGCTAACCCGGATTCCCCCTGTGCCTAGCGGAAAAATGATATCAATTGTTCGGTGCCAGAACCTGGGATTCCCCCGCTAACCCAGATTCCCCCGCTAACCCAGATTCACCCAGTGCCTAGCAGAAAAATGACCATCAATTGTTCAGTGCCAGAACCTGGGATTCCCCCGCTAACCCGGATTCCCCTGCTAACCCGGATTCCCCCTGTACCATCAATTGTTCAGTGCCATTAAAAACACGCAAAACAAAACTTGTAAAACGGAAAGGAAAGCGCAGTATGAGAAACACAAAGGGAATTTCTGATTTTATCGTTACTTTACATGTGTATATATATATAAAAAGCAAACAAAAAAATCTATTTATTGGCTCTGCATATTGTGTGTTGTAATTTATTTAGCAAATTCAGAGCTGTATGGAGCCGCCAACTCGAATTAAGTAGGACGGTCTGTGAGGCTTGGATTCTATATGTTCTATATTATTAGGACATTACACAATTTGTCAGCAAAGGGTTAATAAAGGTATAAATGTAAATCTTACCTGTAACTTGACTTTAACACCATCAACAGTCAACACTTTATTCTGAAACACAAAACAAAAACCATGTTACAAAAGTTTTTATTTACATTAGGACATTAAATAAAAATCCTTGAGCTCTCTCTATTTGTATATCTCGATCAGGTTCAGAATCTTGGGTCAGATGAAAAGATCTTAGTTTATCTGACCCAACATGTCTGCTCCTGTGATAGAGCTATATGGAGTAAAAAAGGGCTCAGTAAGGTACTTTTCCTTGGTATTCTATTTAAAATGCCTACACTTCATACATAACTTTTATATTGCTGACACTTGTCCTTTAATATTTGTAAAATGCACTTATTTAAAACAAATGACAGGTCTTCTGTGGTTTTGCAACGAAAATAGTTTTACAGGGGGCTTCTAAATTCGCTGACATCAGAACCAAATCGTCTTTAACCGAAGGGGTGGAGTTACGCCAGCCCAGCGATCATTGGTCTGATATAAAAATATAACGAAGTTACTACAACTATTCACGAACGGATGACCCGGTCCATCCACACTGATCCACTTACAAGTAAACAAAATCAGAGTAAGGGCTTTTGCATGAGATTCATTAAGGATGCCTGCATGCCTTTGTTTGTATCCTAGACAAACTATACAAAAGATAGAACAAATCAAGTTAATTTGCTGCCTGGAGTGTCCCTTTAAAACACCAAAAGCACATAATATTTTAAGTTTTTTTTCATTTTCTTTTCATGCATCTTTAAATTGTCAAGTTACCTATAGAACTGCATTCTACATATCAACTCATTATAAACTCTTATTAATGAACCTAGACTCCTACACATTCCCTGAGCAATTGTATGACACATTGTAAGGGTCTTGTCACAAAGAAATCGTGATTAGGAGCACAGTTTGTTCAAAGAGATGCCCCAATTTGCTTTCAACATCTGAAAGATCACAGAATATTTTTTCAAAGTATCATATTGAAGGGGCCGTCCCACCTCTTTTTTTTTTTTTAGGTAAGACCTGCATCTTATCTGTTCTTTTCCTATCTCCTTTTTGGAATGTTGCTGAATTTAGAAGCCCCCCCGAAATGATTTTTAAAGTATATCTACAGGAGAACTGGAAATGGTTTTAAATTAAAATGAAGCACAACATGCAGAAAGAAAGTGAGCCGCATCTGCCCCTTTAACCCCTTAGTAACAAGACATTTTCACCTCGACAATGGCTGTTTTTGACATTTCTGGGGTGTTTGTGTTTAGCTGCAATTTTCTTCTTTCTCACATACTGTACCCCACACAAATTATATGTTGTTTTTTATCGTCATAAGAAGGGCTTTCATTAGATAACATTATGTTCATCATATCTTATAATTTACTACAAAAAAAATCATAAAATATGATGGAAAAAAAATAAATAAAAAAAAAACACTTTTTCTAACTTTGACCTAAAATATAATTTACACAAATACAATCATTAAAAAAGACCCCGTCTAAATAGTTTGTAAATGTTGTCCCGAGTTCAGAAATATGTATGATTCCATATTTTTCCGTATTTTTTTGCGAGTTATGGGGCAAAAACCAAAAATAATGTTTTTTGTTCTTTTCCTATATTGACCTTTTGACCCCAACCCGAACCCAAAATTTAACCTTAACACTAAATTTAACCCCAACTCTAACCCTTATGCTATCCCTTAATATATTTTTATTTAATTTTAACCCTATCTCTTATGTTAAAAATTATTTAATTTTAACCCTATAGGCTAATCTGAGTATATAACCAGTTTTTATTTAATTAAATATTTATTTAATTTTTTTTACATTGCTATGCTACTTAACTACCACTAGGGGCAGTCAAGTAGCATATTCAGAGCGACGGAAGTGAAGTTACTTTCACTTCCGAAGCTCAGACCTCCAGAGGGCTTAGCCATATTGACGGATCAAGCTGCTCCCTCAATATGGCTCCCACGATCGCTCCGTGGGGCGATTGTGGGTGCCCCAGAAAAGAAATTTCGGTGCTGGCTATTGCCTCGATGTCGAGGCAATAGACCAGCACAGTTAAATCGGTTTTCGAGATCAACCGCTTGATTCACCGCAGGACGTGCCAGGCACGTCCATTGTCGTGAAGGTGTTAATAGATTGCCTGTATTTGTATATAAAAATATACACCTGATGTGTGTCTGTGGTGTCTCCTGTTTATGACATCACCTTGTGGCTTGATGTGTGTCTGTGGTGTCTCCTGTTTATGACATCACCCTTTGGCTTGATATGCAAATGAACAACATTCAGTGGAAAACCGGTTGTTTGCATATCAAGCCACAAGGTGATGTCATAAACAGGAGACACCACAGACACACATCAGGCCACAAGGTGATGTCATAAACAGGAGACACCACAGACACACATCATGCCACAGGGTGATGTCATAAACAGGAGACACCACAGACACACATCAGGCCACAAGGTGATGTCATAAACAGGAGACACCACAGACACACATCAGGCCACAAGGTGATGTCATAAACAGGAGACACCACAGACACACATCAGGCCACAAGGTGATGTCACAAACAGGAGACACCACAGACACACATCAGGCCACAAGGTGATGTCATAAACAGGAGACACCACAGACACACATCAGGCCACAAGGTGATGTCATAAACAGGAGACACCACAGACACACATCAAGCCACAAGGTGATGTCATAAACAGGAGACACCACAGACACACATCAGGCCACAAGGTGATGTCAAACAGGAGACACCACAGACACACATCAGGCCACAAGGTGATGTCATAAACAGGAGACACCACAGACACACATCAGGCCACAAGGTGATGTCATAAACAGGAGACACCACAGACGCACATCAAGCCACAAGGTGATGTCATAAACAGGAGACACCACAGACACACATCAGGCCACAAGGTGATGTCATAAACAGGAGACACCACAGACACACATCAGGCCACAAGGTGATGTCATAAACAGGAGACACCACAGACACACATCAGGCCACAAGGTGATGTCACAAACAGGAGACACCACAGACACACATCAGGCCACAAGGTGATGTCATAAACAGGAGACACCACAGACACACATCAGACCACAAGGTGATGTCATAAACAGGAGACACCACAGACACACATCAGGCCACAAGGTGATGTCATAAACTGGAGACACCACAGACACACATCAGGCCACAAGGTGATAAACAGGCGACACCACAGACACACATCAGGCCACAAGGTGATAAACAGGCGACACCACAGACACACATCAGGCCACAAGGTGATAAACAGGAGACACCACAGACACACATCAGGCCACAAGGTGATGTCACAAACAGGAGACACCACAGACACACATCAGGCCACAAGGTGATGTCATAAACAGGAGACACCACAGGCACACATCAGGCCACAAGGTGATGTCATAAACAGGAGACACCACAGACACACATCAGGCCACAAGGTGATGTCATAAACAGGAGACACCACAGGCACACATCAGGCCACAAGGTGATGTCATAAACAGGAGACACCACAGACGCAGTTAAAACACTGTTTTACAACAATTTCTTTTACTTGCGAGTCTGCCTACAACGTGAGATCATTTTTTCACATTTTCTACATTCACAGCATTAACTAGTATTACCTTTAATGTAATGTGTGTCTACATTACCATCCATACTTGTGTCATTTCCTCGGACCTTGTTTGGTCTTATCTTATACTCAGGATAGCCTTATGCTTATCCCATGCTTAAAACCCTTCACTGGTTTAACTTCTACCACTTCTGCTGGAAGGCCACTCCATGCCTCCACCACCACCAGCTTGTCAGAAAAGTAATAGATTACGATGTCCTGCCAGCTGCAGTTCACATGAAGGAGTTTTGGTAAAAAAACAAAAAGTCCATAGAAATGAACGCAGTGGGAGCGCAGCTGAAATAGGAGGGGACTGGGCCGTCACCAAGCTGAACAACACACCAATCCTCAGAGATAAATCAATGGCCATCGACCTCTTCACCAGCAAATCTATCTTTATGGATTAACTGTTGAGTGGCTTGGAAACCTGATGCACAGTCTTTCCCTCCTACTGATTAGGCCAGTGTCTACACGGGTCCAAAATATTACAATGCAGCATGTATAGTTCCCTCGAATCCTTAGTGTATACATATAGAAAGATTTTTATTTTTTGGGGTCCTGTCCCAGAAAATCCATAGGAAGCAAAAGTAAAGTTTAAACAAAAAAAAAATGAAAAGAATTATAATTTTACTAGAGTTCGCACAACATAGATTTCCAGCCATTGGACTACAATTCCTATAATCCTTTGCAGCCATAATAGAGTTGCCATCCTTTCTTCCAAAACACGGCCATACCATATTTGCCAACAAATCGGCCATGTTTCCAGGGACACACACATTTGTTCCGCATGCTGCAGAAAGAGCATGCAAAGTGCAGCCCGGCAGTATTTAGGATGGATTACGCACGGTAGGTAGGTCCTAAGAGATCTCCACCCTGATTCATTAATTGGATTGTGTGTGTGTGTCTGTGTGTATATCCATCTTACATACTGCCGGGCTGCACTTTGCATGCTCTTTCTGCAGCATGTGGAGCAAATATGTGTCCCTGGAAACATGGCCGATGTTGGCAGCTATGCCACACGAAAAACGGGACAGAGGTAGAGCTCGGCGGGAGCACAAAACTTTCAAACTCAGAGCGCGGATTCGTTACCGATGAGGTCAGGTCTCTGCCATGGAAGCTGGCCACGGTACCAATCACAGCCAGCCGAGCAATGCACAGGGATTACCGCTATTAAAAAGGGAGACTTCAGGCACCAAACTAACTTTGGTTCCATGTTTAGTAACTTTGACCCAGAATTCTTTACCCAGAACCCCCTTTGTTTTCACAATGCCAGGCGTAGCACATATTGCAGATCTCATAAGAACCTAAATATAAAATACATCCAGCTTGCAAAGAACCATTGTGCTAGGTTTCCTTACTTTGAGAGCATCTTTTCGTTGACAAGACAAATCCAGAATATTTATTATTATTATTATTATTATTATTATGCACGGATAGCATCTCACTTTGTGCAGCTATGGGTTCCCTAATCTCTCTCTAATAAACGGAGAGAACAGACCAGTGTTAAGGTCAGGATGGCCTCGGCTAGTGATGGATGAGAGAGGTAAAAGCCAGGTTTGGCTGGCACAGTACAATCGTCCTCGGTATTGTGTTTCACAATACCTTAGCTCTTGAAAAATCCCATTACTCTGTAACAGGCTTGGCTTGGCACAAGATGTTTTAGTTTTTTTAAATTAAAGCATTAATTCCTTTTGTAATGTCCCTTGTTTGGGAACCTTGACTTCCCTAACCTCTCCATCAATGGCCTGCAAGATCTAAGCGGTTTCTTAACCATTTGCCCAACGCATTTTACAGACGGAGAGTACAATCTCTGGAAAGCTACAACTCTCATCATGACCTGCCAGCCAACAAAGCCTCTCTTCTGTATACAATTGGGTAATCTCAAAATCCTGGAGCACTGAGGGTCCGTGAGGACAGGTTTAAGATGCACTGGAGAGTGAGATTTTATCATTGTTTTTACTTCAGATATGTGGGTAACTTCTGACTGCAACTCCCAGCATTCTCTGATGGCCTAATGGGAGTTTGCAGTGCAGAGAAGTCTCAGAGATTGCCTCTGACTTTGAGAAGAGCACTTTCTGCCCCCCGTCTCCCCCCCCCCCCCCCCCCCGGCCACTTCTCTTCACGTCAAAGAACGCGGATATTACAGTTTAATTTTGGCTATCCCTCTTTGCAGTCATTTAGGAGGCTGTATTGCTGCAGAACATGGCAGGGAATGTGAAATAAAAAATAAAAAAGTTTAATTAGAAAATTCTCCGGCCCCCTGAGGAACCCAAAAAAAAAACCGAGGTGTTTCATTAACAGAGTGTGCTTAATTTATCTTTCTAGTCACACAGAGGACAGGCACATGCTGCTCCTTCCCCTCACCAAGGGAATGGGGGAAAACATAGCTCATCCTGTGAGTGGAGAACAATACTCTAGACACTGTATCAGCAGCGGTGCAAGTAAATGCAGAAAACAAGAGAAACATGTTTTAAACATGTCTGTGGTGTCTCATATCTATGACATCGCCTGTAGCTGAATATGCAAATTAACTACTTTTCAAGGCGAAAGGTGTTATCTGCATACTAAGCCACAAGGTGATGTCATAAGCATGAGTTGTGTGGTGTCTCCTGTTTCATGTGGGGTGTGTGTGTGTGTGTGTGTGTGTGTGTGTGTGTGTGTGGTGTCTCCTGTTTCAGGTTGTGTGTGTGGTGTCTCCTGTTTCATGTGGGGTGTGTGTGTGTGGTGTCTCCTGTTTCAGGTTGTGCGTGTGTGTGGTGTCTCCTGTTTCAGGTTGTGTGTGTGTGTGGTGTCTCCTGTTTCAGGTTGTGTGTGGTGTCTCCTGTTTCAGGTTGTGCGTGTGTGTGGTGTCTCCTGTTTCATGTTGTGCGTGTGTGGTGTCTCCTGTTTCAGGTTGTGTGTGTGGTGTCTCCTGTTACAGGTTGTGCGTGTGTGTGGTGTCTCCTGTTTCAGGTTGTGCGTGTCTGTGGTGTCTCCTGTTTCATGTTGTGCGTGTGTGTGGTGTCTCCTGTTTCATGTTGTGTGTGTGTGGTGTCTCCTGTTTCAGGTTGTGCGTGTGTGTGGTGTCTCCTGTTTCAGGTTGTGCGTGTGTGTGGTGTCTCCTGTTTCAGGTTGTGCGTGTGTGTGGTGTCTCCTGTTTCAGGTTGTGTGTGTGTGTGGTGTCTCCTGTTTCAGGTTGTGCGTGTGTGTGTTGTCTCCTGTTTCAGGTTGTGTGTGTGGTGTCTCCTGTTTCAGGTTGTGCGTGTGTGTGGTGTCTCCTGTTTCATGTTGTGTGTGTGTGTGTGTGTGTGGTGTCTCCTGTTTCAGGTTGTGCGTGTGTGTGGTGTCTCCTGTTTCAGGTTGTGTGTGTGGTGTCTCCTGTTTCAGGTTGTGTGTGTGGTGTCTCCTGTTTCATGTTCTGTGTGTGTGGTGTCATGTTTCATGTGGTGTCTCCTGTTTCATATGGTGTGTGTGGAGTCTCCTGTTTCATGTCTGTGGTGTCTCCTGTTTCATGTTGTGTGTGTGGTGTCTCCTGTTTCATGTTGTGTGTGTGGTGTCTCCTGTTTCATGTGCTGTCTACTGTTTCATGTCTGTGGTGTCTCCTGTTTCATGTGGTGTCTCCTGTTTCATGATGCGTGTATGTGGTGTCTCCTGTTTCATGTGGTGTCTCCTGTTTCATGCTGTGTGTATGTGGTGTCTCCTGTTTCATGTTGTGTGTGTGTGTGTGTGTGTGTGGTGTCTCCTGTTTCATGTTGCGTGTGTGTGGTGTCTCCTGTTTCATGTTGCGTGTGTGTGGTGTCTCCTGTTTCATGTTGTGTGTGTGGTGTCTCCTGTTTCATGCTGTGTGTATGTGGTGTCTCCTGTTTCATGCTGTGTGTATGTGGTGTCTCCTGTTTCATGCTGTGTGTATGTGGTGTCTCCTGTTTCATGTTGTGTGTGTGGTGTCTCCTGTTTCATGTTCTGTGTGTGGTGTCTCCTGTTTCATGTTCTGTGTGTGTGGTGTCATGTTTCATGTGGTGTCTCCTGTTTCATGTTGTGTGTGTGGTGTCTCCTGGTTATGACATTAGCAGTGGATTATTTAGAACATAGAGAAATGTAATAATGATGGACACATTCCCTCCACTGAGCATAATTAGACCAGCGAGAATAGGAAATCAATGAAGCTAAATATACATAATCCTGCGCTGAGAGGGAAATAGAATACATAGTAAAAGGACTCGCTAGACAGAGGTCTAGCAGTAAACATTATTGTACCCCCCCCCCCCCACCAGCTGTCTCAGTTGGCGTGGGACAGTCTCAATTTGGGGGGGGGGGGGTGTCCGACTCCACCACTTCGCTCTACCTCTGTCCTGCTTTTCAGGACAGAGAGGTAGAGTTTGGCAGGACAGCAGGATTACGCAGGATTACGCACAAGGCGTACTAACCATGCGCTGCCAGATTCCGTGATAGTAGCTACATTTCTATCTGTGTCTGTCCATGACTCTCTGGAGCTTATCCGCCTGCCTATGTCTAGCTGTGTCTGTCTGTCTCCGAGTTTATCAATCTGTGTATCTTATTGGTCAGAAAATCCGCCCAACAGTCTCCGCGTCCGCCCACCATTCTCCGCGTCCGCCCACCAGTCTCCGTATCTTACCTGTCTATATATCTATCCTGTCTGTCTATTTGTGTATGTCTTTGATAATAACGGGTGGGCTGATGAAATTGCACAATGGGCCACTAAATTATTTTGCCCCTCCACAGTCCACAGGTTGCCAGCCCTCCCCCCGATTGTGCATCACATTATTTCTGGCGCTATCAGTGACACATGTCCTTTCGTAGACACTCCATATGAATAACTGTAACAAGCATCTTTCTGTAAACAGATCAGATAAGAGGTCACTAAGGAAGAATAAGTGGGGGGCTGGCCAGCGCCAGAGATATTGATTTGTAGATGAGGGGTCTCATTCTGTGATGGCTCTGCAGGCAATTCATTTCTTTTGATTGGAAAAGACGTTTTAATTACAATCTGGGGTCTAAAGTCAGAATGCATTAGACTGATGGCACTAGCCCTGGAAATCTTCATAAAGTTACGAAGAGAAACTGCGTCGGAGAACAATGATCTGTCAACTAAATATTGTTCAGTGTATAGAAAGAAAAATGATCCATACATTGTGCTTGCATGATTGCAAAACAAATGCATCATTTAAGAGAAAAATGTGTAGTACAGAAAACTAAAAACTGGAACAAGTAAATGCTAAATGTTAAGGTTAAAAGTCAACTTGAAAATGTAAGCAGTGCTTCCACCCACCCGACGCATGCAATACACAGTAAACAGCCCCTGTACTGAATACTGTTTTCCTGTGCTCCCACATCAATGCTGAGCACATTGAACATCCAGATGTAAAGCCTTATTTATCCCCCGTCGGTCATTTCTCTCTGATAAGGCCGAGAGAAACGTTTTGGATTTTTTTTTTTTGTTTGCACCAATTACAGCCCCCCCCCCCCCCCCCCAAATAAAGCTGCCGCAGCGAATTTAATCCTTAAAAATGTCCTTATCTCAGCGGCCGGTGTGAACATTGGGCGCACTCTGAAGACGGCGGCTGTGCTACGCGAGGTTATTGGTTATATAAGAAAGTCAATACAGCAAAAAAAATAAATTCTGCATAGGCAGAGATGTGGGAATTAAAGCTGCAGAATTGAAAAAAAGTCTTGTTCTCTCTCGGTCTTACACGAGTCATGGTGCTAGTAGAGCTAGCCTGCAGGGTGTAGGGGTGCTGCCACGGGCTATCCAGGAGAGTTGGCAGGTATGGTCACAATTGGCATTTTTGGCACCTCTGTTTCAAGGGACACTACCACTTACATAAGATGTAAATAGATTACCTGTGCATTTAAAACAAACACATAAATAAGACATATGCCATAGTTTTTTTTTCCTTCTATTTTTGAATTAATTGCATATAAAAGTTAAAAATAAAATTAGGTGTTTATCTCCAGCATCCATTTTGAGAATTTTACCCACGATGCAACATTCTCCAGAATCTTCCAGCAAGTCTCACTTTGCTACTGTGGCCAGAGCCTTGCATGATGATGTCATAAAATACTCCCCTGCTCTCTTATTGATCTCAGAATATTTGCATTTCATTACTGTTGCTTAAGCATTAATAAATGTAATGAATTTTTTTTTTTTCTTTCTCCTTGTGCCTTAGGGCCTTGAAATGTAAAGACTGTGCTCTTGGGATAAAAGCTTCTATATATATATATATATATATATATAATGTTCATTGTGCTGTACCGAGAAATATGTTCAATACCACATTAGTGAAGCGATGATCTTGATCCAAACTGTTGTGCCTGATTCCTTTTTTTAAATAAGCGCTATGGGGAAGTCCATGACCCGCGGATAAAGCATGTTTCAAAGACAAAGAAGCGGGATGTGTAAAAATGGTGCTATAGAATTGAAAGTGGATGGGAACGACTATCTTTGAGAGCCGGCGCAGACCCCAAGGCCGGTAACACTATCTACATAATGGATCCTTCGCTGAAAGCTTTCCCCGCTCAAGGTTCTCTCCTGTTCCAAAAACATCTCTCGACACTTTTGGGGTTAAGAGAGAAGGAGACGGCAGATACCCTCCTTAATCACGCTGATAAACTGACAGAAAGACACCGCCAGAAGCAAGTGACCGCCTGGTAATTACTGGCTTAAAGGGGGTTTTTGACAGACCCAGGTATTACCGTAATCCACAGGGGACCACCGGTAATCCAAAAAGGTTTCTTAGAATAGGGATTTATATTGTCTACGTTCATTAATAGGAAAAATATCTTCCACTACAAACCACTGCTTGTACTAAGTTCTGAATGTGTAGCATGAATGGCCGCAGATTGTTTTTTATTTAATTAGAAGCCAAAACAAACTGATTAAAACGAATGTCTGCAGTTAGACACCCTCTCATGCTACAATTAAACCAAGGGTAGATCCAGAGCTCTCTGTCTCTCTGCGAATCTCTCTTACCTGCACTGGATACCAACTAGATGTTAGGGTACTAACCGTATAAGTACCATTATTTATTTATTTCTTTTTTGCTGCATTCAAGCACATTTGGTGCATTCAAGCACGTAAATAGAAATCCAATAACCATTAAGAATAAAGCGTTTATGCACAGAGATAAATTGAATCATGCAACAACATTTCAGGAACAGAAATACGAATTATTCAATACAACTAGGAGCACGATACAGACAAAGTGCTGAGTGCCAGCATCAGCTCATCCATTCAGCATTCATCCAACAGAAGAAAGAAACAAAAAATATTTATAAAACAAGGGAGAGAAAGATTTGGGACAACAAATAAGACAAAAAACAGAGATATGGGTCCAAAATAGACACAGTCTTTCTTACAGGAGGACAATTGTGAGGTATTGAACCATGTTTTTTTTTTTCTGGTGATGGCTAGTGGTCACATGTGCTGAGAAGGACCAAGATAACCACGGAGATTTTAACTTTTCTTAAGTGGAGATGGGCAGATGGACTGGGAAAGGAGTTGTATTTTGCAGTGTGGAGCACGAGGTAGGAAAATACCTCTTGATTTACAAGCAAATTATCTTCCTGTTCATGCAGAATCCTATCCAAACAGCTATAAAAACGGAATAAATTACTGAAAGAATGGATATTATCTGTGCCCGGGATTGCTTTTAAAAATGAGTGAAATGGATGGTTTAAGGAATATAAATGGATTTCAGAGCTCCACAGAGCAATAAATACTTGTAACAGGCCCAATCCAATCTATTAAGGCATTTAATGTATGGCTTCAGCTCCGTGTGGTCAACGGTACAAGTCAGGCTGTTTGTGGGCCATTATTTTGCAGAAATAATTATAAAATGATTATTTTAGTGGATTAGAGACCGAGGGGGTAAAAATGTAGGTAAAACATGAGCAAGGAGCAATTTGCGACTATTTGTAACGTTTTGCGCTTGCTTTCCCTGATTTGCGCCTCTTCCGTTTATTTTTATTTAGCGTGCATTTTTCCGGTTGCGCTAATAAATTGCGATTATATTTGCGCCACGCGAAAGAGCTTTGCCAATATTTTGTGAAAAATAATTCTTATTTGCGTGCGAAAATGACACTAGCTTTTAGCGAGCGCTATTAAAAGAGGTAGAAAAAATATTCGCAAAATTGCCCGTTTTTATTCGCAATTTGCGCGTATGTACTATTGGAATGTTACATGTTTAAAACATTGCAATAGGAGAAAAGCACAAAAATAGTTTAGCACATAAAATATATTTGTGTTTTTTTTTTTAGTACATGCCCCTTGTAGTCCTCTTTCTTCTGCTGGGGGGTGGGGGGGGGGTTGCGCAGATAGTTGGCGCTGTTGGGTAACCATGGGTGCTCTGACCTCATAATTTGCGGGCCCGGCTTAAAATGGATGCAGTGGAGGTGAAAAAATTCTCCAATGCAGCTGAATGGGAGAAAAATTCCATTCTCAAACACCCCCCCTAAAAACTGGTCCCATTAAATTTAACCAGGAAAAAGTTGTCCCAGATATAATGCTTTTTTTTTGGGCTACAGACAGCAGCTTGCTGTGCAGATCTCTTTCTAATGAGTGTTTTACTTATTAAACAATAATAGCCCTCTCTGCAACAAACAAAATGACACAATAACCTCAATTGCCACTCAATTGAAATGTCACGCACAGTTCAAGTTGCCCTACTCCAGTAAGTATACATATATTATCTTTAATTTATACACTCCTGTGTACCGAGCTACCTTCCCCAGCTGGTTAATCGGCAACGTGTTAAAAATGCGAATCCGTTATAAAGGCGGCTACGGACGTACCAGCGGTGTAATTAGACAGAAATCCATCTCCCGCCCCCACCCGCGGCCCCCCTCGCACTACCTGACCTTTCCCTTATCGGAGTCATTAAGCTGCAGAGACAGGAGAAGTGGCAGGAGTATGGATAATAACCCAGCATACGCTACCACCTTGTTACAAGAGGCGGAAATGTATTACAATGAAGGATGGAGGTTTGTAAACAGAGGATTTTGTCGGCCCCAACTGCCTTGTTATTGGTGGCAGCATTGTGATTTTTCAGGCAAAGATGTGTCAGGGTATCTAAAAAAAAAGAGGAGCAAATGACAAAATGTGAACAGGCACAATAAATGGACCCGGATTTGCTGACTTGCTCGCTTTTTAAATCATCATTCTATCATGTTGTGTTTAGAAGATATCACGGATTACGTAGGGAATTAAACTAAGCACTAGGGCACTTGCTTTCTCAAGTGTCCACTAGACAGATTTCCGTACTGGAGCTCAAGGGGCATTAGCAAAAGGCTTGTCTGATGGACGGACACTCTCACAGACCAATAAAGAGGTCAGGCGCCACACCCTCCTTGAATAGACTCCAGGAAGCATATCTCCTAGTGCTGGGTTTCTCACCTAGATAACCAGTGACATCTTCTAAATGAAACATTTAGGGGACAACGAATTGTTAAATCTAAGGCTGAAGAAAACATCTGTGTAGTTGGCCCTCTCTGCTTTCTTTCAAATGCAACCGATATGTCAGCAGCTGGACCACTGACAGGCAGTATTGATCAGTGGCTTGTAATCACTACAAAATATACTTATAGACGTAAATTTTTATTTTATTCTACCAGGAAACTGGTCTCTTAAAAATGTAAATGTGCTTTTTCACCCATAGTTGCCAAAAGTCCCGTTTTTTTTTTTTTTGTTGGGTTTTTTTTTGTGTGTGTGTGTGCACGGGGGAAAGGGTTATATTTGGGTCTGTACACACTCAGCACTATGTTTAATCACAAAATTAGCATAAAGACGAATAATCAAACCTAATGGCATATGATAGAAATTTGTTGTATCTGGTGAAACAATTTGAAATTGAAAAAAAAAAGAAGAAAAAAAAAAAAAAAGAGTGTCAGTCTCCCAATACCACAAGTATAAAGGGAGAAAAAGAAAAAACAAAAAAAACAAAACCTAATGGCAAATGAAGGAGTTCCAGACCTCCAGCATCTGCACCAGTTAGGTTGGAACTCAATATCGCCAGGTCAAGAAAGGTCATGCGACATCACATAACCCCACCCACTTTATTCTCCGCTCCATTGGAATTCTGGGTGCTTGCATGAAAAAAACTGGCAGGTATAAAAAAAAAAAAGTTATATAAAAACAAATTGCATTATCCAACATAAATCGTCATTATACCCCCCCAGCCCCATATTGAAAAAAAATCCCTTAGTGGAGTTAAACTTCGTTATCTTCGGATTAAAGTCCATTTCACCCGCGTGCCGGACGTTTGTTCTTTGGGGATGTATAATACGGCGCCATTATACATAACATATATAACCATTATACATAACATACCGCGATTGCGACTTAAAAAAAAATGACAATTAAACTCCCGACACTTTGTAGAGCGGGAATTTTTTTATACATAACCCCCCCCCCCCCAATATCTCTAGGGAATGGGTTAAATATTTCTCTCCTTCTCACAGTACGGATTTCTGGAAAGTAGTTTTGAGGCCCGGTGGTGTGTAAGGTATAAATGCGTCTTCGGAGCTCTTTAAACTCCATCTCTTTGTTGTGCGCCGGAGGTGTTTGAGTGAGAAGGAAGGACCGCTGCCAGCCTTCAAAGCCTTTTTTTTTTTGTTCCGAGCGGCGGGGAGAAAAATTCTGCCAGACTTTTCTGCTTTCTTATAAAAGTATCCGACAAACGGCAACACAAACCATGGTTTCCCAACCTGCGGGACCCTCGAGTGGGCCTCGGTGACAACTCTTCTTTAGAATTCCAGACCTCTGGGCTAGCGAACAATCGAAAGCTGTCATTTGTGTGACAAAAACCCATTATCAACACAGAAGGTAGCGTTACAGAGAATGCCTTAGCGTTTTATACGAAGACGCAGGGAAGGGCGGACGCCAAAACGTCAGCAGAATTGACAGTGGGCGCTTTCCAGTACAGAAACGCGATTGTGGGAAGAATTAACAATGGGTGGGGTAGCATGCGTCTTCTCAAACCCTTGAAAAGAAAGAAAAAAAATGTAAGGGACACGCTGGGCATCAAGCTAACTACTTTGATGCGTTTGGTAGTATTCAACTGGTTCTTTGGTTTCGGTGCAGGGAATTATTGGGTTCCCTGCTCCAGTCCTTGTTTGTTTACATTTTAGTTTTGTTTCCACTCCCTTAAAATAAGTGAGTTCCTCTTGGGCGGAGTATGTGCAATAACACCAGAGTTTGTATCTTCGTCACAGCAGTGGGCGGGGCTTAGCACAGGGTGACATCCTGCACACCGGCAGTGGGCATCCTCAGGCAGCTCTGTGGGAACCTTTTTTAACTGGCTCCCAGAATGCTAATCCTTAGTGATTCCTGCTGGGATCTAATTTAGGAAAACCACTGCACCTTTTTTTAAAATCTCGGCTCTTTGCCGTAGCGGTGATGGTCAAGACGGAGGTATTTTGTGTGTAAAACATTAGAGCAGTGAGATGTATGCAGAGAGCGTTGGGTTGGACCCTATGCAATTTACAGCCTGTAACAATTTACTATCGCCTGTGTATTACAGGCATAAACGTATGCCAACATTAAAAACTCCCTATGTCGTATTTGCAGAATCCATTTATTCCACGCGTTTCGCATACTCATTCACTGTTTTTTGTTCTTTTACCAGGTCTGTCTGTATTCCACCCTCCCCCCCCCCTCCCCCCAGCCTCTCATAAAAGCTGTGCTACACTTTCTTCCTAGGCATAGAGAAACCCAAATTCCCAAATTCTTCCTCCGAGAGTCAGAAGATTTGACAGACGAGCTGAGAGCTGCTAATTACTCCCAGGGTACGTTTTTTGGCGGTGAGTCACAATCAACGGCACGTGTCGTTGTGCTTGTGGGTGTAGAACAATATGGCTTGTCAAAAAAAAACGAACTACCCCCCCCCCCCCCCCCGAAAATCTCTCTTGCTACTGACGGAGCCTGGGTACCATAATTTCTTTGCTGACGAGTATTGTGACAGGTGATGGTGGTAACCCTTTCGCATCCAGACATGTTGATTCTGTTCATTCTATGGAAAGTTCGGGGGGGGGGGGGGCGAAGGGGGGGGGTAAATCACCTGTCAAAGACACCTGTCTTGGGAAATCAGAATTGACCTTTTTCTTTTACCGACTGGAGCTTTTGAAATGGAAGAATATTTAACTTGTTGGCTGCTCCTGCCTAGACCAGGGCCCAGAGTTTCCCCCGCTGACGTGACGCAACGCTAGATGTTTATAAAATCATCCCTCCCGTGGTTGGGCCAGGTAGCAGATCTCGATTTGTCTGAGAGGCAGTGACTCCTGATGTGGCACTGACGGGAGCGAGTCCCGTGGGACGCAGCTGGCCCCCACAGCGACTCAAGGCCTTGCCACGGGGCTGATGTCACAGCGACCACAACAGCCACTGCTAGGCAGAGGTAGCGAGGGGTCCAAGACAAAAAAGAGACAATTCCCATGAATAGTGCGAAAAAAGTGTTCTGTTCAGGCCGTGGTATTTTAGCTTTTAAGGATGAGGTTTCAGATGATGCTCAGCCCAACTATGCCAGTTCTGCATGTAGCAGCTGGTGGAGCATCTTATGAGTTGTGGATGAGTTGGGGGCGGGGGGCCATAAGGTGTTCCGTCAGTGCCGGGTCCCCATGAATTCTGATGATGGCTCGGACTATCTTTTTTCCCACTTTTTTTTACCGTCTGCATTAAAAATCACTGCACCCCTACAAGATGCATCAAATTAAAGGGACGGCATGCTCATTGGCCAGACATGTAGATGCACTGATGTCTAAGAGCCAAAAGGGCTCAAAAAGCATTTGGGCAGGGTTATTGAGGTGTAAGAACCATTAGGCCTCAAAACGCGAAGGGTAAGCCTGAGACTTTGACAAAAGTGGTGGGATCCACTGCTCTAGAGGTCCATTCCTGGAAACTCTCTCTTTATTGAGTAGATCCTTAATACGCGACACTTCTCTAACTGCAAAAGAAACATGCCCAAATGCTTCATTCTTTCATTTAAAATCCAAGCCTTTCCTTGTGAGTCTTTTGGTTCTATGTTTAAGATCTGTGGTTCTTTCCTTGTCTATTCTCTATATTAACAGAGGTTATGAAACGCGTGGGGAAGGCTCTATATTAACAGTACAGTCGTGTTTTTGGCCAGGGGAGGCAAACAGAGGTTATGAAATGCGCGGGGGAGGCTCTGTATTAACACTAACCCTGGTGCTGGTTTTCATTAGTGGCACACCAAGAATACTGATGAGTCCTGTGTGTTTCTCGCGGATTATATTTAAGACAAAAAGGAGACTGGATTGAAAGGGTAACCCTTTACAAAGAGACTGTCACCTACACAGTGGGAGGGTATAGTTGCCTGCATCGGCCATGTTTCCAGGGACACATATTTGTTCCACATGCTGCAGAAAGAGCATGCAAAGTGCAGCCCGGCAGTATGTACGATGGATATACGCACCGACACAATCCAATTAATTAATCAGGGTGGAGATCTCATAGGACCTACCATGATTAATGAATTGGATTGTGTCTGTGCGTATATCCATCCTACATACTGCTGGGCTGCACTTTGCATGCTCTTTCTGCAGCATGTGGAACAAACATGTGTCCCTGGAAACATGGCTGATGTTGGCAACTATGGGAGGGGTAGAGCCTACAACAGAGGGACTAAAACCCTAAACAAAATCAAAGAGTAAGGAGCGACCATTTCACGGAGCAGCAGAGCGAGCACAGGTCAGCATCTTCACCAAGCCAGTTCAGACAGACGTGGGCGAATTTAAAAAAAAATGTTGCTGTGGAAGGAATGGACCCTCTTTCAATTGCCCCAAGTAGTCTGCTTTTGATGACATCACCAGTGCCTTCCGTGATCCCATTCTGGGCTGATAATGTTCTAAAGAGTTCTAGACTCCGGAGATGTTTCGTTCTGTCCTACCATTCATTAAGAGCAGACTGCACTAGACCGTGCCGTCCGTGTACGGCTTTCGCTCTTTTTCCACAAGTGGCTCTGGGTTGGCAGATCAACAAGTTTCCTACTGGGAGATAATGAAGCTCTCCCGCTTCCATCTGGCTTGTCAAATGATTAACAGCTCTGCCTGCCAGCGCAGGAAACGCTCTCCCCGGCCAGCAGGGGGGGTGTGGGGAGAACAAGCCAACCTTCCCCTGTAGAATTCTAATCTCCACGGACATGTTATCTGAGCAGACGCCTTTCAGCAGAGAGAAGCGCGTTGTCAGCTTTTATATTTGGGTGCAAATGATTTTATATTCCCCAGATAGAGTGCTAGCAATAGCTTCTGGATTTGTCTTTTTTTTTTCTTTCTAAAAAGACAGCAAAACCCAGAATATGGTTTTAGCCAGGGGTAGGCCAACAGAAGTCATGAAACGCGTGAGGGGGCGACCAGGAGGCATTTCTTAAAGGGACACTCCCACCAAAAAAATGGAAAAGGGTTTATTTTGTATTGTTGATTTCGGATATGTCTTTTGTTTTTTGTTATGTGAGTTTATTTTAATTAAAATATGTAACTAAACAAGCGTGACTTGGCGCCATCATTTTGTGAAATATAATGTTTTTGGTGCCACCCCCCAGTGACTTTACAGCACTAGTATCTCACTTTGGGGCTGGGGACACAGAATGCAGTCTATAAGTCAGAATTCTGACCATAGACTTGCATTGAATGGGAGGATAATGTAACTATTACATCACATGGGGGAGGAGTTCTGATCCTGTTTGATCAGGTCAATCTCCTCTCTTTGTGTTGTACACAGCCACCTAGTCCTGCCCACTATAATACTCAGGAGCCAGTAAGAGAGCATCTTATCTTATGACATCATCATGCAGACTTTGGCAACAACTGTAAAGTGAGACTGGCTGGAAGATTTTGGACGATGTTGCATCATAGTAAATTTTCACAAAATGGAGCCAGGAGATAAACACCTAATTTTATTTTTCCTTCTATATATGCAATTCATTCAATCATATATAAATCATATGCCACTCTTTGTTTGTTTTTATATGCGTTTGTTATAAATGACCAGGTTATCTAGTTACATCTTATGTAAGAGGTAGAGTTCCTTTAAAGAGTTCCATGGAGCCAATGTATACATCAATATATTGTATAAAGTTAAACTGGGCGTCTTACCAGAAGGGGGCACTATAGTCGACAGATCGACAGTCATGAGTGGGGGCAAAAGACAGACATGCTTACAGGTCCCGTAAGACTCATCGATCAGCTTGAATTAATGTATCCCCGCCGTAAATCTCAATGCTATTCAGGAACGGATGGATGTCACGGACCTAACCTTGAGAGACATGACTGATGTGTTTAAGGGGGAGAAAGAGGAGAGCTAACCTTGGCACTGCAGCTGTTTTGAAACTACATTTCCCATGATGCTCCGGTCATCCTTACAACTCACTGAACATTGTGGGGGTATCGGAATCATACAGTAAATATTGATTTTAATTAGAAAGTAAACACATAATTAAATATAAATACACTATATTTACACTACCCTCTCTGTGAGGGGCTGGGTGATGTTAATGCATGATTTTAGAATGGATTTGATCACCGGATCATACAGATATTGCTGCAGCTATCAAGCCCAATGGAAAACTCTTTGAGGTTTATTTCTAAAAATATAGTCCTATTTTTTGCACCTCTTGAGATTCATCAAAGTTTTTTTTTTTTTTTTTTACTGAGGGGTAAAAAAAAAAAAAATTGGGACCAAAAAGGAAAATGTTCCCCTTTGATGGAGCTTGCTGTGTTCAATAGCACCGCGATTGTTTGATGTCCGACTGATATTTGCTGGTTATTGCAGATTAACCTAAGGGAACAATTTAAATAGTGAACTTTATCCTCAGATGTGGGAGGAAGCGGCATCGGGAGAGTGTGTCCCTTTATCAATCAGCCGTATGTTCTAGATTACTGTAAATGAGGTTTGGAAATTAAATGTATTTTTGCGTCAGTTGGTTCGTTTTCTCAGATTTCCGACCGTTAACCATTTAATGACCGGGATGCCGTGTGCTCCGTGTACACAGAGGTTGGGATTACAATTAGCACCATAATAGCAAGAAAGAAAGGCTTTATTATCCCATGAGGATAATAGGGGGCATCAGAATGACAGGGTCTGACACCTTGGTGCCCACTAAGATGAAGGCAAATAGTTGGGTTAATAAATATATGTTTTTTTGTTTTTTTAATTCATTATAAAAAAATATATTGTGGGCAGCAGGAGAAGAATTATGGTGGTAGAATGGACAGACTGTGGGACAGTGGAGGGGGCTGTGGGACAATGGAGGGGGCTGTGGGACAATGGAGGGGGCTGTGAGAGAGTAGAGAGGGCTGTGGGATAGTGGAGAGGGCTGTGAGAGAGTAGAGAGGGCTGTGGGACAGTGGAGAGGGATGTGGGACAGTGGAGAGGGATGTGGGATAGTGGAGAGGGATGTGGGACAGTAGAGAGGGACGTGGGACAGTAGAGAGAGAAGTGGGACAGTAGAAAGGGTTGTGGGACAGTAGAGAGAGAAGTGGGACAGTAGAGAGAGAAGTGGGACAGAGAGGGATGTGGGACAGTAGAGAGGGATGTGGGACAGTAGAGAGGGATGTGGGACAGTAGAGAGGGATGTGGGACAGTAGAGAGGGATGTGGGACAGTAGAGAGGGATGTGGGACAGTAGAGAGGGATGTGGGACAGTAGAGAGGGATGTGGGACAGTAGAGAGGGATGTGGGACAGTAGAGAGAGATGTGGGACAGTAGAGAGGGATGTGGGACAGTAGAGAGAGATGTGGGACAGAGAGGGATGTGGGACAGTAGAGAGGGATGTGGGACAGTAGAGAGGGATGTGGGACAGTAGAGAGAGATGTGGGACAGAGAGGGATGTGGGACAGTAGAGAGGGATGTGGGACAGTAGAGAGAGATGTGGGACAGTAGAGAGAGACGTGGGACAGTAGAGAGAGACGTGGGACAGTAGAGAGAGATGTGGGACAGTAGAGAGAGACGTGGGACAGTAGAGAGAGACGTGGGACAGTAGAGAGGGATGTGGGACAGTAGAGAGGGATGTGGGACAGTAGAGAGGGATGTGGGACAGTAGAGAGGGATGTGGGACAGTGGAGAGGGATGTGGGACAGTGGAGAATGACGTGGGACAGTAGAGAGAGATGTGGGACAGTAGAGAGGGATGTGGGACAGTAGAGAGGGATGTGGGACAGTAGAGGTGGTAGAGTGGGATTTGGCACAGTAGAGAGGGATGTGGGATGGTAGAGAGGGATGTGGGACAGTAGAGGTGGTAGAGAGAAATGTGGGACAGTAGAGGTGGTAGAGAGGGATGTGGGACAGTAGAGGTGGTAGAGAGGGATGTGGGTGGGACAGTAGAGAGGGCTGTGGGACAGTAGAGAGTACGTGGGAGAGTGGAGAGGGCTGTGGGACAGTGGAGAGGACACCGGTGAGCTTGCGAGAATTGGGATGTGGGCCACTATATGGTGGGAGGCACAAAATGAGATGGTTACAGCTCTGTCTCTCACTGTGATAGTTGAAGAAGGTGCTGTGGGTGACATCATAACCAGACCTTGTTTCATGATTTTTTTTTAATATACTTTTTTTGGTACGGTCACATGCTCAGATCATTTCCACCGAGTGTGAAGCGACACATTGTGACAGGTGCAAAACACTTCACGCCTTGGAGAAACGCGGATTCTGTGTACGACGAAACGAGAGGCGCCAAGCCTTCGCGCCTTTGTGTCTGCCGCGCGCCTTTAACTCTTTCGCTGCCTGAAGAGATCTGTCAACACATCTTCTCCACTTAAAGAGGGGGGGGGGGGGGGGGGAAGAGACGATGGCACGGCGTCCTCAAATCTATTGCCGACTAATTGCTCGCCTTTAACCCTTTGGGTGCTAGACACAGAGAGAGGGGCCTAGAGAGTGACATATTTCCGAAGGCCTAGCGTCAGGCCTATGACTAGAGTTTCGGATTTAAAATGCCAGCACCAAAACAATAGTGGGCTCACCTAGGGCACCAGGGGCCTTGGAAGAGACAAGCAAAGGGTTAATTAACTTTACCCAGCCCATGCAGCTCAATCCCCCCCCCCCCCCCCCGCCATTTTTCCTACCCAGTTTTCCACCCAAATATCTTTGGCAACCACCTGTGTTCTCCCACCACACCTTCTCTTGCCCCCCTACCCCCAATCCCTGGTCATTCCCCGACCTGTCTCTCTTCCCAGAGGCCTCTCCTACTAGCTCACAACCCGTCGGGCCGGCTCTTGGATCTAGGCCTTTCATACAGGTTTACAACCTCCCTACTCTTGTAGCAACAGTATTAAGGCTTTTTTTTTTAGTAGGTGAAGTGGAGAAGGAAGGGGGGGGGGGGGTCAGCGTGACGGGGTACAATGAGCGAGCATGAGAGAGCGAGAAAGAAGCAAAGCGGTTACCATGGTAACACACACGCAGGCAAAGCCGCAAACACAGATAAATAGGGTGGGTGGGGGGGGGGGTTAGTGAGAAGGATGACTGGCACATGAACCACGGCTATTTAAGGGGGGAACGGGGGGGGGGGGGTGCCTTTAACCTCTTCCCTCCCAACCCATTCCAGAGTGAAGCCGTTTAGCTAAAGAGGTTAACTCACCCAAAAAAAAAAAAAATCAATTAAATGGCAAAAAAAAAAATCAATAAAATGTAAAAAAAAAAAAAACAAAAAAAAAGATTGTGGCCTTGTCTTTGTTTCCGTTGAATTATTTTTAGGGCAAAGTACATTTTTTACTGGCTCGGTAGCAAACCCCCGAGATAAATAAATAAACATAATGAAAAAAGACTTTTTTTTTTTCATAATATTGTCAGTGTGTCCTTGCAGGGTTGGACCAAAGCCACCCCTTTGGTCCCCAACCTGTCAACACTAACACTGACTTCTAAAAATCAGTATATATATATATATACACACACACATTATTTATATATATATATATATATATATATATATATATATATATATATATATTAAGGTATATGGTATATATATTATTACCACTTCAATAAAATACCAAGTAATACTGAACAGGTGAACTAGAAAGAAGGAGGGGGAAGAAAAATTGAAAGACCCCCACAAGAACCTTCAGTAAAGGAGATTATTGATTTAAACCTCTTTATTTAAAGTGAACTCCTCCCTCCCCCTCTAAGGAGTTTTTCAACAAGACCCCCCTGCAGGCTGAGGGCCTTTCACCTGTGAATCGTTAAATAATACATAATGCACGACACGGTGTTCCGTCATAGAACACGCCAAACAAATGATTTACATATCTATTGTTAAAAACGTTTTAATGATTTGAACACCAAGGAGTAGTTCAGATGCAAACAAAATGAGTGGCTGACCCCCGAGCCGCTCGGCCCCCCCTCAAAAAAACGACAATGTAGCAGAAGAAGAGGAGAAAGCGGGTTTTCATGACTTAATAAAAGAGATATGATTGATAGAGCAAGTGCAATGCAAAAAAAAAAAAAAAGAGATGTATTGTCACGTATTTTTAAATAAACCTTTTTAGGTAATTAACGCTGAGAATAGAACAATGAGCAGTGAAAGGTTTCCAATGGTGATACATATGTAAGAAAAAAAAAATGAAGAATAATAAAACAACTAGGCAAGACCACACTCGTGATTTAAATTATTCCCCCATTATCCGCTTCGCAGAAAAAGCTTTTAGCCTTGTTTCGAGGCCGTCTCTCCCTTTTTGAACATTGGAAGGGAGGAGAGACTGATGTGAGGGGCCAGGTACCTGTCGGGAAGCAGGGATTGCAGATCTCCCCCCCCCCCCGTCCCCCCAAGACACTGCCTGGATAAGTAGAATAAGGAGATGGAAGATTGGATTTAAAATTGAAACGTAACCTACTCTATGGCTGACATGAGATAACTCCGCTGCCCGCCAGTATATTATCCATGACCTGGGATGGTTCTAGCTTTTTGGGGTCCTAAGTGGAAAGAAGAAAAAAAAAAAAAGAACTGTGGACCCCTGTGTCAGATATTTGTCCCCTCCTAATAACTCGGGGCTTTTGACTGCTGGTTGGGACTTTACTCTGCCACCTAAAGAGTTTTTATACTGTGATGGTAAAAATTATATCTATTTATACAATGAAATGCATAAATTAAGAAAAAAGGTCTATGGGGTCTCCTTTTTATGACATCATCTTGTACCTTGATATGCAAATTCAAAGGGAACAAATGTGCATCTCAAGATGATGACCAGAGATATGCATTTAAAACATACATGTGTCTTAATAACGGTTTTGCTTCGCAGCTCTGCTAGCGCAGTGTACAGATTATTCTCAAACTCCTTTCTGATCTCTACATTTCACGCAGTAAACAATATTTGTATTTAGCATGTGTTCAACACCTCACAGCCGTTCCGTGAAAAATTGTCTTTTATAATAACACACAAAATGTCACACCGAGGGTGTCGTCTGCTGCCCATGTATGTGTCTGCGTGCGTTTCCCATTAAAAGGAGATTTTTGTCAGGCTTTTCCGTGAACGCAGCTTTGATAGATTTGTCACAAATGGTATGCGAACAAGTGGTTACGTTTTTGTATCCCCCAATCGCATTTCTTGCCTGTGGATGTTTGTGTCCCAGCCGGTTAAAGGCACTGCTGACAGAGCAAATCAGACGCACTGCGCGAAAGGTGATATGCTAATGTCCGACAATAGAATGATTCTAGCCGGGGGTTTGCGGGGGCCTTGAGTTGGCTAAAGATCACAATAAGAGGGCAGTGTCTTAAATTAGAGGGGAATCAAGAAGTATTACTTTACTGAGAGGGTAGTGGATACACGGAATAGTCTTCCCAGTAGAAGTGGTAGAGGTTAATACAGTGAAGGAGTTTAAGCATGCGTGGGATAGGTATAAGGCTATCCTAGATATAAGATAAGGCCAGGGACTAATGAAAGTATTACTTTACTGAGAGGGTAGTGGATGTATGGAATAGTCTTCCAGTAGAAGTGGTAGAGGTTAATACAGTGAAGCAGTTTAAGCATGCATGGGATAGGTATAAGGCTATCCTAGATATAAGATAAGGCCAGGGACTAATGAGAGTATTACTTTACTGAGAGGGTAGTGGATGTATGGAATAGCCTTCCAGTAGAAGTGGTAGAGGTTAATACAGTGAAGGAGTTTAAGCATGCATGGGATAGGTATAAGGCTATCCTAGATATAAGATAAGGCCAGGGACTAATGAAAGCATTACTTTACTGAGAGGGTAGTGGATGTATGGAATAGTCTTCCAGTAGAAGTGGTAGAGGTTAATACAGTGAAGGAGTTTAAGCATGCATGGGATAGGTATAAGGCTATCCTAGATATAAGATAAGGCCAGGGACTAATGAAAGTATTACATTACTGAGAGGGTAGTGGATGCATGGAATAGTCTTCCAGTAGAAGTGGTAGAGGTTAATACAGTGAAGGAGTTTAAGCATGCGTGGGATAGGTATAAGGCTATCCTAGATATAAGATAAGCACAGGGACTAATGAAAGTATTACTGTACCTAGAGGGTAGTGGATGCATGGAATAGTCTTCCAGTAGAAGTGGTAGAGGTTAATACAGTGAAGGAGTTTAAGCATGCGTGGGATAGGTATAAGGCTATCCTAGATATAAGATAAGGCCAAGGACTAATGAAAGTATTACTTTACTGAGAGGGTAGTGGATATATGGAATAGTCTTCCAGTAGAAGTGGTAGAGGTTAATACAGTGAAGGAGTTTAAGCATGCGTGGGATAGGTATAAGGCTATCCTAGATATAAGATAAGGCCAAGGACTAATGAAAGTATTACTTTACTGAGAGGGTAGTGGATATATGGAATAGTCTTCCAGTAGAAGTGGTAGAGGTTAATACAGTGAAGGAGTTTAAGCATGCGTGGGATAGGTATAAGGCTATCCTAGATATAAGATAAGGCCAAGGACTAATGAAAGTATTACTTTACTGAGAGGGTAGTGGATATATGGAATAGTCTTCCAGTAGAAGTGGTAGAGGTTAATACAGTGAAGGAGTTTAAGCTTGCGTGGGATAGGTATAAGGCTATCCTAGATATAAGATAAGGCCAGGGACTAATGAAAGTATTACTTTACTGAGAGGGTAGTGGATGTATGGAATAGTCTTCCAGTAGAAGTGGTAGAGGTTAATACAGTGAAGGAGTTTAAGCATGCGTGGGATAGGTATAAGGCTATCCTAGATATAAGATAAGGCCAAGGACTAATGAAAGTATTACTTTACTGAGAGGGTAGTGGATATATGGAATAGTCTTCCAGTAGAAGTGGTAGAGGTTAATACAGTGAAGGAGTTTAAGCATGCGTGGGATAGGTATAAGGCTATCCTAGATATAAGATAAGGCCAGGGACTAATGAAAGTATTACTTTACTGAGAGGGTAGTGGATGTATGGAATAGTCTTCCAGTAGAAGTGGTAGAGGTTAATACAGTGAAGGAGTTTAAGCATGCGTGGGATAGGTATAAGGCTATCCTAGATATAAGATAAGGTCAGGGAGTAATGAAAGTATTACATTACTGAGAGGGTAGTGGATGTATGGAATAGTCTTCCAGTAGAAGTGGTAGAGGTTAATACAGTGAAGGAGTTTAAGCATGCATGGGATAGGTATAAGGCTATCCTAGATATAAGATAAGGCCAGGGAATAATTAAACTATTACTTTACTGAGAGGGTAGTGGATGTATGGAATAGTCTTCCAGCAGAAGTGGTAGAGGTTAATACAGTGAAGGAGTTTAAGCATGCGTGGGATTGGTATAAGGCTATCCTAGATATAAGATAAGGCCAGGGACTAATGAAAGTATTACTTTACTGAGAGGGTAGTGGATGCGTGGAATAGTCTTCCAGTAGAAGTGGTAGAGGTTTATACAGTGAAGGAGTTTAAGCATGCATGGGATAGGTATAAGGCTATCCTAGATATAAGATAAGGTCAGGGACTAATGAAAGTATTACATTACTGAGAGGGTAGTGGGTGTATGGAATAGTCTTCCAGTAGAAGTGGTAGAGGTTAATACAGTGAAGGAGTTTAAGCATGCGTGGGATAGGTATAAGGCTATCCTAGATATAAGATAAGGCCAGGGAATAATTAAACTATTACTTTACTGAGAGGGTAGTGGATGTATGGAATAGTCTTCCAGCAGAAGTGGTAGAGGTTAATACAGTGAAGGAGTTTAAGCATGCGTGGGATAGGTATAAGGCTATCCTAGATATAAGATAAGGCCAGGGACTAATGAAAGTATTACTTTACTGAGAGGGTAGTGGATGTATGGAATAGTCTTCCAGTAGAAGTGCTAGAGGTTAATACAGTGAAGGAGTTTAAGCATGCATGGGATAGGTATAAGGCTATCCTAGATATAAGATAAGGTCAGGAACTAATGAAAGTATTACATTACTGAGAGGGTAGTGGATGTATGGAATAGTCTTCCAGTAGAAGTGGTAGAGGTTAATACAGTGAAGGAGTTTAAGCATGCGTGGGATAGGTATAAGGCTATCCTAGATATAAGATAAGGCCAAGGACTAATGAAAGTATTACTTTACTGAGAGGGTAGTGGATATATGGAATAGTCTTCCAGTAGAAGTGGTAGAGGTTAATACAGTGAAGGAGTTTAAGCTTGCGTGGGATAGGTATAAGGCTATCCTAGATATAAGATAAGGCCAGGGACTAATGAAAGTATTACTTTACTGAGAGGGTAGTGGATGTATGGAATAGTCTTCCAGTAGAAGTGGTAGAGGTTAATACAGTGAAGGAGTTTAAGCATGCGTGGGATAGGTATAAGGCTATCCTAGATATAAGATAAGGCCAAGGACTAATGAAAGTATTACTTTACTGAGAGGGTAGTGGATATATGGAATAGTCTTCCAGTAGAAGTGGTAGAGGTTAATACAGTGAAGGAGTTTAAGCATGCGTGGGATAGGTATAAGGCTATCCTAGATATAAGATAAGGTCAGGGAGTAATGAAAGTATTACATTACTGAGAGGGTAGTGGATGTATGGAATAGTCTTCCAGTAGAAGTGGTAGAGGTTAATACAGTGAAGGAGTTTAAGCATGCATGGGATAGGTATAAGGCTATCCTAGATATAAGATAAGGCCAGGGAATAATTAAACTATTACTTTACTGAGAGGGTAGTGGATGTATGGAATAGTCTTCCAGCAGAAGTGGTAGAGGTTAATACAGTGAAGGAGTTTAAGCATGCGTGGGATAGGTATAAGGCTATCCTAGATATAAGATAAGGCCAGGGACTAATGAAAGTATTACTTTACTGAGAGGGTAGTGGATGCGTGGAATAGTCTTCCAGTAGAAGTGGTAGAGGTTTATACAGTGAAGGAGTTTAAGCATGCATGGGATAGGTATAAGGCTATCCTAGATATAAGATAAGGTCAGGGACTAATGAAAGTATTACATTACTGAGAGGGTAGTGGGTGTATGGAATAGTCTTCCAGTAGAAGTGATAGAGGTTAATACAGTGAAGGAGTTTAAGCATGCGTGGGATAGGTATAAGGCTATCCTAGATTTAAGGTAAGGCCAGGGACTAATGAAAGTATTACTTTACTGAGAGGGTAGTGGATGTATGGAATAGTCTTCCAGTAGAAGTGGTAGAGGTTAATACAGTGAAGGAGTTTAAGCATGCATGGGATAGGTATAAGGCTATCCTAGATATAAGATAAGACCAGGGACTAATGAAAGTATTACTTTACTGAGAGGGTAGTGGGTGCATGGAATAGTCTTCCAGTAGAAGTGGTAGAGGTTAATACAGTGAAGGAGTTTAAGCATGCGTGGGATAGGTATAAGGCTATCCTAGATATAAGATAAGACCAGGGACTAATGAAAGTATTACTTTACTGAGAGGGTAGTGGATGCGTGGAATAGTCTTCCAGTAGAAGTGGTAGAGGTTAATACAGTGAAGGAGTTTAAGCATGCGTGGGATAGGTATAAGGCTATCCTAGATATAAGATAAGGACAGGGACTAATGAAAGTATTACTTTACTGAGAGGGTAGTGGATGTATGGAATAGTCTTCCAGTGGAAGTGGTAGAGGTTAATACAGTGAAGGAGTTTAAGCATGCGTGGGATAGGTATAAGGCTATCCTAGATATAAGATAAGGCCAGGGACTAATGAAAGTATTACATTACTGAGAGGGTAGTGGATATATGGAATAGTCTTCCAGTAGTAGTGGTAGAGGTTAATATAGTGAAGGAGTTTAAGCATGCATGGGATAGGTATAAGGCTATCCTAGATATAAGATAAGGCCTGGAACTAATGAAAGTATTACATTTCTGAGAGGGTAGTGGATGTATAGAATAGCCTTACAGTAGAAGTGGTAGAGGTTAATATAGTGAAGGAGTTTAAGCATGCGTGGGATAGGTATAAGGCTATCCTAGATATAAGATAAGGCCAGGGACTAATGAAAAGATTACTTTACTGAGAGGGTAGTGGATGTATGGAATAGTCCTCCAGTAGAAGTGGTAGAGGTTAATAAAGTGAAGGAGTTTAAGCATGCGTGGGATAGGTATAAGGCTATCCTAGATATAGGATAAGGTCAGGGACTAATGAAAGTATTACTTTACTGAGAGGGTAGTGGATGTATGGAATAGTCTTCCAGTAGAAGTGGTAGAGGTTAATACAGTGAAGGAGTTTAAGCATGCGTGGGATAGGTATAAGGCTATCCTAGATATAAGATAAGGCCAGGGACTAATGAAAGTATTACATTACTGAGAGGGTAGTGGGTGCATGGAATAGTCTTCCAGTAGAAGTGGTATACAGTGAAAACAGCGTTTGTTATCATCCACATGGTGCCCCTGCACAATGTGTGTGCCGGCTGCGCAGACCGCCACCTCTGCCTCCCTCGTGCACTATGCTTCAGAGTTAGCGCGGAGGGTGTCACGTGACATCCTGCCGCTCAGCAAGACAACAAGTGAAAATGGTCTATGTCTCTGTGTGAGAGGCACAGACCAGGCTGCAGCAGAAATGGGCCCAGGGGGACACAGACAGATTAACTTTTTATTTTATTTTTTAGAAAAAACTTGTGTGTGTGAATGTGACTGTGCATCTCTCACTGTGAGTGTGTGACTGAGTCTCTTACTGTGTGTGTGACTGTGACTGTCTGTGTGTGAATGTGTGTCTCTCACTATGTGTGTGACTGTGCATCTCTCACTGTGAGTGTGTGACTGAGTCTCTTACTGTGTGTGTGACTGTGTGTGTGAATGTGACTGTCTGTGTGTGAATGTGTGTCTCTCACTATGTGTGTGACTGTGCATCTCTCTCTGTCTGCGTGTGACTGAGTCTCTTACTGTGTGTGTGTGACTGTGTGTGTGAATGTGACTGTGCATCTCTCACTGTGAGTGTGTGACTGTGCCTCTCTGTGTGTGTGTGTGTGTGTGTGTGACTGTGTGTCGTTGTGCGTGACTGTGTGTCGTTGTGCGTGACTGTGCATCTCTCACTGTGTGTGTGTGACTGTGACTGAGTCTCTCACTGTGTGTGTGACTATGACTGTGTGTCGCTGTGTGTGACTGTGCATCTCTCACTGTGTGTGTGTGTGCATGTGATTGTGTGTGTATACTTGCGCGATTGATGTGCAAATACCTGACTCCTAAATGTTTTTGCTGGCTCCTAAAACTAAATTACATTTGTCAAGACCTGCTGTACTAACATCACGAGTTGGCCATTTCCTGTAATACAATGTACCATCGAATAATACGCGTCTCACAAGATCGCGCAACGTTTAACCACCCAAAGGAAACCACACGTCTGTCATTTCCTTCCAGCAGCATCTCCAAGTCAACAGCTCTTGGACTATCTCAGATTTATCTGATCAGCAGACAAAAGAGTTTTTTGCTACCACACTAAAAAATAAAGAAGTAAGAGATTCCACTGTTTAGTCCACAAAGTATAAAAGCCAGTAAATGTTATGCCTGAAGATTGAAATGAGAGGACATTTTTAGAGCTGCATCTTGGCTTCCTGAAGAAGCCTTGGCCTTCGAGTTCAGAGATGTTCCCCATTACTGGCATTGATTTCAACCTTTCCATATTACAGCAATTTAAGAGGGATTAAACCCACCAGAGCAAGGTTTCATCAGGCAGAAGTGCTCTTCTGCTTGAAGAAATCTGTTTAAAACCCTTTGCCAATTCCTTTGGATAGGCTCAAAGAGACTTAAAGGCGGCCATGTTGTTTAGAATCTGGCTCGTATGACCGAAGATTCTAAACATGGCCGCCCCCTACAGAGCAAAGAGGGCTCAATATTTTTATAACCTAATTTTACCAATTGCTTGGACTGACTCAAAGGAGAGGCATTGCTCAAGACAGACAAAATTAGATATTCGTTAATGCTATGATTTCTATGTGAACCCATATACAGCAGCACCATGCAAGAATGTCTAGTGTATGCCTCCTTAATCATGTCGAATTCTCACTGTATAAGCTCCAAAGTACCTGACGCATTTTGAGACATCTAAACAGAAATGGGGGGGGGGTAACAATCTTGAACCTTTTGCTTTGATCTTAACAAGTAAGCATTAGAGAGAAGGAATACTTATGTATTTGGGACGCATTTCGCAATTGAGTATACATTGGCATTTCAAGCATCTCTTGAAAGAGATAAATGTTTTTCTTAATTGAAAGGCTTCTCCATCACTGGAGGGGAAAAAAAAACAGGTCGAATTGATGAAATACTCTCTCCCTTGTTTCTGATAAGACTTCCAAAACCAGAATTGATAAAAGGCTGGTGGGAACAGCGGTCCACGGTTAGGCTAATTGAATTTGCGGGTCAATTCATGACGTTTGCCTCTACCGTGTTATCCCTACGCCTGAATGAAAGAGATACTGAAACACGTCTTGGAGATTGTATTCAAATTAGCTATAAAATACACTCCCCAACCAAGAAGGTTCCACGACACAGATGGTAGGGATCAGGTCCCATTACGCTGGTGCTATTATCACCCGTCTTAATTGGGTTTGGACGGGAAACACATGGTGCCCAGCCTGTACCCATCTGGGACGATCTTCATCCATTCTCTTATTAATTGGCCCAAAACGTTCCAAAATCCGATTGTGGAAAATCAGGTTGGCAGTCATTAGATTTTGCCTTTCGCGCCACCAAGGGTTGGCACGGCTGGCACTCAATTAACTATATCCTTACTAGAGGGGCATCTTTACAGGCGAAAAACTAAAATAAAGAGAATAAATATGTTGTAGCCTATTTTACCTTCAAGGATCAGGCGAGGGCAAAAAAATAACCGAACCAACATATTAAACCTGGACATATTTAGATTGATTTATACTTACATTTCACTTAAAATCTTGATTTGATATCTAACCAGGAAACTAAGTTGTGTGTACAAAAAAAAATATAATGTCCCCCCCCCCAGGATCTCCTGTAAGTCCATCAAAAGGGCTACTGCAAAGATGCATGGGGATGCCCTCTCCACATGTGCAGGATGTCAGTGATATCTACCCATTATATTTGTCCAAGAGCTGTTTCAGACTAAACGACAGCAACGAGAGAGAAATCCTGTTACCCATTAAACGAAAGCATAATGCATTTTTAGACCCCAGAATACTCTATTGAAGGGCATTGTTTTATTCAGAATACGTATCAAGGAGCGGAGCAGGGATTCGTTTTGGACGATGTATGTTGACGACAGTATTTCAAGGGCTATTGATCTGGATCGAAGCGTTCCCTTGGAGAACTAATAATGAATGGGAAGGTTGTTTAATAATATTTCTCAATCGGCCGGACGTTGCCGTGTTGGGGATACTGGATTTGCTGCCTGTGGCTGACACGGTGCTTCACAGACGCGCGATGGCTGCTGATTGGCGGTCTGGTTGGGGTTGACATGGCGATGGCAGGCATTTAGCGAATACACTTTGTAGGTCTTTTTAATGAAGCCAGACAGGGACTGTCTGACTTACCTGCTCGGTTATCAAGCCAGCGGATCTGTACACCTGTCCACTACCAAATTCTACAAAATCCAGCTAATTTACCTGCGCTTTCCGCACTCCAAAACATTTAACTGCCTTCACCTACACAGCTCCCAGGAAAGCTCTGACCTTTGACCAGGCAGCCCCTATGCATTTCTTATTAAACTTTACCTTCTCTGCTTGAACGTTTATACATGCATTGGATATTCATGGCACTGTGGCAAGTGCTGTGGTGACATCATGGCACTGTGGCAAATGCTGTGAGGCATCATGACACTGTGGCAATTGCTGTTGGGCATCATGACACTGTGGCAAATGCTGTGGGGCATCGTAACACTGTGGCAAGTGCTGTGGGGTATCATGACAAGTGCTGCGGGGCATCCTGACACTGTGGCAAGTGCTGCGGGGCATCCTGACACTGTGGCAAGTGCTGCGGGGCATCCTGACACTGTGGCATGTGCTGCGGGGCATCCTGACACTATGGCAAGTGCTGCGGGGCATCCTGACACTGTGGCAAGTGCTGCGGGGCATCCTGACACTGTGGCAAGTGCTGCGGGGCATCCTGACACTGGGGCAAGTGCCGCGGGGCATCCTGACACTGTGGCAAGTGCCGCGGGGCATCAGGACACTGTGGCAAATGCCATGTGAGTAATTTATCACAGTTTTTTATAAAAAAATGCCCTTTTTTGTACATGACATGAAAGTACAGGGCTGTAGGCTATAATTAGGGCAATACGGTAAGAAGTCAAAAAAAGTAATTATTCAATAAGGACATAATATGCTACTCAGAATTTACATTACGCAATCAAAACTGCTTTATACGCACAATAGTGTATCACTAATGGACTAAGAAGAATCATAAGACGAATGTGCCTGACAAGTCCCCCTTTAACTTTTCATACATATGTAAAATCTGACCTTTACATCATTTTTTTATGAGATGTAAAATGCAGAGCTCCGTGTCTCGGTAGCTGTCAAATCCTTGTAACACTGCACAGAGGGGGTGCTATGGCATCATCATTGGGTACGGCATCATTCTTTTTGTGTCCAAATTAATTCCGCAGGATAAAAATCCTCCCCATCTCGATCCCCAACGCGCCTCACCCCCCTCTGAAAAAAAAAAACAGAGGATAATTCTTCATCTCTCTCTGCAACTATATATAAAAAATGAACTTATTTTGTTGGCTGCCACTGCTTCAATTATTTATGGGCATTGCTGTACCTGTTTATTGGGAGTTGATCCATCACGTGGCTGTGAGCTTATTAATTAGGCAGTATGTTGACAGCAGGCTTGCGGGGGGGGGGGGGGGGGGGGTTTGGTAAGTGAAGAGTCTTCACTTTAATGAATGGAGAGAACCAGATTTAGACATGAATTTCAACTTTACCCAACATCAAAGCTGCAATCAGATAATAGGAGCGAAAGAGAATATTAATACAGTAAATGTGATGTAAGGAATTTTCTCTCTCATCCCTGCTGCTCCTCCAGCGAGCCCATGCTGTAAAACACCGTGTGCGCTATGTACTAAATCACGCAGACATACTGCTGCCTGACTATTCTAATGCCAAGAGGGACGGCCAAATAAATTCTGGGCCAAGTTTTCCCCGTTTAGAAATGAATGGCGTTGATCTGTAACTAGGACAGATGACAGGCTCAATCTGCGTAGGGAAAAAACAAAACGGGCTGCGTCTGAGGGCCCGACAAACCTCAGGGGCCAACAGACTGCTATCGGCAGACGGGGAGTGATGTTGGTCTACTAAAATAGATTGCAAGCTCCTCCGGTCAGTGAATGAATGTTGGCTGGCTCGCCAACTGGTGTGCGGCACAGCGCAGCCAAATCCTGGATAGCTGTGATTTTAATGATGCTTCCAATGAAAAAAAAAAAAAGATGATGACGGCATGCCTGGCCTAACTGGGAAGATCACTAACTACGCAAGTGATGGCTAACCTTGGCACTGCTGATTTTGGAGAGCCAACTATTCCATGATACAGAAAGCATTTAGTATAGTGGAGCAATCAGCATGGAAACCAATGGAATGTTCCCGCTGATTCCAGTCACCATGGAAACCAGTGGAATGTTCCCGCTGATTCCAGTCACCATGGAAACCAATGGAATGTTCTCGCTGATTCCAGTCACCATGGAAACCAATGGAATGTTCCCGCTGATTACAGCCACCAAGGAAACCAATGGAATGTTCCTGCTGATTCCAGTCACCATGGAAACCAATGGAATGTTCCTGCTGATTCCAGTCACTATGGAAACCAATGGAATGTTCCTGCTGATTACAGTCACCATGGAAACCAATGGAATGTTCCTGCTGATTACAGCCACCAAGGAAACCAATGGAATGTTCCTGCTGATTCCAGTCACCATGGAAACCAATGGAATGTTCCTGCTGATTACAGTCACCATGGACCAGGCAGTGAATGTGATGGTGCAGCCCCAGTTAAGTGTAGTGATAGGATTTGCTACCTATTCCAAAAAATACCAGCCATGCTATATCCCTCTGTAGACTTAATACGGCCTCGAGCTAATTTATGTTACCGGCCTGCCATTCAAATTGCTGATTATGTGCTGTGCTCCATCTTTACACCCCACATAATTATTTCATCTCACTACACATCGCCCAAAGACTTTATAATATCCTGCCATTCAGATTCAATCACTTGCATTATATATCTATATATATTATTTATTCATACGCACAATGGAGAAATGTCTGTTCTTTCCAAACCAGAGTAGCACAGGAACAAATAATAATAATAATAATAATCCTTTTATTATTTGGTCGTCGCTGTAATTTGCCTGCATTACAAATCATTTTAGGGATTACAGAACATCAGAGACTCCTACAAAAAAAAGACGGCACTGGCACAACCGCTGCTGGTTAACCCATTGAGGTCCTGCTGCAATGCCTTGTCCACGTTGGGTTAATGCTCCTTACCACCAAACAATCCCCCTCCTACCTCAATACACAACATCTGGTCTTGTTTTTGGAGGGGGGGGGGGGGGTCTTGCATACCAGCTGTGAATAATGCTCCTATCACCAAATGTGTTTACGTTGCATCATCTTGTGTTGGCAGCTGGTAATTCTTCAGTCTCGCCTCTTGAAACATACACCTGAGATGAGAAACGCAGGTTGGAAGCCTCCGCTTTTCCTAAAGGAGTGGTGGGTACCTGGTGTGGATGTACAGCAGAGTTGTACGTGCATTGAACTGGCCCTTTAAAATAACCAGACCCGTGTGAAATCAAACCAATCAGTGTGCCATGAGAGAAGCCATGTTAAGTAGGTTTCATTAGCTTTGCATGATTGCCCCTTAGAGATACCCCTCCCCTTTTAATGAAAGTGGATTGGCTCTAGCAGCCGTTGTAGGTGGAGAGAGAGGAAGACACAGTCCCCCTCCCGCGTTGTGAATGCACAGTCCCCCTCCCGCGTTGTGAATGCACAGTCCCCCTCCCGCGTTGTGAATGCGCAGTCCCCCTCCCGCGTTGTGAATGCGCAGTCCCCCTCCCGCGTTGTGAATGCGCAGTCCCCTCCCGCGTTGTGAATGCGCAGTCCCCTCCCGCGTTGTGAATGCGCAGTCCCCTCCCGCGTTGTGAATGCGCAGTCCCCCTCCCGCGTTGTGAATGCACAGTCCCCTCCCGCGTTGTGAATGCACAGTCCCCCTCCCGCGTTGTGAATGCACAGTCCCCTCCCGAGTTGTGAATGCACAGTCCCCTCCCGAGTTGTGAATGCACAGTCCCCCTCCCGCGTTGTGAATGCGCAGTCCCCTCCCGCGTTGTGAATGCGCAGTCCCCTCCCGCGTTGTGTATGCACAGTCCCCCTCCCGCGTTGTGAATGCGCAGTCCCCCTCCCGCGTTGTGAATGCGCAGTCCCCTCCCGCGTTGTGAATGCGCAGTCCCCTCCCGCGTTGTGAATGCGCAGTCCCCTCCCGCGTTGTGAATGCACAGTCCCCTCCCGCGTTGTGTATGCACAGTCCCCCTCCCGCGTTGTGAATGCACAGTCCCCTCCCGCGTTGTGAATGCACAGTCCCCCTCCCGCGTTGTGAATGCACAGTCCCCCTCCCGCGTTGTGAATGCACAGTCCCCTCCCGCGTTGTGTATGCACAGTCCCCTCCCGCGTTGTGAATGCACAGTCCCCCTCCCGCGTTGTGAATGCACAGTCCCCCTCCCGCGTTGTGAATGCACAGTCCCCTCCCGCGTTGTGAATGCACAGTCCCCCTCCCGCGTTGTGAATGCACAGTCCCCCTCCCGCGTTGTGAATGCACAGTCCCCCTCCCGCGTTGTGAATGCACAGTCCCCCTCCCGCGTTGTGAATGCACAGTCCCCTCCCGCGTTGTGAATGCACAGTCCCCTCCCGCGTTGTGAATGCACAGTCCCCCTCCCGCGTAGTGAATGCACAGTCCCCCTCCCGCGTTGTGAATGCACAGTCCCCCTCCCGCGTTGTGAATGCACAATCCCCCTCCCGCGTTGTGAATGCGCAGTCCCCCTCCCGCGTTGTGAATGCACAGTCCCCTCCCGCGTTGTGAATGCACAGTCCCCCTCCCGCGTTGTGAATGCACAGTCCCCTCCCGCGTTGTGAATGCACAGTCTCCTCCCGCGTAATAAAACCACAGTCCCCTTTGATCCGGGGCCTTCTTTCTCTCTTGCTTCCAGGATCCTGCTGACAGGCATAAAGTGTATTATTCAGATAATAATACCTGTGCCTCTTACCCCCTTTCAATCATTCTCCAGTATAGTCATTTTCTAGCATAAAACTGCTAAACTCGAAGTGGTTTATAATTTGTAAAGCTTGAGGTTGTGTTTCTTTCTCCAGCCCATTTTTCTTCCCACCTCCTGCCCAGCTAAACGAGAGCTCTTCAAACATTCAAAGCCTCCCTACAAATGACTCCACTAAGCCCTGCTTGTACAAGTGCTTAACTCACCTTTACCAAACCTTAAACAAGAGATTGTTACATTCTGAAACCAGCTATTTATTTGTTTTATTCAGGCAAAAAAAACACCACTTCTGCTGAAATAAAAATGAAATTTGAACTGTGCACGAAATAAGCACCATTCAAAAGTAATTTAAGCCTAGACAGGACAGGCTTCTAAAAACCCTTTTAAAACCAGTCCCCTCCCGCGTAGTAAAACCACAGTGCCCTCCCGCGTAGTAAAACCACAGTCCCCTCCCGCGTAGTAAAACCACAGTCCCCTTCCGCGTAGTTAAACCACAGTCCCCTCCCGCGTAGTTAAACCCCAGTCCCCTCCCGCGTAGTTAAACCCCAGTCCCCTCCCGCGTAGTAAAACCAAAGTCCCCTCCCGCGTAGTAAAACCACAGTCCTCTCCCGTGTAGTTAAACCACAGTCCCCTTCAGCGTAGTTAAACCACAGTCCCCTCCCGCGTAGTTAAACCATAGCCCCCTCCCGCGTAGTTAAACCACAGCCCCCTTCTGCGTAGTTAAACCACAGCCCCCTTCCGCGTAGTTAAACCACAGCCCCCTTCCGCGTAGTTAACTCACTGTCACCTCCCGCGTAGTTAACTCACTGTCACCTCCCGCGTAGTTAAACCACAGTCCCCTTCTGCGTAGTTAAACCACAGTCCCCTCCCGCGTAGTCAAACCCCAGTCACCTCCAGCGTAGTCAAACCCGAGTCACCTCCCGCGTAGTCAAACCCCAGTCACCTCCCGCGTAGTCAAACCCCAGTCACCTCCCGCGTAGTTAAACCCCAGTCACCTCCCGCGCAGAAAAACCACAGTCACCTCCCGCGCAGTAAAACCACAGTCACCTCCCGCGCAGTAAAACCACAGTCACCTCCCGCGCAGTAAAACCACAGTCACCTCCACCTCCAGAAGCTGGGGGTAGTAACCCCCAACCTCTTTTAAACTACACCTCCCCAACCCATCCTGCATCTCCAGTTGGCCGTGTAGAGTGGTACAAATTAATATAACGTTTTATAATAAATTCATGGTCAACACCGCATACTCTTGGTCCTAGTATCGAAAGACTCTCTTTTTTTTAATTTTCAGTTTGGATTTACTACACTATCGTCCTGTATCAATTTTCCCCTTTAGCTATCTTCTACTACTTCCTTTACAGTTCCAGTATCATCCTTCACTTCCTCCCGATTTATGAGAAACTTGTACAAATATACAGTGTATATATTTTTTTTACTTTTTCAATTTACTTGTCTATTAAAACACACTAGTTTCGATTTTATTTCTGTTGAACGTGTTCCCAGTGGCGTCTGAGCAATAAAAAAAAATACAGCTACATTTTGAAGTAATTTCTTGTGTCTGCCTTGAAAACTTCACCCACAACAAAATAACAAAAAAAATAAAACTAGTTAATGATTCAATGAAGAGATAAAATGGGTAATAAAGTGTAGCATTTAAAAAAAAATATATTTCATCAAATGTTAATCTACAATGCCTGTTAGTAGAATTTCATAAGATGCCATGTTTGAATCAACGGAACTCTGTGTGGGTGTGGCTTGTTAACTAACCAATCACTTTCACAGCTGTTGCCCATGATCTGCCCATATTTACTATGCCACACCCACATTGCCTCATGGTTGCCTCCACAGAGCTCTTAGAATTTGTAGCCATTTATTTATTCATTTATAGAAATCTAAGGCACTTGCACTGGGGCATCTAAAGCATGATACAGAATTATCCTGCATGATAACTGCCGACGGTCTGGGACCTACTCTAGTGGGCGGGGTTAAACACAGTTCCGCATGTACGCGGTAAAGAGCACTATGCGGATCATACCGCCATAGCCTCAAATTTAACAGTAACCCCAAAAAAACCAAGGAATCTAGCAGCTATACTATACGGTGCAGTTTTTTGAAAAAAAAATTAATAACCACATATCTGATCAACCCAATTATAGGAATATTGACAGATCCCAACCCGCCCCCATTAATTTAATGAATTTATCTCAAAATTAAATCTCTCACTTATTTAATTTAATTAACTCTCAAACTCACACACTCGAGATACATAAATTGTACAGAGATCAGCAGTTATTTGGGCAGAAGTCACTGTAAAAAGACTTTTTTTTTATTTATTTTTTTTATGCGCATTTATATACCGCTAACTCGGGGAGATCTCCAGGCCGCATCTTTGAAGACTCGCGTGTTAAGCATCTCTCCCTCCGCCTACTCACACGGACAAAAAAACAAAAAACGCACGCATAATTCAACGTTTGTTACAGAGAAAGTTGCCAATGATATAAAAAGTAATGGAGAGACAGCTGGCAACCAGAGCCCCTGGGCTAAACATGGTATATAGAGGAATAATTAGATAGCGCTGCTGTTATATACAGGCCCTGCATGCCGAGGGACAGATTTGTCATTACAAAGTATTCAGAATATTATGTAGCATTAACCTGTGTTGATACATCCTGCATTGTAACTCGGATATATATGTAACTATATATATATATATATATATATATATATATATGATTCCGGCATAGATGCCAACATGCATGGATTTGGCGAGACAGTCTTGTTGTTTTTTTTTTTTAGATCTGGTCAATTATTGTGGAAGTTCCAGGTATGACATGTATAGCTTGGAGGAAAGACGTAACAGGGGGATATGATAGAAACATTTAAATACATAAAGGCAATCAACACAGTAACGGAGGAGAGTATATTTAAAAGAAGAAAAACTACCACAACTAGAGGACATAGTCTTAAATTAGAGGGGCAACGATTTAAAAGTAATATCAGGAAGTATTACTTTACTGAGAGGGTAGTGGGTGCATGGAATAGCCTTCCAGTAGAAGTGGTAGAGGTTAATACAGTGAGGGAGTTTAAGCATGCATGGGATAGGTATAAGGCTATCCTAGATATAAGATAAGGCCAGGGACTAATGAAAGTATTAGATTACTGAGAGGGTAGTGGATGTATGGAATAGCCTTCCAGTAGAAGTGGTAGAGGTTAATACAGTGAAGGAGTTTAAGCATGCATGGGATATGTATAAGGCTATCCTAGATATAAGATAAGGCCAGGGACTAATGAAAGTATTACATTACTGAGAGGGTAGTGGATGCATGGACTGGTCTTCCAGTAGAAGTGGTAGAGGTTAATACAGTGAAGGAGTTTAAGCATGCGTGGGATAGGTATAAGGCTATCCTAGATATAAGATAAGGCCAGGGACTAATGAAAGTATTACTTTACTGAGAGGGTAGTGGATGTATGGAATAGTCTTCCAGTAGAAGTGGTAGAGGTTAATACAGTGAAGGAGTTTAAGCATGCATGGGATAGGTATAAGGCTATCCTAGATATAAGATAAGGTCAGGGACTAATGAAAGTATTACTTTACTGAGAGGGTAGTGGATGTATGGAATAGCCTCCCAGCGGAAGTGGTAGAGGTAGACACAAGGCTATCCTAGCTTATAAGATTGCACAGAACACCATGGACGCTGCAGGTACTAAAAAGTAATTTGTCCGGCTCCTGACCCATGTCTGCTCGATGCAAAAAAAAAAAATCTATAAATATATTTGTCAAGCCCGGACTTACGAGACTGTCAAAAAAAAAAAAAAAAATGTTTTTTTATTATTTTAGCTTAATTGTTTGTTTGTTTTTTAATGGTGTCTATTTATTACTTTGTGTCATTGTTATAAAAATGGTTATAAAAAATTCTCAGCAAAATACAAAAAAAAAAAAAAAAGTATTGTTTCTCTCCCAGCGATATATAAACAGAAATTTATGACACTCACTCCATCTCAATCTGTACCAGCAGGGGCTACAAACCGCTGGGCATCTGCCAGACGGTGTCGTCGAACACAGTGTTACATTCCAGCGATGCCAGCTGACTTCCAATGACCAGATCCTTCGTTTTATTTCTATATTTATGAATTGGAGCCAATCAAATATCCCTGGGAACCTAGAAACCCCCCCAGGGCTACAAGATATTGAAACCAGCAGGACTCTTGATAGCAAACCGCGAATTTTAGACAAAGGATTAAATATAGCAGCTAGCCAACCCCCGTAGAATGGTTACATGGTACATCCCCGCGGTTATTTCTCATGCTAAGTTATAAGGATTGATATACGCCGGGAGGGGGTGTGCCGCTAGCTACGGTGGGAAAATGGATAATTGTGACGTGAGAGGCGGGATCAAAACAAAACAATGACACTCATTTAGTAGCCCCCCGTGAAGTCTTAAAGTGACAGTAAAGTTGCAGGGCAATTAAACCCTGCATTTAATTGAAGTTTCAAATTTCGGATACAGCACATAAGCAACAGAATAAACACAGTTATATTTGGGTCTTACTTGGAGTATTGTACAGAGCGCTGGTGAGACCTCACTTGGAGTATTGTACAGAGCACTGGTGAGACCTCACTTGGAGTATTGTACAGAGCGCTGGTGAGACCTCACTTGGAGTATTGTACAGAGCACTGGTGAGACCTCACTTGGAGTAATGTACAGAGCGCTGGTGAGACCTCACTTGGAGTATTGTACAGAGCGCTGGTGAGACCTCACTTGGAGTATTGTACAGAGCGCTGGTGAGACCTCACTTGGAGCATTGTACAGAGCACTAGTGAGACCTCACTTGGAGTATTGTACAGAGCGCTGGTGAGACCTCACTTGGAGTATTGTACAGAGCACTGGTGAGACCTCACTTGGAGTATTGTATAGAGCGCTGGTTGACACCTCACTTGGAGTATTGTACAGAGCGCTGGTGAGACCTCACTTGGAGTATTGTACAGAACATGGTGAGACCTCACTTGGAGTATTGTACAGAACGTTGGTGAGACCTCACTTGAAATATTGTACGCAGTACTGGATATTAATACTTTGGAGAGAGTTCAGAGAAGGGCTACAAAACTGGTTCATGGGTTGAAGGAAAGAAAGACAATAGAGGAGGTAAGAGGGACAAAAGAAGGACAATGGAGGAGGTATGATCCTTTCCCATCTGGCTGAGCAGCAGGTATGTTTAGATTTTTACTCTGTATAAATAAATATCTCTCCATGCTATGCATGATTGGAAGGGTGACATCACTGGGAAGAAAACTAAAATTATTTTTTGCACAGACACAGATCTGCCCCTGGAGCACAGGAGGGCTTGCAAAAGGGGGCAGGAGGGCAATTATCCCCCCCCCCCCCCCCACGCAGCTTTCTAACTTGACTTATTGGGCTGGGGCTGCACTACCTTTCCCCACCCCTGCCCCAGGGGTTTAAACCATGGTTATAGGACACAGACAGGCGTGTGGGGACAGATCACTATCAGCCATTTAGAAAGGTCTTGGCAGATGTCCTTGGGGGAACCAAGCCTCGGGAGAAAGCCTTCAAAATGCAAAATGTCCATTTTTAAAGCAAATATTGGAAAAAGTAACATTATAATTTACTAATGCATATACTTTCTGTATGTTAGGAGTGTCAGCATCTTCTAAAACCTTTGTTTATTATATTGTTTAATTTGCTTTTACTACAAGTCTGAATGCTAAATTTTGGTTGTATAGGGAGAGGTATTAGCAGAATGCTTGGTTGTATAGGGAGAGGTATTAGCAGTAGAAAGAGGGAAGTGCTCATGCCATTGTACAGAGCGCTGGTGAGACCTCACTTGTAGTATTGTACAGAGCGCTGGTGAGACCTCACTTGGAGTATTGTACAGAGCGCTGGTGAGACCTCACTTGGAGTATTGTACAGAGCGCTGGTGAGACCTCACTTGGAGTATTGTACAGAGCGCTGGTGAGACCTCACTTGGAGTATTGTACAGAGCGCTGGTGAGACCTCACTTGGAGTATTGTACAGAGCGCTGGTGAGACCTCACTTGGAGTATTGTACAGAGCACTGGTGAGACCTCACTTGGAGTATTGTACAGAGCACTGGTGAAACCTCACTTGGAGTATTGTACAGAGCGCTGGTGAGACCTCACTTGGAGTATTGTACAGAGCGCTGGTGAGACCTCACTTGGAGTATTGTACAGAGCACTGGTGAGACCTCACTTGGAGTATTGTACAAAGCGCTGGTGAGACCTCACTTGGAGTATTGTACAGAGCGCTGGTGAGACCTCACTTGGAGTATTGTACAAAGCGCTGGTGAGACCTCACTTGGAGTATTGTACAGAGCGCTGGTGAGACCTCACTTGGAGTATCTTCTCGAAGGATATTGATACTTTGGAGAGAGTTCAGAGAAGGGCTACTAAACTGGTTCATGGGTTGCAGGATAAAAAAAACTTACCAGGAAAGGTTAAAGCATCTTAACATGTATAGCTTGGAGGAAAGACGTAACAGGGGGGATATGATAGGAACACTCACATAAAGGGGAATGTAGGTAGAGTAGTTTTGTGAGAACCGTTAGTCTTTCCCAGGTTTCTAGTATTCCGTTCCAGATGGTGGGCTGATTGATGAATCCTTTAAATATGCACAGGACAATCTGTGCTGGGAGCAATCGACCCAAACAGATGGACTCTGTCCTATTAAGTGTACGATGCCTCTTACAACGGAATATGTTAAAGGGACACTATCACAGAATGATTTTAGCTCGGCATTAAGGTATGCTGTCCATTTTTTTTTTATCTCTTCCCAATCATTAGATGATGCATTAAAATACTTTCTTGCGATCGTTCTGTGATCAATGCAATCAAACAGTAGTGAAGACATGGCTGGATGTGTTTGATGTGGAAGAACTTGTCTGGCCCTCACAGAGCCCAGACCGCAACCCCATCGTACACCCAACGGGATGAACTGGAATGGAGATTGGGAGCCAGGCCTTCTCATCCAACATGAGTGCCTGACCTCACAAACGGTCTACCGGATGAATGGCCGACAATTCCCCAGAAACACTCCAAAATCCAGAAACACTCCAAAATCCAGAAACACTCCAAAATCCAGAAACACTCCAAAATATTGTGGAAAAACCTTCCCAAGAGAGAGTGCTTATAGTGGTTATAACTGCAAAGGGGAATGAACTACATAAAAGTCCATATTGGTATAAAGGTCAGTGGTGTATCTTGGTTTTGTGTTGCCCTAGGCAGACAAAATTTGGGCACCCCGCCCCCCAAGTTGCACACCTACGACATGCCCCATCACCCACATTGCACACACACTAAATGCCCCATCACCCCGATTACATGCCTCCATCACCCCGATTAACTGGAAGGAGCTAAAGCTTGCTGAACGGTCGGGGAGGGAGCGAAAATGTTTCAAGCACCAGAAGTGTGCTTTAACACCCTCTGGCAAAGTGCCACCCTAGGCGAGTGCCTTGTGGAAGATACACTACTGGGTTAGGTGTCTCAATACTTTTGTCCATATAGTGTATACATTCTCATGTTTTATGGGCAACTTACAAATACATTATAATACACGTATACTACATTTAATAGGTTTTAGGATTAAAAGAAACACAGTTTATAAAAAAAAGACAAAAAAATATATTTATATTTTTGCTCATAACGCAGCACTATTACCCGATCCACAAAATCTAAACTTTTTTTTCTTCCCCATTCAATTTAATTATCCTAAATATAAAAGTTATTGGGAACTATGGGAAACTGCTGATGTCAGCTGGCTATCCGAGCCAGTGTTTTAAAAGGATAGATACATCATAAGGTTAGACTCATGAATTAAAAATTCATCGTTGGTCCAATTTACAGGAAGATAAACAATGATCCATTCCCTTTGGAATTTGCCGAAATACAACATTAATTTCTAAAAAAATTATATATATATATATATATATCTGCTTTACGAAGAAAGAAATGTACCCTGTACACTATTTAACCCTAAACGCATTACTGCCGGGTCTCCCTGGCAAGATTGAGTTCCTTGGAATGTTTACATTTCGAACCAGGACCATCTCTTCGTGCTGCAGAAAGATCATGCAAAGTGCAGCCCGGCAGTATGTAGGATGGATATTCGCACAGACACAATCCAATTAATTAATCATGCTAGGTCCTATGAGATCTCCACCCTGATTAATTAATTGGATTATTCATTAAATAATTTCTTTAGAAACCCTCTACACCTAATGCAATGATTTTCTTGCGTGCAGACGTGCTTTGTGTGGAGCAATCATACCTGATCATCCACAGAAATCATTAATTACTCTGTGATCTTTTACTGAGAAAAAGGGGGGTAGAGGGGGAATCAAACGCATCCATCTAGAAATCGGAAACCATTGCTTCAGACGTTTAATCTCTTAACTTGCTAATATATCTTTTAATGTTGCTGCTCTAGATTTTGTAAGATCACAGAGAGTGCCTTGGCTAAGTATTATCGCATCGTTTGTGAAAAGTAACGAAATACAGACTATCAGATAAATACAAATAAAGAGATGGTACCCGCAGGGATGCGAAGGTATTTTGAAACTGCATCGTAACTGAATCCGAAAACCTTTTTTGTATTCTTAAACAATCACCGTGACACGGATTTATATGCTGGGGATGTAGCAGCTACTGTCTAACGAGTGGAAGGTATCATAGAGATGGAAATGTACAAACTCTCTGCACAATGTTGACTCCGATAACCATCTCCCTACCATTTAATACCATTGCCCGATTCCAAATCAAGGCCAAAATGATTGGCCTAGGAAGGGACGACAAACAAAACTAAGAAAATAATACGGTAATAACAATTGGGTTCCGTCGAGTATGATGAATGAAGTGGGTGGAGTAGGGTCAAAAGTAGGTGGAGCGTGATGGGGCAAAGTGGGTGTGGCTTACTTTTTAAACCATGCCCACTTGCATTCAAGAGCACGACTGCCAACAGTACCCTTTCTCCAATCTGCCTTATTGGTAATTTGTACACTTTTGGCACTGTACAAAGGCATCGGTTTCTAGATCTTATGCGCTAGTAACACAAGGGGCTCCATTCAATGATGCAGAGTATCACTTTTTGCTGTTTTTTTTATCCAAAGTCATTGTTTTTTTTTTAAATTCAAAGCGAGCTTCGGCTACATTTAACCAACTCCCGCTGGGCCCGCACTTCCGGGTTTGGGCAAGCCTCCGTGACGTTAAGGGAGGTCCTGATCGGGCCATTGAGTCCCTGGATAACGCAAGCACCCTGTGTCACGAAGGGGTTAAAAAGACGGACAATATTTAGGTGCACGAGTGCCTTTTAGAGGAGACCAGGACATTTAAAAAAAAATCCTGTCTGTTCTAGTTAATGTTCTATGTCGATTAACACCTTTTTAGATCATTAAAAAAAAATGTAAAAGATAAAAACACACACAGACAAGCCAAATACTCCAGTGTTTCATATCTGGAAACCTTGCTGGCAAGCGCCCATCCGGTAGATTACTGTACTCTGACACATGCAGGACTGGTAAGTAATTACACTGTTAATTGATACAAACGATGTGTAGAAAAACCTAATCAAGGGTTGGTAATGATGAAGGAAAGTGAGGGAGTCTCCAAGGAGCCATCCGTGGTGGCAGACTAATCTTGTATACTGTTAATGTCTCTGGTCCAGTGTTTAACATGGAGATTGCACGGGTGGACAAACAAGTAACCTAAATTGCATCAAACAGAAGATCAATAAATCCCTGTGAATGACCCATGCACACACACACACTTAAAGGACTGGTATTTATTAGACATGATGGCTCTAGTAAAAGTGCAGTCAGGAAAAAAAAAACTAAAACATTTGGGTAAATGAAATGTAAAAAAACATTCACGTTTTAAAATCAAACCACTGATTTTATAGTAATTTGGTTTTGGGACCAAAAAAAAATAAAAAAATTAGCTCCACCCATCAGTGTTTAGGAGTTCTAGAACTTTGTTTAATTTTCGATCCTGTTTTGGAGCAGGGAATCCCTGCATGCTACTTCCTTTTTTTTTTTTTGGTGGGCGTGGCGGTAAAGGATTCCGACAGGAAATGAGGTCAGTGTCTGCTCTCGAAAAAGAACTCCGCAGGGGAGAGAGAGGAAGGAGCATTTTGGGACTTTGGTCTTCTCCGTTTAAAAAAAAAAAAAAATCTAATTTATTGACGCTTACCAGTAAGGTAACGCGCGTTGGTCTGCAGATTCCATCTTATGAAAAAGGACTCCCCAAAAATGACTCCAAAGGATAACTCAATATATATATATGTCTATTTGTCCCGAAATAGGGCCAGATCGGTCCAAGTAGCCGAATTTTCCAAACCATTTGGCTTATACAAAACTCCGGCATTCTTTCCAGTGACTTACAAATTTACCGGACTATGAAAGCAGTTGTATATTTTTGTATTAAAATTACGATTGTAGGGTCTTTAACACCTGCTCCTTGCTCCTCTGTCTTGCCTGGGATTTTAGGCAACATGAGTGCGACCACAGGTGTGGGGTTAGGGGGTGACTGGTCACTATCTCATACTTGAATCAGGCAATATACATTATTACTACATCCGGATCTGTAGTTATAAGACAAGTTCCTCTTTCAGATGACTTGCACACCTCTCACTTTATTTCTTTTCTGTACGGTGTATAAAATGAGTGTGTAAAAATGAAATCATTGGTACTCTACTTACAAAAAGAGAGCATGAGGAGGATTGTATATATGCTGGTATGTCGCTTATAGAAATCTAGGATAGCCTTATACCTATCCCATGCATGCTTAAACTCCTTCACTGTATTAACCTCTACCACTTCCGCTGGAAGACTATTCCATACATCCACTACCCTCTCAGTAAAGTAATACTTTAATTAGTCCCTGGCCTTATCTTATATCTAGGATAGCCTTATACCTATCCCACGCATTCTTAAACTCCTTCACTGTATTAACTTCTACCACTTCTACTGGAAGACTATTCCATGCATCCACTACCCTCTCAGTAAAGTAATACTTTCATTAGTCCCTGGCCTTATCTTATATCTAGGATAGCCTTATACCTATCCCATGCATGCTGAAACTCCTTCACTGTATTAATCTCTACCACTTCTACTGGAAGACTATTCCATGAATCCACTACCCTCTCAGTAAAGTAATACTTTCATTAGTCCCTGGCCTTATCTTATATCTAGGATAGCCTTATACCTATCCCATGCATGCTTAAACTCCTTCACTGTATTAACCTCTACCACTTCTACTAGAAGACTATTCCATACATCCACTACCCTCTCAGTTAAGTAATACTTTCATTAGTCCCTGGCCTTATCTTATATCTAGGATAGCCTTATACCTATCCCATGCATGCTGAAACTCCTTCACTGTATTAATCTCTACCACTTCTACTGGAAGACTATTCCATGAATCCACTACCCTCTCAGTAAAGTAATACTTTCATTAGTCCCTGGCCTTATCTTATATCTAGGATAGCCTTATACCTATCCCATGCATGCTTAAACTCCCTCACTGTATTAACCTATACCACTTCTACTGGAAGGCTATTCCATACATCCACTACCCTCTCAGTAATGTAATACTTTCATTAGTCCCTGGCCTTACCTTATATCTAGGATAGCCTTATACCTATCCCATGCATGCTTAAACTCCTTCACTGTATTAACCTCTACCACTTCTACTGGAAGACTATTCCATACATCCACTACCCTCTCAGTAATGTAATACTTTCATTAGTCCCTGGCCTTATCTTATATCTAGGATAGCCTTATACCTATCCCACGCATTCTTAAACTCCTTCACTGTGTTTACCTCTACCACTTCTACTGGAAGGCTATTCCATACATCCACTACCCTCTCAGTAAAGTAATACTTCCTGATGTTACTTTTAAATTGTTGCCCCTCTAAGGTCCATCTAAGGTGACAGGTATATCGCTCACAAAAACGGAGCAATGTACAGCTCTAACGCAGGGTAAATGTGTATACTGTTTGCAGAGTTACCCTGCTGTACGGCATACAGAGCAGCAAAGTCCCCTCGCCATCCAGGGAACACATCTGAAAAGCATCAAACAAAATATTGAGCTCGACAACCAGACAGAATCTGATAAGGGGACGAACATAAAAAGCTTTATCGAAAAGGATTCAAAAGATTCTTTCAAATCAGAACTCACAGGAAAGAAAAGACTTTCCAGCATTAAAGAACAATCCCATAGCTAGATAACCAATCAATATTTCTCTCTCCGCATTAAGCCACAGAGTATGAACCCAAGTTACAGCGATAAATCCATCATGTCTTTGAAGATCTACAGTATCTCTCCGGTGAACTCTTAGTAAATCCCACTGTAATTTTTTTTGGGGGGCAAGATATTCAATGCGCCGTTTGAAATTCCCATCAATGAGCTTATAGCTGTTAAATATTCAATTACCCGTTTACCATTCATTTGCATAGATAAGACCGCAAGCCTTGAACACTGTATGAGAACAGTTTTGCATTGAGGAGCGAGCGCTTGGCAAAGAACAGTACTGGACAGCTTGAATAGCTGCCAACTCTCCTACTTTAAAACAGGGCAGTCCTGTGTTGAGATGGCCTTTTATTATAGAACCACGATCCCACCCATGATCCTTCATTAAAAAACTTGGAAGATTTGCATCTGGCTTAGGATATTCCCCCCCCCCCAGATACAGCCAGACGCTGGGTTTATATTTCATGCAAGAGCAGCTTAGATTTCCCTTAAAAAAATAATAAAACTTTTAAAAAAAAAATAATAAAACATTCTAAAAAAAAATTAATAAAACATTTTAAAAAAAAATTAATAAAACATTAAAAAAATAATAATAATAAAACGTTAAAAAAAAAATTAATAATAAAACATTTAAAAATAATAATAATAAAACGTTAAAAAAAATAATAATAAAACATTAAAAAAACAAACATTTTTTTTAAAAGGTCATAAATCTAAGGCAGGCCATCGTCTAACCCTTGTCAAATAGGTTTAAAGTGGGTGTGGCTAACTCAAAGCCTCCCCCGGACACCCCTTATTGCTATTCACTGCATTTAGAGCACCTGGGTTAGATTATTTTCAGTTGTAAAACTACAAGTGAATGGCAAATTGTTTTCAAGTCAAAAAAAAAGAAGTAAATTTCAAATATATAAAAAAATAAAAAAAAGTACAACATACATAAAAAAAAGCTAGCGGAACTGTCGCTTTACAGTGGCAGTATCGTTACTGCGCAGCAAATTAAAACCATTTATTATAAAACATGAATTAGCAAATGATGTTTATCCTCCGTGTGCTATAAGTACATAATTAGCATGCCAGCGTTGTACATATTTAGAGTAATCCAATAATGAACGAGGATCCTTACCCGAAAGTCAATCCCCACGGTGGAGATGAAGCTGCCGGCAAGGAAGGCCCCGTCCTTAAATCTTACGAGCAGACATGTTTTCCCCACACCAGAATCCCCCACCAGCATGACCTGTCGAGGATAGAAGTTATTAGATTAAAACTCTGCACAAACCATGTAATACTAAGGATTAATACCCCCACGCGTTCCACTGGTTTTTTTTTTTATTATTATTTGTTTAGGTTATTTGTTTTGCCAACTCATTAAAAACATTAACCCTGGGCTTTTTTTCTTGCATGAAAGAAAGAAGATAAAAAAGAAGGAAAACATAGAATTTAACAGCACATAGGAACTGATCGGCCCGCTGTGTTTGAGCCCACCTCTTATAAAAGGGGCAGTACCACCTATTTAGTACCTGGGAAAAAAATAATTTTTTACATAACCGTTCTGTCTTATTCGTTTATTTTCCCTCAACTCTTCCTAGCTCCTAAAAACTGCAACTGATATTTAACAGGTTTAGTGTTTTTGCTATAGCAACAGTCTGCGCCCCCCCCCCCCCCCCCCCCCCAATTCTCGCCAAGCCCCTGCCTTTCTTGGAAGTCACTCAATTTAGGAACCCCGGAGAAATCATTTTTTAAATGTAAAACTATAGATGAACTGTAAAAATTGGTACATTTGCTATATTAAAAAAGACACATGTACAACATACAGGGAAAAAAAGAGTGACAGATATTGTGCAATACATGGTAAAGAACAGATTTTATACAGCTATTGCCACAATGATTGTGAACCCTAATAAAGTGCTGGCTCGTTGGCACTGAAATAGTTAAAGAAACGGTCTGGTACCCAAAATGCAACTTCCAAATGTTAATGCATATTAATGTGCTTTCAAAGTTCTATAAAATGCATGTTTAAACATTTTTCAAAAAAAAATCCGGCCCTTTAAAAAAAAAAAAAAAAAACCCCACCGCGCTTGCAGGCAGAGACGGAGGTGAGAGGGGATCGGAAGATCCCCCCTCACCATCGCTCTGCCTGCCAGGCTGCACGGGGAGCCGAACAGGCAGCACAGAGAAACCTCCGTGCTGCCTGTTCGGCTCCCTGTGCAGTGTGCCGACACGGAAGTGCCGACAGTCACGTGACGGGCGCGCTGACTTCATACGCGCGCCCGGTCACGTGACCTGTCGGCACAATCGCCGGGAAGCCGAACAGGCAGCATGGAGGGACCATGCTGCCTGCCTGCCAGGGAAAGGTAAGTGCTGATGGGAGACTGTGTGTGTGTGTGTGTGTGTGTGACTGAGTGTGATGGGAGTCAGAGTGTGTGTGATGGGAGACAGTGTGTGTGACTGAGTGTGATGGGAGTCAGAGTGTGTGTGATGGGAGACAGTGTGTGTGTGTGTGTGACTGAGTGTGATGGGAATCAGAGTGTGTGTGATGGGAGACTGTGTGTGACTGAGTGTGATGGGAGTCAGAGTGTGTGTGATGGGAGACTGTGTGTGACTGAGTGTGATGGGAGTCAGAGTGTGTGTGATGGGAGACTGTGTGTGACTGAGTGTGATGGGAGTCAGAGTGTGTGTGATGGGAGACAGTGTGTGTGACTGAGTGTGATGGGAGTCAGAGTGTGTGTGATGGGAGACAGTGTGTGTGACTGAGTGTGATGGGAGTCAGAGTGTGCGTGATGGGAGTAGGAGTGTGTGACTGAGTGTGATGGGAGTCAGAGTGTGCGTGATGGGAGTAGGAGTGTGTGACTGAGTGTGATGGGAGTAGGAGTGTGTGACTGAGTGTGATGGGAGTGTGAGCTTGATGTGAGTCTGAATGATGGGGCATGTCTTAGGTGTGTAACGTGGGTGAGCAGCTTGGGTAGGGGGGTGCCCGGATTTTGTCTGCCTAGGGCAGCACAAAATCAAGATACACCACTGGAGTAATCACTGGGGAGGGCTTGAGTCAAATATTAAAAATGTTATTAATGCAGAATGCCTGCATCAAATCACACTGGAAAAAAAGCCTGTCCATTATACAAGCCACTGCTTGTCTTCATCTTGCACCAAAGTGAGTTTGGGGACTAGACTGTCCCTTTAACCACGAACCACATTGCTAAAGCTAATTCCATTGCAGTGATTGTTTAAAGAGAGCACCAGGCGATTATCCCATCCAAATTAATCATCGCACAAACAGTGCCACATTAATAATAATAATTTAAAAAAAAAATGCTCATGGGATCATGGGATCTGCCTCAGCAAACTGCAAGAGATGAGACATATGACTTGGAGTGTTTAAAATAACCCTTTCTCAGCAACATAAAAGTGGTCCCGCAAATAATACAATCTGTTTTCCCCAACGCGCTCTACATCAGGAGAAAATGATCAGACAGCACAGCCATATCGAGGACTGATCTTGGCATCGCCCATCATCTTTGTGCAGGTGTAGGGATTAAATTCCCATCTTCTCCTCTGCGGTTTGCTTCCATCTTCACCCCCTCAGTTACGATTGCCAACTTAGACGAAACGCACTTACGACTTTCTTGGAATCTCAGTTCGCCTTGTTTTTTTTTTTTGTGTCTACCATTCAGCTGTCACGATGAGGAAAGTGCTGTTACCATCAGTGACTATGTCTGTTACTATAGAAACACAAAACAAAAATTCGCAAGGTGAGGAAATTAGAAAACAAACCGATTTTTGTGAATCCTTTTTTTTTTTTTTTCGGCCCACCCCAGATCACCGTTTAGCGAATAAGGCCCATATTTTGGAACGCGAAAAAAACGCTCCAAAAAAAAAAAAGACAGGCTCGCAAACCCTTTGCCGTGTTGCGTCCATTTTTTGAAGATCCAAGAATACGCAGTTGACTTGCTCCTTATGCAGCAATTTAAAACAATTTTTTTGAAGGGTAGACGGGAATATGCTAATCGACAGAGTGCAACGGAGGTGAGAGCAAAGCACGAAAAGTGAGAAGGTGACAGAAACCACAAAACAGTAAGGTGCGGAAGAGCCTGGCAGGAATCCAGGCCTGGAACCCAAAAGGGCTCCAGGAGGCAACAGCTAATTGGAGGAAGTGTTGGGTTTGCAAGATGCTAGCTCAAGGAGATACAAGGATCGAGGTATATTAAAAGGACCTCATTCCCTGGTCAATATGGGAGTCAGTACCATACGAGGTTACAAGGACAGGAAGCCAAGGATTATAGACTGCACCTAGCTTTGGATGCAACGCTAGCTCATGGTCCCCATGGACCACCAACGAACTGAAGACCCAACACAGCGTAGGTTTACAGAATAGGCTGCGACCTATTCGCACCAAACAGCGGGTTAATCTTGGAGCTCGGTTTATTCTCCGAGCCCCATCGTTTGATGCAGATTCCTCACTGCCTTGAGAGGAACATGACAGCCCAAGTTCTTCTTGCCGTTTTTTTTTTAATCTTTCGAAATCTTCAAAAAGCAGATTCTCATTGCGTTCCTCTGGGTCTGGCTCAAAAAACGTCCTAAGCCTGCCAATGTTTCTCCTCGGCCTGCCATCGGGAAGACAGAAAACACCAAGGGATTCGTTTGTACCTCCCACCCCCTAAAAATAAAAAAAGCAGATGGACATCTTTGAAAAAAAAAACATTTCCGAAAGCTCTGTGAATTTATCACATGCTTTCTCACGGTGATGGGGTAACTCAGCATCCCGCTTCTGATTAAGATATACATAAGATGTAACTAGATTACCTGTGCATTTAAAACAAACCCATATATAAGACATATGCCACAGGTTTTTTTTTCCCTTCTATGTTTGAATTAATTGCATATAAAAGTAAAAATAAAATTAGGTTTTTATCTCCAGCTTCCTTTTTTACCTGCCTTCCAGCACAAAGAGAGGAGATTGACTTGCTCAAACAGGATCATAACTCTGCCCCTTTGTGATGTAATAGTTACATTCCCCTCCCATTCAATGTAAGTCTATGGTCAGAATTCTGACTTATAGACTGCATTCTGTGTCCCCAGCCCCAAAGTGAGAGACTAGTGCTGTAAAGTCACCAGGGGGTGGCACCCAAAAACACTATATTTCACAAAATAGCGGCACCAAGTCACGCTTGTTTAGTAAAATATTTCATAAAATAAACTCACATAACAGAAACAAAAAGACATATCTGAAATCAACAATACAAAATAACAAAAATAAACCATTTCAATTTTTTGGTGGGAGTGTCCCTTTAAACCACACTAAAAGTGTCTAAAATGAAATACATTTAAAAAAAATAAAAATATTTTATAGAATCATTTTCAGATCATGAAATGAGCAGCCCATCTGGTAAAAGTGCGACTAAACTTAAAATCATCCCAGTCTGGTTTTGACATCACTACCTGTAAAATGATTAAAAAAAATAAAAGATCTATCAGTACTCTTGGTGAAAATGAACACCCCACTTAGCTTGCTTAGTGCATAACCACTTCTCTGGAACGCTCCCCCCCCCCCCCCTATCTGAGCGGCATGCTCGCTCTTACACCCTGCACATCCTACAATCTCAGATCCTGCACCAACCCTTCACTAGCGATCCCTCACTTCCAAAAGGAAGCCGGCCGAGGTGCGTTCTCTTTCAGAGCTCCTCATATGTGGAATTAGCCTCCCTGATTCTGCCAAATCATCATCTAGTCTAAAATCCCTGAAAATAAGTGTCTCCCAAATCCTCAAAACAGATTGTACCTGTTATTAGTTTACAAACTCCTTCATATACTGTACATGTTGTTCCTTTTTTGTATCAATAATGATTTACCCTGTATGTTCTCCTTCCAACTTGTTTAATATATGTATGTATCTATTTTTAATCTACTGTTAAATGTGTAACTGTGTAATTCCATTCTGGACTGGGTCCCCAGGACATACTTGAAAACGAGAGAAATCTCAATGTATTCTTCCTGGTAAAACACTTTCTAAATAAATAAATAAAAATTGGGGGGGGGGGGGGGGCGTATGTGGTGAAGGGAGTGGCTGTCATACAAGAAAAGTGGAAAAGGAAAAGAGGGGTCAGTGGGATGCAAAATAAGGAATATTACATTTTGGTTCGGACACCACTACATTATAAAAAGGTCTATCACATATTACAGGTAGAAGAATATCCAAGCTGATTAGAAACATGTTGTGGTTTATCATTTACCACATATAACTAAAACATAGAATTCAGATTAATAGGTTTATTTATAAAAGGGAATTCTGGAGCAGTCACCAGGGAAACCAGTGGGTACGTTCCTGCTGATTCTTCTACTCGAATTCGGCTTTCATGAATAACCCTCTATTTACTGGGATAATCAGGGACCCAAAGGGGGTTTATTTATAAAAAGCCAATTGTTTTTGGCAAGGTTCGAACAGTGGAGCATTTGCCGGGGAAACGGACAGAATGGTCCGGCCCATCACTCCACTTTTAGAACATTGGTAATCACGGAGGCGGACATGATCATAATGCCGAATATAATAAATGATCGGTCTTTCGGAGGGAGCAGCACAAAGAAGAAAATAAATTCCCATCCCTGGGGTCTTTATTGCAATCTGGAGAGTCTCGTGTAAAACATGAACAAGCAAGATAACAATTAGCCACGCGGTGTGTTGGCCTGTCCCAGAGAATATATATTACAAAGACCTCACACTTTACTGGCTGATGAATGATGGGGGTAGAATCGCCTGTGCAGCATCACCCTGAACCGAATAACGGATTCAAAGAAAATGCACAACATAGAGCCCACTTAGCCGTCTTTGAAGGTCGATAGAAGGTCACACTCTTAACTCCCGAGCAGAACGGTTACAGTTGTGTTTGTTGTCCGTTATGTGTGGTCAAGTTACAGTATGTAGGTGGTCTGACATTTTCTCGGGAATGTCAGATCTTACTATGGAGGGTACCGCACATGCGTGTGATCTCTCTTATCACGGTTTAGACAGCTCGGCGGAAATGCAGATTACCGGCTACCACGCATGTGCGAGTATCTCGGCAAAAGTCTAAGGTGCCGACAATTACACTTCCCTTGATGCCGCCCGCCTCCATCAGTATAAAATGAGAGCGATTCGACTATGGAGGTTTGGGTTCAAGCAAGGATGAGGGTTGCAGAGATGCTTTGGGTATCTACATTTCCTCTATGGTGTCCAATCTGTGATCGAGTGCATATGGAGGTTCACTCGACGGTAAGATCTGAATTTCCAGGGGAAATGTCAGAACACAGTCTGACTGCAATCAACAAAATAACTTGTGAAAAAATAAGACAGGCAAAAATAGTGTAATACTGCACACAAAACATTACATGGCGGGAGTGGTATATAGAGTAAAAATAAATACCACTAAATATTGGAGGAATAGTTGTTTGAAATCCTCCCTTTCTTTTGCCTCAGGGACAAGGTGTCCTGAGCCTGCCCTAAAATGTGCAGAGAATTGAGGGTAGACTGGGGAGGAAATATTCGATCAGATAATTACTGAGCTGAAGAACCTGGTCAGTGTGCAAAATACAGCACAATAGACAGAGTTCAGATGCAGTTCCTCGGGGGAGGGACCTATTTTATGGGCAGGGACTAAAGGTGTAAGTTCCATCCCCATAAGGTCATTCTTTCTATCCTCTCTACATCCAAATCCTGCTGGTATTCCGCCATTTTCAGCGAGATTGCAGAAACACGCAGGAAGTGCTGTATAACAAACTGAGACAACTAAATTCCCGTCACGCCATCCGCAGCTGATACACCCTTCCAAAAACCAGAATGTGTTTATTTCCTGTAACCCTAACCAGCTCAAGAAATACTGGGCTGCCAGCTTAGCTCTTGCTAACTAGTCAATACCTTCTATAAACCTAGTGGGGTTTATTCAATTATCTTAATTCTTTTATTGTGTGTAAACAAATCTCATTTTAACAATTTGCCCCTGCCCAGTTAGTAATAATCAAAAGCAATTATCACACTCTCTTTGGGAGAAACTCCACCTTGATAATAGTCTAAGGCCAACAAAAAAACAGGGTTAAAAAACAGCAATTAAAAAAAAAAAACCAACAACAAACAATACAAATGGTAATTGTGTTAAACCAACAGAAGATTCCATTTTAGCAGCTTGTCAGGCTGACTGCTTGTTAGAACTGCTCCAGGCTGTAGAGAGATCTCTGGAAAGGAAAGGTGAAATACTACAATAGGTAATAGTTTAGCAAGGAATGTGTCCGTTAGTTTAGAAAGGTGTTATTTTACTCCTTAGAAAGGGAGGGAATAGTATACAAAATGACTAAGAGGATATTAAACAGCAGGGTTTTTTTTATAGAATGTGTCGGCAGATAAGAACCATTCGGTCCATCTAGTCTGCCCAATTTTTTTATTTTTTTTTTGAGTACTTTTATTAGTCCCCCGTTCCCGGTCTTATAGCTAGGATAGCCTTGTGTCTATCCCACGCATGCTTAAAATCCTTGACTGTGTTTACCTCTACCACTTCTGCTGGCAGGCTATTCCATACATCCACTACCCTCTCAGTAAAGTAATACTTCCTGATATTACTTTTAAATCGTTGCCCCTCTAATTTAAGACTATGTCCTCTAGTTGTGGTAGTTTTTCTTCTTTTAAATATACTCTCTTCCTTTACTGTGTTGATTCCCTTTATGTATTTAAATGTTTCTATCATATCCCCCCTGTTACGTCTTTCCTCCAAGCTATACATGTTAAGATGCTTTAACCTTTCCTGGTAAGTTTTATCCTTCAACCCATGTAACAGTTTAGTAGCCCTTCTCTGAACTCTCTCCAAAGTATCAATATCCTTCTGGAGATAAGGTCTCCAGTACTGGTACAATACTCCAAGTGAGGTCTCACCAGTGCTCTGTACAATGGCATGAGCACTTCCCTCTTCCTACTGCTAATACCTCTCCCTATGCAACCAAGCATTCTGCTAGCATTTCCTGCTGCTCTATTACATTGCCTACCTACCTTCAAGTCCTCTGAAATTATTACTCCTAAATCCCTTTCCTCAGATGTTGAGGTTAGGACTGTACCAAATAGTCTATATTCTGCTTTTGGGTTTTTACGCCCAAGGTGCATAATCTTGCACTTGTCCACATTAAATGCCAGTTGCCACTGCTCTGACCATTTTTCTAGTTTAGCTAAATCATTTGCCATTTGGCTTATCCCTCCATGAATTTCAACCCTGCTGCAAATCTTTGTATCATCAGCAAAAAGACATACTTTGCCAACAAGACCTTCTGCAATATCGCTAATAAAAATATTAAAGAGAATGGGTCCAAGAACAGATCCCTGAGGTACCCCACTAGTAACAAGACCTTGCATTGAATATACCCCATTGACTACAACCCTCAACCCTCTGTCACTCAGCCATTGTCTAATCCATGTGTCCAAAATTATGTTTAAAAAGGTGTATTAGAGTCCTGTACATGAATGACTGAGTGTATGACCACCAATTTACTTTTTAAATGTTCTAATGAGTGATTGTAATCCCTGCATGTGTGGAGCCATTTTGCCTGGCGGACATGCCTGATGACATCACAACAGTTCCGTGCAACTTTTTCAAGCTGCCCCCCGTGCTTCTTCGCGAAGCCCCTGCTTTATTCTGCTTCTTTACGACCAAAATATATCAAATATCTGTTTAATTAAGTGACCGTGCCAGAATTAATATTATCTACAAGGAGACTGAAAATATCCATCCAAACCAATCTTAAAATTGAATGGAACGGTATATAGTAACATATACATTATGGTCAATTTACAACACAGCGCTGGTTTTTCTTAGATGTATGGGTTTTATAGTTACACTTCAAATAACGATAGAGAGATCCCATGTGGATAAGTTAAAAAGATTTTAAAATGTACATTATATGTTAAACATAACTATTAACACAAACTATAGAACCTGGGTAACCAGAAGATGGTAGTGGAGCTACAACGGAGATAATTCTTGGTCAGCCAGAGGCTAACTATAACGGCAAACTACCTTACAGGGCATTTGTAGGTACTGCCATTTCAATTAATATCTATATATACACCGTTATATTCCACAGGGCTGTGCAATGGGTTAGATGGTTTCTATTTAATCACCCACCTAACAGGGGGACACAAACTATATATATATATATATATATATATATATATATATATATATATATATAGTTTGCCACGACTTGGCAAGTGTCATGGGAGTTGTACTTGCACAACTGCTATGCAGTGTTTTAAGCTGTGGTATATGTAGAATAAAAAGTAAAAGCAATAAAGACCAAAACAAGAGCAACCCAAAAAACAAACAAAAAAAACCCTTATCTTATGAGAACTCCCAAAAAGTAAATAAGAATGTAATCCTCAGGGTGAAGTATTAAATTTACTCACGGTATATATTGAATATTGAAACACAAAACTAAATAGTTATAAAAACAATATGAAAAAAAAAAAAACCTCAAGAGAGCTCTTCCAAACAAAATTGTATTGCACAGATACAAGTAAAAAAAAAAAAAATCTCAATATAAATTTAGTATATAATAGAGAAAGAAATACACATATATAAAAAAAATTAACAAATGGGAAAAGGTAAACAAATAAAAGGTTCAAATTAGGTCTGCATTAATAATTATTGCATGTATGACCACAGTGGTGTATCTTGGTTTTGTGCTGCCCTACGCAGACAAAATTCGGGCACCCCCCCACCCACGTTGCACACCCACGACATGCCCCATCACCCCATTACATGCCCCATCACCCACATTGCACACACATTAAATGCCCAATCACCCCATTACATGCCCCATCACCCACATTGCACACGCATTAAATGCCCCATCACCCCCATTACATGCCCCCATCACCCTGATTAATTGGAAGGAGCTAAAGCTTGCTGAACGGTGGGGGAGGGAGGGAAAATGTCTGAAGCACCAGAAGTGTGCTTTAACACCCTCTGGCAAAGTGCCGCCCTAGGCGAGTGCCTTGTGGAAGATACACTGCTGTATGACCCAAATGATAAACTACATCTAAACGAAGAATGTACGCTCCCAGCCAGGCGAGCGCCAAAGTACGGTATTTATACAGAATTTAAACTTTCTAGTGGGAGATATAAGAAGATACTAAACAATTATAACGAAAACTAGTCCCAGTTCCAAAATATATAAAAGCAAAGACACAAAAAGGAGAAAATGGGGGAAAAAGGGATAGAAACAAACAACATACTAAAATATCAAAAGGCAAAGAAAAAAATTGATAGCAATATAGAAAATCCAAGAGCAAAACAGTATAGAGAGATGGAGGAACATGCCAAGAAATTCTATATCCGTCGATCGCCAAGGTCTGTCAATCAGAACCGATCCAATGTGGGAGATGTATAAATATAGGCACTACATGTGTTCGGTTAATACTATGTATAAATATGTCTTTATGTGACTAAGAGATCAGACCGCTGGCGATTGCGTCTGTTTATAACACTTTGTAGCGTGGGAGTTTTTCGTTAAAAGGGAAGGGTTTTGGATCTATAAAATTAGGACCCTTTACCAATTAGGCTTCAACCCTTGAACATGTAAGGGAGGGAGGAGAGATATACATTATAAGCAAAGAGGGTATATATATGAATAATGGGATATATTCCAATATATACAAATAACATGTGTACACAATCCAAACACATATGGAAAACAAAAAGTATCAAAATATGTATTTCTAGATGTTTTTATTGGTATCACATTTATGATTAGTGAGATCCTCGATGCAGTTACAAAGATTCCTACATAGGTCCAAAGTACACGTGTTATACAGGAAGAATCTCAAAAAATTATATATACAAATATTTAAAAATTAAAAAAATAGAAATGACTGAATTTTTTTTTTTTTTTAAGTCATAGACTAGAATGCAAAGCATCATCTATCCTTTCTTCTATTCCTCCATGTCCTGTTAATTCTGTCTGTCCAGCCTCCATTCCCTTCTGCTTTTCCAACTGACAAGGATATAAGGGTGTAACAGGTTCTAGTGATGTCAAACAAGACTCTGACCATTGAAAAGGACTGTTTCCATGGAAACAGAGTTTTTTTTTTTTTTCTTTTAAATTTAATTTACATTTTATTTGATTAGAGGTTTGAGCCTATAGATAAAGACCAGGCTTTCTTCACTGGCTGAAGCACCTACTTCCATCCATCCAACGCAGGTTGTCAGGACTGGACATTCCAAAATCTATACATCTGTGTTATTTTAAAACCTGCCACCCCTCGGCAAGCAAAGGGTTAACCACCCACAACAATCACTGGCTTCTATCCCAAAAAACACACACACAAAAAAACAAGCCAAACTGTCAAAAATCATATGACCCTTGTTCCCCTTTCCTAAATTTCTAATACATATTTTTAATTTCTTTGTTGATTTTCCAAATCTAATATAGAATGTATGTATAATTGTTGGGGACATTTTTATATATATATATATATATATATATATATATATATATATATATATATATAATCTATAATAATACAGTTCAAATAAATAAATTACCTACAGAAAAGAAGAAAAAAACAAACATTTTGTACAATGGTTTTTAAGAGGTTTTTTTAATACTGTCCTCCCACTTACTTTCCTGGGGTCTTGTTCTTAGAGCAGATTTTTCCCAGCATGCACCTCACCTGCTAAGCTTTCTGATTCGCTGTTCGTTTTGTATCTTTATTATAGCAGTTTATTTTGGAGGGCATTTTAAAACCAGCGCAGAAGTCGGTAAGCAGAAGCAGATTTTTTTTTTTGGCTAGCTTGTATATAATGAGGTTCGAGGTAGCTAAATATAGTACAAAATATAAATATATATATATATATATATATATATATATATATATATATATATATATATATATAAAGTTTTTAATAGAACTAATTTAATTAAAAAATAATAAACACAACATAAGAGGGAGTTTTCTAGTGGGTCCACTTGAGAGGAAAAAAGAAAATATGAAGAAAAAAAAAAAAGTTAAAAATATATATTAAAAAAATTCTACAATGTATAAAATTCCCAAAGAAGCTTTTCAATAAAATGTTGTGTAGATGGAAAAATACACAGACAGACTCGAACAGGAGTCACATGGTGCTTTTTGACGTATATTTCAAGAGCTCAGCAAATAACCAGCAAGAACTGGAATATCGTGGGATTAGAGGTTACAAGGTAGATGTGGCAGTAAATGCTAAATTACGAAAGACTCCACTTCTGCTTACAAACTGTCTAAACACAAACACACAAACACACAAACAAACACACACACACACACACACACACACACACACACAAACACACACACAAACAAACACACACAAACAAACACAAACAAACACACAAACAAACACACAAACAAACACACACACACACACAAACACAAACAAACACACAAACAAACACACACACACAAACAAACACACACACACACACAAACACACAAACAAACACACACACACAAACAAACACACACACACACACAAACAAACACACAAACAAACACACACACACAAACAAACACACACACACACAAAATATCAAATATAATTTTGAAAATAAATTACCACTGAGAGATCATTTTGATATTAATTAATTACAACGTAAGCCAAGTTGGAAATTTATTAAATTCAGCTGCAAGGTTTCTGTTTCTTTGAAATTCCCTTGCCAACTTCCTCATTCCTGAATGCAGCCCTGAGTTTTTCGGAATCACAGTTAAGTGGAATGGGGAAGCAGGGACTTGGCAAATATCTGTAGATATAAGTGGGAGCCAATTAGGAGCCAACCTGGTCATTTTAGGAGCCAGGAATATGGTCATTTCATGTTTAAAACAATCTGGAAAAAAAATAAAAACTTAGGAGCCAGCAGTAGGGTTTTTAGGAGCCAGGGCTCCTTGGCTGCTGGGGTCCTGATGTTAGGTCCTTGGCTGCTGGGGTCCTGATGTAAGGTCCTTGGCTGCTGGGGTCCTGATGTAAGGTCCTTGGCTGCTGGGGTCCTGATGTAAGGTCCTTGGCTGCTGGGGTCCTGATGTAAGGTCCTTGGCTGCTGGGGTCCTGATGTAGGGTCCTTGGCTGCTGGGGTCCTGATGTAGGGTCCTTGGCTGCTGGGGTCCTGATGTAAGGTCCTTGGCTGCTGGGGTCCTGATGTAAGGTCCTTGGCTGCTGGGGTTCTGATGTAAGGTCCTTGGCTGCTGGGGTCCTGATGTAAGGTCCTTGGCTGCTGGGGTTCTGATGTAAGGTCCTTGGCTGCTGGGGTCCTGATGTAAGGTCCTTGGCTGCTGGGGTTCTGATGTAAGGTGCTTGGCTGCTGGGGACCTGATGTAAGGTCCTTGGCTGCTGGGGACCTGATGTAAGGTCCTTGGCTGCTGGGGACCTGATGTAAGGTCCTTGGCTGCTGGGGTCCTGATGTAAGGTCCTTGGCTGCTGGGGTCCTGATGTAAGGTCCTTGGCTGCTGGGGTCCTGATGTAAGGTCCTTGGCTGCTGGGGTCCTGATGTAAGGTCCTTGGCTGCTGGGGTCCTGATGTAAGGTCCTTGGCTGCTGGGGTCCTGATGTAAGGTCCTTGGCTGCTGGGGTCCTGATGTAAGGTCCTTGGCTGCTGGGGTTCTGATGTAAGGTGCTTGGCTGCTGGGGTTCTGATGTAAGGTGCTTGGCTGCTGGGGTTCTGATGTAAGGTGCTTGGCTGCTGGGGTCCTGATGTAAGGTGCTTGGCTGCTGGGGTCCTGATGTAAGGTGCTTGGCTGCTGGGGTCCTGATGTAAGGTGCTTGGCTGCTGGGGTCCTGATGTAAGGTCCTTGGCTGCTGGGGTCCTGATGTAAGGTCCTTGGCTGCTGGGGTCCTGATGTAAGGTCCTTGGCTGCTGGGGTCCTGATGTTAGGTCCTTGGCTGCTGGGGTCCTAAAGTTAGGTCCTTGGCTGCTGGGGTCCTAAAGTTAGGTCCTTGGCTGCTGGGGTCCTGATGTAAGGTCCTTGGCTGCTGGGGTCCTAAAGTTAGGTCCTTGGCTGCTGGGGTCCTGATGTAAGGTCCTTGGCTGCTGGGGTCCTGATGTAAGGTCCTTGGCTGCTGGGGTCCTGATGTAAGGTCCTTGGCTGCTGGGGTCCTGATGTAAGGTCCTTGGCTGCTGGGGTCCTAATGTAAGGTCCTTGGCTGCTGGGGTCCTAAAGTTAGGTCCTTGGCTGCTGGGGTCCTGATGTAAGGTCCTTGGCTGCTGGGGTCCTGATGTAGGGTCCTTGGCTGCTGGGGTCCTGATGTAGGGTCCTTGGCTGCTGGGGTCCTGATGTAAGGTCCTTGGCTGCTGGGGTCCTGATGTAAGGTCCTTGGCTGCTGGGGTCCTGATGTAAGGTCCTTGGCTGCTGGGGTCCTGATGTAAGGTCCTTGGCTGCTGGGGTCCTGATGTAAGGTCCTTGGCTGCTGGGGTCCTAAAGTTAGGTCCTTGGCTGCTGGGGTCCTAAAGTTAGGTCCTTGGCTGCTGGGGTCCTAAAGTTAGGTCCTTGGCTGCTGGGGTCCTGATGTAAGGTCCTTGGCTGCTGGGGTCCTGATGTAGGGTCCTTGGCTGCTGGGGTCCTGATGTAAGGGGCTTGGCTGCTGGGGTCCTGATGTAAGGTGCTTGGCTGCTGGGGTCCTGATTTTAGGTCCTTGGCTGCTGGGGTCCTGATGTTAGGTCCTTGGCTGCTGGGGTCCTGATGTTAGGTCCTTGGCTGCTGGGGTCCTGATGTTAGGTCCTTGGCTGCTGGGGTCCTGATGTTAGGTCCTTGGCTGCTGGGGTCCTGATGTTAGGTCCTTGGCTGCTGGGGTCCTGATGTTAGGTCCTTGGCTGCTGGGGTCCTGATGTTAGGTCCTTGGCTGCTGGGGTCCTGATGTTAGGTCCTTGGCTGCTGGGGTCCTGATGTTAGGTCCTTGGCTGCTGGGGTCCTGATGTTAGGTCCTTGGCTGCTGGGGTCCTGATGTTAGGTCCTTGGCTGCTGGGGTCCTGATGTTAGGTCCTTGGCTGCTGGGGTCCTGATGTTAGGTCCTTGGCTGCTGGGGTCCTGATGTTAGGTCCTTGGCTGCTGGGGTCCTGATGTTAGGTCCTTGGCTGCTGGGGTCCTGATGTTAGGTCCTTGGCTGCTGGGGTCCTGATGTTAGGTCCTTGGCTGCTGGGGTCCTGATGTTAGGTCCTTGGCTGCTGGGGTCCTGATGTTAGGTCCTTGGCTGCTGGGGTCCTGATGTTAGGTCCTTGGCTGCTGGGGTCCTGATGTAGGGTCCTTGGCTGCTGGGGTCCTGATGTAAGGTGCTTGGCTGCTGGGGTCCTGATGTAAGGTCCTTGGCTGCTGGGGTCCTGATGTAAGGATCTCTTACTCATGTTTAGAAATAATGTTAGAACAATTTGAACAAAAAAATAAAAATGACAATAATAATAATACTAATATCTGTATTTAGCAGGATTCACGGACCCCCTTTCTGACTCATTTGCTCCCTAATGTCATTATTTGTGGGTAACAGATGGCGATTATCTTTAAACCTCCATGTGCGCACCTAAAAACAATTTTTTTTTTTTTTGTTTTTGTTTTTGTTTTTGTTTTTTTTTAAGATGACGGACCATGATAATATGCCATGTTTTGCACTATTGATAGAGACCTGTCGGCAATCACTATAACAAGTGTGTAATGCGTCAGCTGATTAGAGTTTGGGCCAAAAAAGGTTTAATGGTTCATTTAATGCATTTCGCACCTTGGCTTGCTGCTAGGAAATTATCTATAGTGTGAAACCTGATATTACCTCCAGTCTCCTTGTTACCTATGGGGTTAATATATATATATATTTTTTTATTCCATTTTGTCTACTGTCAATGTTTGTGTCACCCTTCTGTAGCCTGCTGATGTTCTCCACACAGTCTCTTGTTCCAAGGATGCTTCTGGCCTAACCTGACCTGTAATAGAAAACCTGCACGGAAACAGCCAAATATTGATCCCCGTCTCTTGGCGATTGTTAACCATGGCGAATTCTTGTCCCATAATCTCTAGGACCCCACTAATAGTCACATAATTAAATCATCCCAGCTCCTCAAGCACGAATTTATTGACTTGTACAGCATTATCTGTAGTGCAAAAAAATCTGATATTTGTAGATTTAAAAGCAGGGTTTTTTTGGGGTTTGTTTTTTTAAGGTACGGAGAAGACAAGTTCACCCATTGCCTAATTTCTTATCACTTTCTCCGAGGCAGCAAATGCTTTTTAAGACCCCCCCCCCCGCCATTTAAATTAAGTGCACAATAGCAATGAATCATCAACAAATAATAAATCCCAACAGTAAGAACATAAGATTGAACCTGCTTCAATTTCTTGACATTCAGAAATATAACAGATATTCCTATATAGATTATACCCGTAAAATATTGGGAACATCCTACACGAGATTCCAAAGTTGCGGCCTTCGGTCTACGGTACACCCAGAATGGACAAACCCATAGATATATCGACCCACGCCGGGTCAGTGCTTCTCAAACCTCCCAAATGCAGGATTCAGGGATTACACAGTTCTGCAACCACACCAGCTGTTATAAATGTTCTTTTTTTTAAAAACACAACTGGGTAATCCCTCAAGCCTGGACCGTTGGGGTACGTTAGGCCACCAGCTCTCCCGTATGTTTAACCAAACATCATTAGATCTACACCACCACTTTCGACACACAATGGGGAAAAAAAAAAAAATACGTTGCCCACCCAACCTATAGAGGACCACCACCAAAGTGCCCATTATTATTTCAGCACCATGGACAGCTCCATCAATTCTTGTAGCGGGGGGGGGGGGGGGGGGGGGGGTCAGGGGGGTCGGACTATAATCTCCAGCCCCATGCTAATATATACACATCATTAGAGAATGTATTGGCTAGAAGAGCATTACCTGTTCTCCAAAAGATCCAGATATTTATAGCTCTGAAGCAGGTTTTTCCAGTATAGAGAAGACTAGATTTCCATTGCCTAATCTCTTATCACTTTCTCCCCGGCAGCAAATGCTTCGAACAACAACAACTGAGCATTTCAACGAAGTGGACTGTGACTACATACATTAAAAGGGACAGTATCACCTAAGCAGTGCTTATACTGTGAAAGAAGAGAATAAAAAAAATTGACTGAAAATGAACTATCCATTGTATTAGCAAAACTGCAAGCAAATGTCTAAATTAGGAGAATGTATAGATCCCCCATTCAGCTACGTTGGAGAACATTTTCCAAGTCTGCTTCATTGGCCTAAAGTTTTGAAATTCCCTTGTCAATTCCCGTGCAATTCTCTCTTTATTAATGAGACTCTTAAGTGAACATATAAATAGGTGGTATGTTGGAAAAAGTGACAGTCCGTTTTTTTAGGAGCCCACCTAGGTTTTTTTTTTGTTTTTTTTAAAGAGTCATGTTAATGGTACATCCATGGAATTCAAATGTAAAATAATCAAAAAAGATAAGGAGCCAGCAGTAAGGATTTAAAAACCAGGGTTTTCTGTCTCCTGGATTAATACTTTGCTCTCCATCCCAGATAATATTAAAAATAAAGGATGGAGTCAAACCTGCCAGGAACTGAACCTGCAACACGGAGGTGGTGCATTAGCCGGCCGAGCTATCTCCAAAAATGCAACCTAAATCAGAGTTTGACAAATATTCGCCAAGTTTCGAAACCAGAGTGTCCTATCTATCCTACATGTAAGAGCGGTGGTCCCTACACTAAGATCTATATGAATTCGAGATGGTTAAAGACCCAAACTAGATCATTTCGGCAGTTTTTGAGGTTGGTCTTCAAGAATAATCTGGTTTTGTCCAGAATTTATTTCAGCACCACATTTAAGGGTAGCAAGAGAATTCGGAGAACCAGCTTAATATTTGGGTCTTTTACCCTTGACCAAGAAAAAAAAAAGCTCATAAAGTGGTAAAATAATCGTAATGTAGAAGTTTTAAGATGAGGCAGGCAGGTTACGGTGAAGGATCCAACACCAACATTATAACATAAAAAAAAATATATAAAACAATCTGCCAAACAAAGGGACAAATACAATAGAACAAGTCTTACATCATAGAAAGGAGGCATTCGAATTAAAGGGAAAAAAGATGATTCAACAGGGTCGACTCAATAAAGAGAGAACAGCAGGGATTTGAGACGCGAATTTCAAACTTGAGGCCAAAGTAGCCGAGCTGGAAAAATTCTCCAAATGCAACTGTGTGTGAGAAAATTTCCAGCTCAGCTACTTTGGCCTTAAGTTTGAAATTGCAGTGTCAATTCCCTCTTTATCAAATCAACCCGAAAATTGAGGATCATGAATAGCCAAGATTTCTCTCTCCGGTCTCTTAATAAATCCCCCTGTTTTAGTGCAAAGCGCTAGAGTGATAGGAGTTGAAAAACAGCTGCAGGGCACGGATAGACAATGTAGTCTTTACAAACACACCACTCTCCAAGGCAAGGTCCAGAAAACATCGATTAAGTTGTCCATCACAGTCTAGAAAGTGGCCACCATGAACAATGTAGTTGCCGACCCCTGCCGGACAGCTACAGTCTTCAATAAAAGAATACAAATAATATACTTTATTGAGCGTTCTTTGCTCTGTTTGGCTCTACCAGAAGGCAGACATGTTTAGAATCTTGGGTCAGATCTGCCTTCATCTGAACCAATGGGAATGAAGAACTGTCCGAAGATTCTAAACATGTCCGCTCCCTATTAGAGCTATACAGAGCAATGAGGACTCCATAAGGTACGTTATTTATTTATTCTTTCATTAAAACATTTCTATTTAAAATGTCTACACTCGATACAATGTTTCAATTAAACAATGTTTTTGCTACAGTTGTTCTTTACTTCACCCATGGTATTGAACTAACACTGCTTCCACAGCAGAGATCAAAATACATTAAATCAGCCAAGAATTTCAACCAATACTTCTAAAAGGGGGGGGGGAAACATAAAACCCAATGGGGAATAAACATTAAGGGTCAATTTGGTCTGAAGCAAACTGACACTAAAGGGCTCACTGAACAAATAAGATCAAACCGATCAATAAAAGATTATATATATCGAAGCACAAATTAAAGAGCTTTGACGTGTGTTTTGGGGGTCTGCACGGGTGTACGGGTTAAAGTTCCAGGGAGATAGGGGGGTACAGGTAACAGAAGGCACATACAAAATTCCCAGCCAATAATTACAAAGTTTTTAAGGCATCCGGAGAGGTATTTTTAGGAATATATGATAAACCCCAACAGACGGTGGTATACATTTAGAAGGTTAGAAAAAAGGGGGGTCTCTGGCATGTGGTGGTGGGGGGGAGGGGGGTGGTTATATATTAAGCACATATTTAGGAGATGATAGGGGGTCTCACCTTGAAAGCGATATCGTAGAACTCCCCGCTGTTGCTGAGGGATGGGCGGCCAGACATCACCATACCATTCGTGTGAGAATCGTTGCCCACCTTGCCATTCTCTTTGGGGGGAGGGATGCTGCAGGATGCCTGGCCACAGCTGCCTTTACTCCTCTGGCTCTTCTTCCTGGACATGCTGAGACCAGTAGGTGTCAGGGTCTTTCTGGGGTTGAATCAGGGGGGTGGGGGGTGGAAGTCACCAAGTATGGAGGAAGGAGGGGGGCAGAACCAGCAGGTGTATTGGTGGGTGGGGGGATCAGCAGGCTATTGCATTGCTAGTATCTAACCCTGGACCTCACACTGCTCTGTCTAATGTCTTCTCCCAGGTCTGGTAGTGTCTGCTCTCTCTCTCTTTGCTCCTGCAGTGATCCCTCTGCTTACAGCTCCCTGATCTCTATTCTAAACTAACTCTCCCCACTCTGCTCTCTGTCTCCTTTTGTTTTCACCCTCTATCTCCCTCTCTTGTTAAGAAGTCTGTCTCTAACCTGTTCACTTTCACTCTCCAGCTCTTCCTGACTCTCTCAGCTGTCCTCACCTCTGCTACCTGCTGTCTCACTACTACCAGGATGTAGGTTCCTGGTTCTCTCCCTCTCTCCTGTCCTACCTGCTGCCTCTCTCTCCCTCTGCTAGCAGGATGTAGGTTCCTGGTTCCCTCTGTCTCTTCTATATTGAGTAAGTGTCTCTATTGCTGGATCTCCCTGTCTCTCCTACCTGCTGTCTCTTCTGTATTGTGTGACTGTCTCTGTTGCTGGATCTCACTGTCTCTCCTATATTGAGTGAGTGTCTGTCTCTCCTACCTTCTGTCTCTTCTATATTGAGTGAGTGTCTGTCTCTCCTACCTGCTGTCTCTTCTGTATTGTGTGACTGTCTCTATTGCTGGATCTCACTGTCTCTCCTACCTGCTGTCTCTTCTGTATTGAGTGAGAGTCTGTCTCTCCTACCTGCTGTCTCTTTTGTATTGAGTGACTGTCTCTATTGCTGGATCTCACTGTCTCTCCTACCTGCTGTCTCTTCTGTATTGAGTGACTGTCTCTCCTACCTGCTGTCTCTTTTGTATTGAGTGAGTGTCTGTCTCTCCTACCTGCTGTCTCTCCTGTATTGAGTGAGTGTCTGTCTCTCCTACCTGCTGTCTCTCCTGTATTGAGTGACTGTCTCTCCTACCTGCTGTCTCTTCTGTATTGAGTGACCGTCTCTCCTACCTGCTGTCTCTTCTGTATTGAGTGGCCGTCTCTCCTACCTGCTGTCTCTTCTGTATTGAGTGACTGTCTCTCCTACCTGCTGTCTCTTCTGTATTGAGTGACTGTCTCTCCTACCTGCTGTCTCTTCTGTATTGAGTGACTGTCTCTCCTACCTGCTGTCTCTTCTGTATTGAGTGACTGTCTCTCCTACCTGCTGTCTCTTCTGTATTGAGTGAGTGTCTCTCCTACCTGCTGTCTCTTCTGTATTGAGTGACTGTCTCTCCTACCTGCTGTCTCTTCTGTATTGAGTGACTGTCTCTCCTACCTGCTGTCTCTTCTGTATTGAGTGACTGTCTCTCCTACCTGCTGTCTCTTCTGTATTGAGTGACTGTCTCTCCTACCTGCTGTCTCTTCTGTATTGAGTGACTGTCTCTCCTACCTGCTGTCTCTTCTGTATTGAGTGACTGTCTCTCCTACCTGCTGTCTCTTCTGTATTGAGTGAGTGTCTCTCCTACCTGCTGTCTCTTCTGTATTGAGTGACTGTCTCTCCTACCTGCTGTCTCTTCTGTATTGAGTGACTGTCTCTCCTACCTGCTGTCTCTTCTGTATTGAGTGACTGTCTCTCCTACCTGCTGTCTCTTCTGTATTGAGTGACTGTCTCTCCTACCTGCTGTCTCTTCTGTATTGAGTGAGTGTCTCTCCTACCTGCTGTCTCTTCTGTATTGAGTGACTGTCTCTCCTACCTGCTGTCTCTTCTGTATTGAGTGACTGTCTCTCCTACCTGCTGTCTCTTCTGTATTGAGTGACTGTCTCTCCTACCTGCTGTCTCTTCTGTATTGAGTGACTGTCTCTCCTACCTGCTGTCTCTTCTGTATTGAGTGACTGTCTCTCCTACCTGCTGTCTCTTCTGTATTGAGTGACTGTCTCTATTGTCCTCTCTCTTCCCTTCTCTCCCTGCCCCAGAGATATGTCTCCACTACTCCCCCCCCCCACCTTCAGATAGAGATCCCAATCCCTGAGCTCATCAAAGCAGACCCTAAATCCCCCCTGAAATGATCCCCTCTCCCTTCACCCACCCTGTGCTGCTGCTGCTGCTGCCCCGGCTCCTGGTGGGGGGCTCTGGCTTGTGTGTGTGCAGGGGGTCCTGATAGCGATGTTCACCCTCCGGTTGCCGCCTACTCCACCGGGATCAGCCCTATCAACTGGGCGGGACCAGAGCGGTGACGGACGGCGCGTGGAGCCAATCGCCAGCCACTAAACAATCTATTCCCAGCCAGCTGGCCCCAGCAGCCAATGAAAAAAGAGCTGGGGCGTGGTTATGTAAATTAACCGGGACAGATGTTGCTTGCTTGTAAAGCCCCAGGTACTCTACTGTATGTGGACTTGCAGTGCCCATGATGCTCAGCCAGCCAGGTGCTACTGCAGCTGCTGCAGACTACGCTCAGCCAGCCAAACAGCCCTTACTATGGTGTGGGTTCACAGTGCACATGATGCTCAGCCAGCCACATGCCTAGTTAGCTGATGCTGCCTACAATCCCCAGGAGGCTCAGCCAGCCCCTTGGTGGAGAGCATCCTGGGAAGTGCAGTCCATTACTGGTGGAGCACCAGTCACTGGTGTACAGTTGTCATCTCATGATTGTGCCCCATCCCCCAATCTCTCCTAATCTGTGCACTGAGAGATCCCTCCTGAATCTAATTGTGCAAAATCTGGAGAATGACAGAAAGCAGCTTCCTCCTTTATTGCAACATTAAATATACTTTATTGGGGGGTTTTCCAAGGCATTCTGCCTGCTGTCTTGTCCTCAATGTATATACAACAGGTCCTGGCATCACTTTACAAATCACATTTTGCTCCCTCAGGATGCAAACCACAAGATTTGCTGCTTTTATATATATATATATATATATATATATATTTTTTTTTTTTATTAGTGTTATTTATTGTTTGCTTTTATTTCATGTTGTATCAAGGTTGAAAGCCAGCTTATGCACTGCGTGCTTATGGATTAAAAACAAGAACTTTATTTTTATAGTGATTTCTAGGAAGATTGAACATGATCTACACACTGTGTTAGCAAAATTGCAAACAAATGTCTACATTAGGAGAAAATTGTGTCTGTGGAGTCTGCTGCTTATGACATCACCTGTGACATGATATTAAATTACACATTTCCCAATGAAAGCCACAGGTGATGTCATAAGCAGGCGACTCCCCAGACACATTTTATATTAATTTAGGCATTCACTTGCAGTTCTGCAGACAGAGTGCAATTAGCAAACCTAGTTAGAGGTTTCCCTTTCCTCTTTATACATTGCTGCAAGCGTTAAAAAGGTTTAATTGTCCTTTAAGCTTAATTCAAATATTTAAAAAATGTTTTTATTTCCTTTTTGTCCTTTGTCTGTCATTTTAGTCATTTTTCTCGGGCACAGTGGGCATTCAGCATCATTCCCTCTCTCTTGTAATGCTGGGAAGTAATCGGGACAACACAGAACATCCCCGATTCTGATTGGCAAGCAGATTTACATAAAAAAAAATCAAGAAATAATGGTCTCGGAGAAAACCTAGTTTTTAACCACGATGCATTTCCAAGATGGCAGCCTCCGCACAACGAAAAAAAAGCTTCTGTCTAGAACAAAAAAAGCGGCCATTATCGTCAAATGGTCATTCCAACTGAATGGGACAATAGAATAGTTCGCTAAACATAATGTTAAACTTTGGTAAATATTATTTTAAACAAGATCCTTTAACACTGCAACTGTGGCACACATACTTGTAAAGTGAATTTCCAGTTTTGGTGCAAATAATAATGAAAAGCAGGATTATTTTTCTTTAAAATACTTTGGTGGATTCTACAGTTCCAGTATTAAAAAAAAAAAAAAGTAGGCTTAGGTAAACTGTAATTATTATAGTCATTTAATACAGCCCCAGTCAAGTGATTGGTACATACTGGCAACCAAATTATTAGGCAAGAAGTCTAAACACTGACTCGGATGTCAAGAGTTGAATGTACAGCAAATGACAAATCATTATTTAATAAAACATCTAGTTGCAAAATACTTCTAGAGGCATGAATATATTCATGCATGCTTTTAAGCCTCTGACTCTACATTAAACGTGGAATTCAACTTCATTTTTGTCTATTTTTGCACGCTGCATTAGGTTTGCTGTAATTTCTCTCCACGCTCAATTATGCAAAGCTTTTGCAAAAAAAAACAACCATGTTCCTCTTCCTCTTTATTTAGTTTGGATTTCTCTAGCATGCTGTCCGTGGGATAAAGATTAGTTGAACCTCCTCCAAGCCATTAAAAAAAAAAAAAGTTTTGGTAGCAGTGTAGATTGCATTGTGTTCTCAGAAGATGGTAGGTGAGGCTAGGGTCTCCCCCTATCGATCCTTAATGTGACAGGTGAGCTCAGTTATACTTTGGTCATTTCATATAGTGAACTTGTCTCATTTTTATTATGTTTTATACTTGTTTTTGGTATGTTCCCCTACACATTTTTTTTTTATATGATGAGTGTACAGCTGTACTCTCCTAATAACACATGACCAGCATTATAATGATTGACACATGTGCCCCTGTGACATCATACTCTGTAGACATCATGCTCTGCCATCAAATTATTTGTACAGATGAATGCACGTTTTATTCTAGAAATAGTGTTAATGTGCATTTTTGTTTATTTTTCAGGCAGGGGCACTCCTTTGAAGTACACCCCTCTGTAGCTTCCATAAGAACCTCTGTTTTCTACTTCTAAGTCAGGGATGGTAAACCTATGGTACAGATGCCACCTGTGGCACTGAGAACCCTCTGAGGTGGCACTTATCATCTGAATTAATTGTCAGTATCATCGTCCATGGAGCAGAGTCTGTAATGAAACAGAACAATGGGCACTCAGGCTTAAAAATGTTTGCCAACACTGTTCTAAGCACAAAAGACAGGATATGTCTAGAGGAAGCAAAAGTTTAAAAATAGTGTCTCCCTTCGTCACCCACAGACAACACGCTACATGCTGGCACATGCTGCTACTGTCAGATCTGCCCCCAGAACTGCCAATCTGCCCTCCAACCTTTCCCTTCTCCCTCTTAGACTTGCCTATCTGCTCCTTAACTTTGCCATTCAGCCCCACAGACTAGCTAATCTATACCCAGACTTACCAATCTGCCCCTCAACTTTTAATTCAGCCCTCAGACTTGCCAATGTGTGAACCCAGACTTGCCAATCTGCCCCTCAGACCTGCCATTCTTCCCCCAGATTTGCCAACCTGCAACCAGACTTGCCAATATAACCCACAGACTTGCCAGTCTGACCCTCAGACTTGCCATTCTAACCCCCGACTTGCCAGTCTGTTTACCTATGTGACGACTTCTTGCTCCCTGCTATGCAACACCTTGTTCCCTGCATGTGTGATGTGGTCTGTCTGAGCTCGCATTGTGTCAGTGCGGTGCCACCGCCTCCTCCGAGAAGTTTTTTTTGCGGGCGGGCTCAAGAGTGTATGCGTGGGGGTGGGCCTGAAAAGTTCCACCCTAGATCTAGGCCTTGTCGGACAAAGCATAATATAAATCATTCAGAAAAGTTGTGTCATTTTTTTCCCTCCTTTCCTACTTATATATTATTGTTATATTTTGATAAATCTACTATAGACATTATTTTCTATTGCAAATATTATGTACAGTATCAGTTTCTTGAAAATAAAAACCAATACAGAGACCTCTAGTGTGCCCATTACTCTCTTTGGAAGTCAGTTCATTGTATCCACTACACTTTTGCAAATATCCTTTTTGCTCAAACTTATTCCAAATTGGACAGGTCGAATAGCGCATCGCTGAGAGCAATCCAATTCCCAAACTTAGTATTAAAGGCTATGATTACGTGTGCGTAGTGCACAAGGCTTTATATGCTAATTTAATTAATATGTTAAGGCCTTGGGTCTGTCTCCAGTCCTCAGGGTTTCATCGGAAAGGAAAAAGACCAATAACCTCATCCCGCTAAATTAGCAGCAGAGACAGACAGTCGGAAAGAGATCCATTTTAAGGAGAGGGAGGTCACTGAAGGACAGGCCTTGACTGATTGACTAATTTCTTTCCAAAGGGATTAAAAAGACTCCATCCCCTAAATAATATTTATAATGTGAAAGTAGAGAATAATAAAAAATAAAAAAAAAATATTGATATATTGTGTTAGGAGAATTTAAGTAAATGTCTTAAAAAAAAAAAAAATGCGTCTCGTGTTTATGACATCACCTTGTGGCTTGATATGCAAATGAGTACTTTCAATTGGAAATGTGTAATTTGCATCTCCTGCCACAAGGTGATGTCATAGGCAGGAGACATATTTTTAGTGGGATTGCAGTCCTGGATCCCTCTGTCCCACCGAGTCGTGTCGCATTCAGCGCGGGAGCGTGTAAAAGTTACATATGCTGCGAAACAAAATGGCTGATCTTGTAACCGTAGAAACCGGCAGCAAAAAAGAAACCAAACGTCTCCTGTGCTATATAGAGATCCGCACATATCACAAGGCTAGTTATCATTTGGGATACTTTGATTGTTGCGTTCGGAGATACTTTGTGGCATTTGTTACCCTTTTCCGAGTCCCAGCCGAATATTAAAGAGCTGGGTGGTAGTCGCGGCAGAAGCTGCAAGCAGGGCCGGCCTTAGGGGTGTGCGACCAGTGAGATCGCACAGGGCGTTACACCCCAGGGGGCGCCCGCCCAGCCGAAAAAAAAAGGACGTTTGCCGGTGGAGGGGGCGGAGCTCACGGGGTGAGAGGTGTATCTCCGCCCCCCACCCTGTTTCACGGGGAGCCGCGGGCAGCATGAGAATGTGCTGCTCGCGCTCCCCACACACAGTGATTATGCAGGGTATCGGATTTCCGATACCCTGCATAATCACTGTGTATGGAAAGCGAGAGCAGCTTGAAACAGGGTGGGGGCGGAGATACACCTCTCACCCGGTGAGCTCCGCCCCCTCACTGAAAGAACAGAACAAGGGGAGGGAGACACAGAACAAGGGGAGGGAGACACAGAACAAAGGGAGCGCAGGCGAGACAGAACAGGGGTAGAGGGGGAGAGAGAAAAGTGGAAGAGGGGGAGACAGAACAGGGGAAGGGGGTAGGGAGAGAAAACAGGGGGAGAGAACAGGAGGGGGGGAGAGAACAGGGGGGTTAAGAAAACGAAGGGGGAGAGAGAGAGAACAGATATGGGGGAGGAGGGGGAGAGAGAACAGATATGGGGGAGGAGGGGGAGAGAGAACAGATATGGGGGAGGAGGGAGAGAGAGAACAGATATGGGGGAGGAGGGAGAGAGAGAGAACAGATATGGGGGAGGAGGGGGAGAGAGAACAGATATGGGGGAGGAGGGAGAGAGAGAACAGATATGGGGGAGGAGGGGGAGAGAGAACAGATATGGGGGAGGAGGGGGAGAGAGAACAGATATGGGGGAGGAGGGAGAGAACCGGTATGGGGGTGTTGGCAGGGCCGTCTTTAATAGTGATTGGACCCTGGGCAAGCATTTGCTTGGGCCCCCTGGACCCTGCCCCCTCCCCTGCATGCAATCCCGCCATCCATCGAGATGTTACCCCCCCACACACACACACACATATGCCATAATTGTTGTGCCATTCAGATGCCAGTAATATTGTGCCTTTCAGATGCCAGTAATATTGTGCCAGTCAGAGCCCAGTAATATTGTGCCATTCAGAGCCCAGTAATATTGTGCCAGTCAGAGCCCAGTAATATTGTGCCAGTCAGATGCCTGTAATAGTGCCATTCAGAGCCCAGTAATATTGTGCCATTCAGAGCCCAGTAATATTGTGCCAGTCAGAGCCCAGGAATATTGTGCCAGTCAGATACCAGGAATATTGTGCCAGTCAGAGCCCAGGAATATTGTGCCAGTCAGATGCCTGTAATATGATGCCAGTCAGATGCCTGTAATATTGTGCCAGTCAGATGCCTGTAATAGTGTGCCAGTCAGATGCCTGTAATATTATGCCAGTCAGAGCCCAGGAATATTGTGCCAGTCAGATGCCTGTAATATTATGCCAGTCAGATGCCTGTAATATTGTGCCAGTCAGATGCCTGTAATATTATGCCAGTCAGAGCCCAGGAATATTGTGCCAGTCAGATGCCTGTAATATTATGCCAGTCAGATGCCTGTAATATTGTGCCAGTCAGAGCCCAGGAATATTGTGCCAGTCAGATGCCTGTAATATTATGCCAGTCAGATGCCTGTAATATTGTGCCAGTCAGATGCCTGTAATATTATGCCAGTCAGATGCCTGTAATATTGTGCCAGTCAGATGCCTGTAATATTGTGCCAGTCAGAGCCCAGTAATATTGTGCCAGTCAGATGCCTGTAATATTGTGCCAGTCACAGCCCAGTAATATTGTGCCATTCAGAGCCCAGTAATATTGTGCCATTCAGAGCCCAGTAATATTGTGCCAGTCAGATGTCTGTAATATTGTGCCAGTCAGATGCCTGTAATATTGTGCCAGTCACAGCCCAGTAATATTGTGCCATTCAGAGCCCAGTAATATTGTGCCAGTCAGATGTCTGTAATATTATGCCAGTCAGATGCCTGTAATATTGTGCCAGTCAGAGCCCAGTAATATTGTGCCATTCAGAGCCCAGTAATATTGTGCCAGTCAGATGTCTGTAATATTGTGCCAGTCAGATGCCTGTAATATTGTGCAAGTCACAGCCCAGTAATATTGTGCCATTTAGAGCCCTGTAATATTGTGCCATTCAGAGCCCAGTAATATTATGTCAGTCAGATGCCTGTAATATTGTGCCAGTCAGATGTCTGTAATATTGTGCCAGTCAGATGCCTGTAATATTGTGCCAGTCAGAGCCCAGTAATATTGTGCCATTCAGAGCCCAGTAATATTGTGCCAGTCAGATGTCTGTAATATTGTGCCAGTCAGATGCCTGTAATATTGTGCCAGTCACAGCCCAGTAATATTGTGCCAGTCACAGCCCAGTAATATTGTGCCATTCAGAGCCCAGTAATATGCACAGGGCACCGGAACACGTAAGGCCGGCCCTGGCTGCAAGTGGGGATTATTTATAAATGAAACAGATTTAATTCAGATATTCATAATCACTGCATATATTTCTATAGTCAATAAACTTTCATATGCATTGAAAAAGAAGGATTGATTTTTAAGTCAGTGCATGTCTTCTAATGAAGTAATACTTGGGTTTACAAATGTATAACCATCCTTTTAAAAACCCCTTTAAGGACAAGAGCTTTTTGGGGATTTTGTGTGTGTTTAACTGTAATTTATCTCTTTCTTGCTTGGTGTACTCATACAATCTATATATTTTTTTTTTTATTAAACGTATGTTTTTTTTTTTTATACCATATTTTACCTTAAAAAGCAAATTTTAATTTATTTTTGTTTACCTTCATAATATTCCAGGACCAAGCTGAGTCCTGAAAGTGTTAATTACCATATATCTCTGTATAGGTGCACTCACTCCAGTTTATCTCCATGGAGTGCAAAGCTTGCTCATGCATCTCCCAGCCACATGTCTGAAGTGTCAGTTGCCATCTCCACTAATAACTAAGCACCTCAGGGATTATCCATCAGTGTCTTTCAGCTACAGACTTGAAGAGGGACAGAAATGGTCCAGGTTTTGGTATAATTACACCATGTGCGTAGGACACAATTAAATAGTCTATGCAAATATTCCTAAAATATATGTGTAAAGAATACCTGCCAACAGGCCCAGATGTCTAGGGTCCTCTCTCTGCAGGTTGTCCCCACACACATAATGTACGTTCTGTCGGTTTGTACCCAGGTGCACAGTCGGTAACTACTTTATGAGACTCACTTTTTTAATGTCAGGTGAGTACCCCCTTTTGTCTCTGCAAGTATTGTGGCCACCCAGCTGATGTTTTACCATTCTGGATGCTGAGGCATGTCATATGTGTGCAATCTGGGTGCTGGGAAAGTCCTGTGTGTGCAATCTGGATGCTGGAGTAAATCCTGTGGGCGCAATTTGAGTGCTGGAGCAAATCCTGTGTGTGCAATCTGGGTGCTGGAGCAAATCCTGTGTGTGCAATCTGGGTGCTGGAGCAAATCCTGTGTGGGCAATCTGGGTGGTTGGCAAGTCCCATTAATGCAATCTGGGTGCTGGAGCAAATCCTGTGTGTGCAATCTGTGTGCTGGAGTAAATTCTGTGTGCACAATCTGAGTGCTGGAGCAAATCCTGTGTGTACAATCTGAGTGCTGGAGCAAATCCTGTGTGGCAATCTGGGTGGTTGGCAAGCCTCATTAATGCAATCTGGGTGCTGGGGCAAGTCCTGTGTGTGCATTTTGGGTGCTTTGCAAGGTCTGCATGTCTGGAAAGAACTAGGTTAAGATGATGCTTGCTTTTTTTGACATGGCTAATTATACTCACCAGACCCGATCTATTTAAAGTAAAAGTACTAATCACTTTTAGTAAAGTTTTTCTTTTCATAAGGTATTCTTTAAAAAACAAAAAAAAAAAAAAAGTGGCTGGGACTTATTCCACAAAAAATGGCTCCATTTCAACAATTACACAATCATTTATTAACAATGTGTTCAACTCTGTGCCTGTTTGTAGAACTCTTATGCTGCTGGACAGAAATTAATTATTGAGGATTGGAGTCTCCCATGCAATGTGTATGGAGGAATGTTCATTGCACATTTTTTATCTATGGTAGACTGTGACTGGAAAGCTTCCTTAACATCATATAACACGGAAAATCTATTCCACAAAATAACAAAACATCCATTAATTTTCCTATAAGCAGTGCGCCCCCCAGAGGATGGACTTGATATAAGAAAAAAAATAATCTTCTCCTGTGCGTTAAGAGCTCCCCCTAATGGACAGAGGCGGCACAGCAGCACATTTGAGCAAGAGCTAGCAATTGAAATGTAATACTATCAAAAATATATATATATATTTAATGGGGAAATGTGTAATTTGCATATCAAGCCAGAAGGTGATGTCATAAGCAGGAGCCTCATTTATAATATATGTCTCTCTTCTTTTATGCATTTGCATGCAATGCCATAGATTGATCCTTGTTCATATTTTTTTCTATTCTCTACATTCACAGTATAAGCAATGTTTAGGTGACAGAGTCCCTTTAACGAATGCAGAGTCCCTTTAACGAATGCAGAGTCCCTTCAATGAATGCCAAGTCCCCTTATTGAATGCAGAGTTCCTTTAACGAATGCAGAGTCCCTTTAACGAATGCAGAGTCCCTTTAACGAATGCAGAGTCCCTTTAACGAATGCAGAGTCCCTTTAACGAATGCAGAGTCCCTTCAACGAATGCAGAGTCCCTTCAATGAATGCAGAGTCCCTTTAACGAATGCAGAGTCCCTTTAACGAATGCAGAGTCCCTTTATTGAATGCAGAGTCCCTTTAACGAATGCAGAGTCCCTTTATTGAATGCAGAGTCCCTTTACTGAATGCAGAGTCCCTTTATTGATTGCAGAGTTCCTTTAACGAATAAAGAAGTCCCTTTAACGAATGCAGAGTCCCTTCAATGAATGCAGAGTCCCTTTAACGAATGCAGAGTCCCTTCAATGAATGCCAAGTCCCCTTATTGAATGCAGAGTTCCTTTAACGAATGCAGAGTCCCTTTAACGAATGCAGAGTCCCTTTAACGAATGCAGAGTCCCTTTAATGAATGCAGAGTCCCTTTAACGAATGCAGAGTCCCTTCAACGAATACAGAGTCCCTTTAACGAATGCAGAGTCACTTTATTGAATGCAGAGTCCCTTTACTGAATGCAGAGTCCCTTTATTGATTGCAGAGTTCCTTTAACGAATAAAGAAGTCCCTTTAACGAATGCAGAGTCCCTTCAATGAATGCAGAGTCCCTTCAATGAATGCAGAGTCCCTTTAACGAATGCAGAGTCCCTTCAATGAATGCAGAGTCCCTTCAATGAATGCAGAGTCCCTTTAACGAATACAGAGTCCCTTTAACGAATGCAGAGTCCCTTTATTGAATGCAGAGTCCCTTTACTGAATGCAGAGTCCCTTTATTGATTGCAGAGTTCCTTTAACGAATAAAGAAGTCCCTTTAACGAATGCAGAGTCCCTTCAATGAATGCAGAGTCCCTTCAATGAATGCAGAGTCCCTTTAACGAATGCAGAGTCCCATTATTGAATGCAGAGTCCCTTTACTGAATGCAGAGTCCCTTTATTGAATGCAGAGTTCCTTTAACGAATGCAGAGTCCCTTTAACGAATATTGAGCCCCTTTAACGAATGCAGAGTCCCTTTAACGAATGCAGAGTCCCTTCAACGAATGCAGAGTCCCTTCAATGAATGCAGAGTTCCTTTAACGAATGCAGAGTTCCTTTAACGAATGCAGAGTCCCTTTAACGAATGCAGAGTTCCTTTAACGAATGCAGAGTTCCTTTAACGAATGCAGAGTCCCTTCAATCAATGAAGAGTCCCTTTAATGAATGCAGAGTTCATTTAACAAAACGCAGAGTCCCTTTAGTGGATGTTGAGTCCCTTTAACGAATGCAGAGTCCCTTTAACAAGTCTAAATGAGTTCATGGGGATTTTAAAGGAGCCACTTGATATAATAAGTCTGGGGTCTAGGAAGCGCCTTCTATCATTGTAATCATCTTGGAAGACAGTTTTCTTTGAAATCAGTACTGATTCATAGAACAGGTTAAATGTCACTGGGTTTAGGCTGGAGATGGTAACAGTGGATTTGCCCCAATACTAATAAAGTATAGAAAATGCTGCAGTACATGGAATTATTTATTAGATCAATATGCTTGGGTATGCATTATCTGGGAGGTAATGGTTCGATCTGTACAGATACTAAAGTCATTTGTAAGCTGCAAAAAAATAGACCCATTCCGCAATCTGCTGGGGAGATGGCTCAGAGTACTAATGCACCATGTGTAGAATCTGCTCAATCCTTGTGGCTGCAGAGTTTGGTTGCTAGCTTTCAAGACCAAGTTGCTAGGTCCCTTACTCAGGCATTAATGAGGATAAAACCAAATTTCTAATGACATATATATGTGTATGTAAGCGACTGTGTGTGTGTGAGTGCATGACTGTGTGTGTGTGTGAGTGCATGACTGTGTGTGTGTGTGTGTGAGTGCATGACTGTGTGTGCGTGTGAGTGCATGACTGTGTGTGTGTGTGAGTGCATGACTGTGTGTGTGTGTGAGTGCATGACTGTGTGTGCGTGTGAGGGGGAGGGAGCAGAATTTTAATGCCAGATCCAGGCAGTACAATTTCTTGGGACAGCCCTGCTCCCTTGTCAATTCCGAGTTTACAGATGCCACACTTCAAGGATTAAAACTACTTACCCCGGCACATTTCACAATCCTGCCACAGGGACAACAACATGTACAGTCTGGATGCAAGTGGCATGCACGAGCCACGCAGACTATACAACCGGTGTGGCCTCAATTGGTGGCCTCTTGGTGATGAAATGCATAATGAATGGTCGAAACCCACAGAGCCTAAAGCGGGGTCCTTTTCCAACATGGAGGCCCACAAGAACTGGGGTAGATACATTTGTCAAATTGGGCACAGACCTGGACCAGAGCCTTACACAAGATGTCGACACTGTAGTAGAATAATGGACACAGAGCATGCTGCAGTGGTTTGTTCCAACACATGCATTTAAGGGTATAATCCATCTTTAATAGCAGAGTTAGAAAGATAGGTAAGGAGAATTTGATTTTTTTTTTTGCAGTGCACTTGAGAGTTCACTTTGAGACAGTCCCCATCAATGTCACCAAACAGCTAAGAGCCTTCTGTGCCATCCTTGACCCCAAACAGTTTACTAGTGCCATTGTTGTCCAAACAGCTTAGCAGTGGACTTGTCCTCTCAGAAACGATGGTTTTAAAAATTTAAAGGGACCGCGCTGAAAAAAAGTGTTTATCACGTGCACAGATTTGATTTTTCGCTGCACAAACTTCTAAATGCACATTATAATAGTCACAGCGAAACTCCCAGAATCCTCTAGAACCTTCCTTCATGGCCAGCCGCAGACACACATCCCACCACACCCATTTTGAGAAGGGTTATATTTTTTTTTGCTAGTTTAGAGTGAAACAATTATGGTTTTATTTATTTTGGATTGCCATGGCAGCAAGTAGCTGGAATGTCTCTCAGCGGCTCCATCAGATGGAGGAATAGAAACCTCTGCTGTCTTGACCACAACCAAATCCTGCTCCTGTCTGATTCCTGAAACAATCAATATTGACTGTAAATACCCACCTTACTATAAAATCCCTCTGTAGAGAGGCAGCACTGCAGACCTTCTTTGTAGCTAATCACATTTCTACAGAGAATTATTCTAAACAACAGCTGAAATTATGTTATAATTGTGCTTATTGACATTAGTATATTGACAAACAAGGTTTTTCTAGTGGTGCACAGTACCTGCTTTATCCAAACCTTGTAGAAGGTTTAGAATGAGTATGAGAAGCTCTTATATCCCATTATAGGAAAGCACAGCACTGCTCAGTATGACAAGGTACAAGCACCTATCCAAGCATTAGAAAAAAGCCCTATATGGGGGAGTACTACAATATTCACGTTATACTCCCCCCCTGCATGGGAAAGTATCAGAGCATGTACCCCAGTATAGGAGAGTACCAGAACATTTACCCCAGTATAGGGGAGTACCAGAACATTTACCCCAGTATAGGGGAGTACCAGAACATTTACCCCAGTATAGGGGAGTACCAGAACATTTACCCCCAGTATAGGAGAGTACCAGAACATTTACCCCAGTATAGGGGAGTACCAGAACATTTACCCCCAGTATATGGGAGTACCAGAACATTTAGCCCCAGTATAGGAGAGTACCAGAACATTTACCCCCAGTATATGGGAGTACCAGAACATTTACCCCCAGTATAGGAGAGTACCAGAACATTTACCCCCAGTATATGGGAGTACCAGAACATTTACCCCCAGTATAGGGGAGTACCAGAACATTTACCCCCAGTATAGGAGAGTACCAGAACATTTACCCCCAGTATATGGGAGTACCAGAACATTTGCCTCAGTATAGGAGAGTACCAGAACATTTACCCCCAGTATAGGGGAGTACCAGAACATTTAACCCCAGTATATGGGAGTACCAGAACATTTACCCCAGTATAGGAGAGTACCAGAACATTTACCCCCAGTATAGGGGAGTACCAGAACATTTACCCCCAGTAAAGGGGAGTACCAGAACTTTTACCCTCAGTATAGGGGAGTACCAGAACATTTACCCTCAGTATAGGGGAGTACCAGAACATTTACCCTCAGTATATGGGAGTACCAGAACATTTACCCCCAGTATAGGAGAGTACCAGAACATTTACTCCAGTATAGGGGAGTACCAGAACATTTACCCCCAGTATAGGGGAGTACCAGAACATTTACCCCCAGTATAGAGGAGTACCAGAACATTAACCCCCAGTATAGGGGAGTACCAGAACATTTACCCCAGTATAGGGAACTACCAGAACATTTACCCAAGTATAGGAGTGTACCAGAACATTTACCCCAGTATAGGGGAGTATCAGAACATTTACCCCCAGTATAGGGGAGTACCAGAACATTTACCCCCAGTATAGAGTTAGTACCAGAACATTTACCCCCAGTATAGAGTTAGTACCAGAACATTAACCCCCAGTATAGAGTTAGTACCAGAACATTAACCCCCAGTATGGGGGAGTACCAGAACATTTAACCCCAGTATAGGAGAGTACCAGAACATTTACCCCCAGTATAGGAGAGTACCAGAACATTTACCCCCCTGTATAGGGGAGTACCAGAACATTTACCCCCAGTATAGGGGAGTACCAGAACATTTACCCCTAGTATAGGAGAGTACCAGAACATTTACCCCCCTGTATAGGGGAGTACCAGAACATTTACCCCCAGTATAGGAGAGTACCAGAACATTTACCCTAGTATAGGGGAGTACCAGAACATTTACCCCAGTATAGGGAACTACCAGAACATTAACCCCAGTATAGGAGAGTACCAGAACATTTACCCCCAGTATAGGGGAGTACCAGAACATTTACCCCCAGTATAGAGTTAGTACCAGAACATTTACCCCCAGTATAGAGTTAGTACCAGAACATTTACCCCCAGTATAGAGTTAGTACCAGAACATTTACCCCAGTATAGAGTTAGTACCAGAAAATGTACCCCAGTATAGAGTTAGTACCAGAACATTTACCCCAATAGAAATGTTTAACTCTCGAGGACATTAGGCCAATCATTCGCATGGCTGGCTGAGCATCATGATGTTTCTAATCGTTGGCGAGCCCCCCTCTCCAGCGCCCCCTCGTGTCGGCCAGTAGAAGGTGCAGGCTCCCTCCCCTATAGGAGAGAAGGAGAGCCAGCGAGGCGCACACAGCCGGACCCCGGGAGGATGACACTGCTCTGCAGCTGAAAGGCCGTCTGGCTCTGTGGATTTTGGGGGTCTCCCGTGTTGCATGCTGTGGAGGGCAGCCGGGGATCGCATGCAATGTGAGTGAGCGATGCATTTTGGAATATGCCAGGCTGCAACCCAAAGGAAAGATGGCGCCTCCCCCCCTGTGCTCTGCCCCTTCTTCCTTCTCTCTGCTGGACTCCTGCTGGGGCTCGGATCGGGGGCTGCCCATGCATGGTGCCAACCGTGCCCAGACAACTGCACCTGTGCCACTGCATCCTGCCTGGTGAACTGCTCTGCCAGGGGGCTACTGGAGGCTGAGAGGGTCCCTGCCAATGTCACCACACTGTGAGTACCCAGCCTGGCACCGAAAGGGTTTGGAATGCTGCCTGGGAGGATACTTTGTATCAGTTAACTCATTAAAAGTTACTTTGTAACCCATATCCTGTTCCCCTCCCTGGGGATTAAACGGTTAAGCAGCCACTGCGAGGACTGTAACGTGTTAAAATTGCCTGCTGGACTACAAGGGGTTAACCAGTTGGTTTCATCCTTCCAGTGAAGGGTTAATGGTGCTCCTCCCCCCCCCATGTAATATTCTGGTTATTACACTCTTGCGGGCAGGGAAGGGTGAAATGTTAACCCTGAGGGGTTAATATGGGTGAATGATGGGCCGCTGGCACCGCAGGGGTTACATGCCCCTGACCCGGCTGCCAGTGTCCATTGGAACGTCCCCGGGAATCTGGAGGGGTTAACTCCTTCTGTGCCTGTGTTGTTACCTGCCCCAGTCAGTGGACACCTGTCAGTGCCTCCTGCAGGTCAGGTTATTGACCCAATCACAGGTGTGACTGACCCAGTCACCCCTGTCAAATGCGCCCCCCCCCCCCCCCCCTGGGGGTTGGCAATGAAGGGGTTAATTGTGACCAAAATGCCTGGAGGTCTCCTCTCCCATCTGGACAGACTGGCCCCCCCCCCCAAAAAAAAAAAAACCCATCAGAGACCTCACTCTCCAGGAAAAACAAAATGGCCAAGTACCCCTGTGATTTATTTTTATTTAAAGGGGCCGCATCCATACATTATTTGCCCAGGGGGAGATTTATTACTGTGGGTAAGAGGAGCTGGGGGGGCATAGCCTCCTGCTGTCATCACATTTAGCAGTGACCCACTGGATGCCACATCACATGAGGTCTGTAGGTAACAGAATGGGTTATTCATTAACCCCTGCTAGTCTGCATAGTCCTGCCCACTGTCACACTTAACCCTGTCACCACCACAGCTGCTCACCATGCCCTGGAGGCCTTAGTTTTAGTACTGGATGTAGTGTAGTAGACTCCTGGGCTTTATTTCTATTTTGTTCCCCCCCCAAACTTTCTCCTGTGCGCCATTCAGAGGGAGAAACTGGCCAACCTGACCCTTTTTTTTTAAACTTAAAAATATAGCATTAACCCTTTATGGAAATGGAGTGTGCATTTCTGCCCTCTAAATAGTTAATAAAACATTAACCCTTGGCTAATCAGCGGATGTATCTGAGTAGGCCAAAGCAAACTATATTTTTTTGCATGAAAGTAAGTTTTTATTTATTTATTTATTTTTTTTTTTAAAGGATCCCTGTGGCAGCTAACGGGTTAACCCTTTATTTATTGTTTGAGGGCAGTGACATCATTTATCCTATTTTTATTTCCATTTTTTTTTTTTAAAGTCACAAATTCTTCACAGTCAAAAAGCAAAAAAAAAAACCAAAACCCCATGTTATCCTGATAAATTCTCTCCATGGTAACTCTGGAGAGGAATCTGAAGTATGTGCCAATGTTCAGGAATACAAGATGTCTGTTGGCTTCCCATTACCAAGGAAGGCCTAGCAAAGGAAAGTCATCTTAACTCTTTCACTACTACAGGGTTGGGGGGCACTCAGAGGCTCAAACCATCAGCCAAATAGGAACTTTTGTTTAAATGAAAGATTGCATCAAAACAGACATTTTAAACAGGATTGCTTTAATGGAAGAAAACAAATAATGTACTTTCTTTAGCCCTCTTGGCTCTGTTGAGCTCTATCAGGGGGCAGACATATTGTTTGGAATCTTGGGTCAGATGAAGGAAGATCTGACCCAAGATGCTAAACATGTCTACCCCCTGATACAAATACAGTGCAAGGAGGGCTAAACAAAGTACTTTTATTTATTTTAAAATGTCTACAGTTACAATTTTTCTGTTAAATATAAGTTTTTTTTTATTTTTTTATGACAGTTGGTCTTTAATTCCCCTGTATATATAATATGCAGACATAGCTATACTGTAATCTGTAATGTTTAAGTGAAGCTGTATTGGATTTGGGAATTATTCAACCTAATTGGAAAGACAATTTCTTTATAGTTTCAGTTTTGTGTTCACACACACATATGTATACTTACACACACATATGTACTTACACACACTATTTTATAGGTCTAAGGTCAAAGGTCTATTTTTGTATGATATAAAAGTTTCGACTATTTGACTCATATTGAAGACCCGTGAGTGCGAGTTTTTTCATAAGATTTTGGATATTTCTATATGTTTGGAGCCACACGGCACCCGGGCACATTGTGTTAAACGCTTGGCTAAGTGCACCTGCCCTTGGACTTAGATGCACTTTCACATATTTGTACTTACACACATACACTCATATATATATATATATATATATATATATATACACACACACACATATATACTTACACACACACACTGTCACACATATATATATATACTTACACACACATATATACTTACACACACACACTGTCACACATATATATATATACTTACACACACATATATACTTACACACACACACTGTCACACACATATATATATATATATATATATATATATATACTTACACACACATATATACTTACACACACTGTCACACACACATATATACTTACACACACTGTCACACACACATATATATATATATATATATATACTTACACACACTGTCACGTGTATGTATATATATATATATATATATATATATATACTTACACACACTGTCACATATATATATATACTTACACACACTATCACACACACACATATATATATATATATATATACTTACACACACTGTCACACACACATATATATATATACTTACACACATATATATATATATATATATATATATATACTTACACACACATATATACTTACACACACTGTCACACACATATATATATATACTTACACACACTGTCATATATATATATATATATATATATATATATATATATATATATATACTTACACACACTGTCACATATATATATATATATATATATATATATATATATATACTTACACACACATATATACTTACACACACACACACTGTCACATATATATAAATATATACTTACACACACATATATACTTACACACACACACTGTCACATATATATAAATATATACTTACACACACATATATACTTACACACACACACACACTGTCACACACACACATATATATATATATATATATATATATATATATATATATATACTTACACACACTGTCACACACACACACATATATATATATATATATATATATATATATATATATATATATATATACTTACACACACATATATACTTACACACACACACACACTGTCACACATATATATATATATATATATATATATATATATATATATATATATATACTTACACACACATATATACTTACACACACTGTCACATATATATATATATAAACTTACACACACATATATACTTACACACACACACACACTGTCACACATATATATATATACTTACACACACATATATACTTACACACACTGTCACACATATATATATATATATATATATATATATATATATATATATATATACTTACACACACATATATACTTACACACACACACACACTGTCACACACATATATATATATATATATATATATATATATATACTTACACACACATATATACTTACACACACTGTCACATATATATATATATATACTTACACACACATATATACTTACACACACACTGTCACACATATATATATACTTACACACACATATATACTTACACACACTGTCACATATATATAAATATATACTTACACACACACACACACACACACTGTCACACACACATATATATATATATATATATATATATATATATATATATATACTTACACACACTGTCACATATATATATATATAAACTTACACACACATATATACTTACACACACACACACACTGTCACACATATATATATATATACTTACACACACATATATACTTACACACACTGTCACACACACATATATATATATATATATATATATATATATATATATATATATATATATACTTACACACACACACACACACTGTCACACACACATATATATATATATATATATATATATATATACTTACACACACTGTCACATATATATATATATATATACTTACACACACATATATACTTACACACACACACACACTGTCACACACACATATATATATATATATATATACTTACACACACATATATACTTACACACACTGTCACACACACACATATATATATATATATATATATATATATATATATACTTACACACACATATATACTTACACACACTGTCACATATATATATATATATATATATATACTTACACACACTGTCACACACACATATATATATATATATATATATATATATATATATATATATACTTACACACACATATATACTTACACACACTGTCACATATATATATATATATATATATATATATATATATATATATATATACTTACACACACTGTCACACACACATATATATATATATATATATATATATATATATATACTTATACTTACACACACTGTCACATATATATATATATATATATATATATATATTATACTTACACACACATATATACTTACACACACTGTCACACATATATATATATATATATATATATATATATATATATACTTACACACACATATATACTTACACACACTGTCACATATATATATATATATATATACTTACACACACTGTCACACATATATATATACTTACACACACATATATACTTACACACGCAGTTCATGCATACACACCTATGGTATAATTGTGCAGGGACTACGAGCCGATCTCTTTTCACATGTAACGCTACCTTAGGAGGAGTCAAAGTATTGCCAGATTTCATGCAGAATTCCACATCTCCTGCCCAGAATGTGTCAATTTGTAATTTATAGACATTAAATAGGATGAGGGAGGATTATACCAGACTGAGTAATGTATCACATTCTGCATCTCCATCATTTTACAGACACAAAATATGTACAGGGCAAAAAAAAGAATAAAACATTATAACCAAAATAACAGAGCACCTTATATTACATGTACAGTCAGTTACACCAAGGATTTGTTTGCAAATAAAATGGATATGAAAAAAGTATATTTAGGCAATGTGAGAAGGTATTACTTTACTGAGAGAGTGGTGCAGGCCTGGAATAGCCTTCCAGCAGAAGTGGTAGAGGTGACTACAGTTTGGAATTTAAAGGGCCGTTACAGCAGTAATATTTTTCCAATAAATAAATAGATAATAAAGATAACCTAGAGAGAGGGTTGGCTAACCCCAATGTCTTCTACCCTCCCTCGCTCACAGTATCAGTTATTATTTCTAGGTATGGGATGAAGCCAGGCGGATGGTCTGGATGTAGAGCTAAGGGCTGAGCATGGGAGAGTCAGTATGATCAGAGCTGGTTACACCCGGCACCCACACAGCACATATTTTATTCACAAATGTTTTGGTCCAAGGTGTGGTACTCAGTGTATTCAGGAGGAGGTGAGAGGTACGTGTCCCGGTGTCTGTGTATTAGGAGGAGGTGAGAGGGACGTGTCCCGGTGTCTGTGTATTAGGAGGAGAGAGGGACGTGTCCCGGTGTCTGTGTATTAGGAGGAGGGGAGAGGGACGTGTCCTGGTGTCTGTGTATTAGGAGGAGGTGAGAGGGACGTGTCCCGGTGTCTGTGTATTAGGAGGAGGTGAGAGGGACGTGTCCCGGTGTCAGTGTATTCAGGAGGAGGTGAGATGGACCTGTCCTGGTGTCTGTGTATCAGGAGGAGGCGAGAGGGACGTGTCCTGGTGTCTGTGTATTAGGAGGAGGTGAGAGGGACGTGTCCTGGTGTCTGTGTATTAGGAGGAGGTGAGAGGGACGTGTCCCGGTGTCTGTGTATTAGGAGGGGGTGAGAGGGACGTGTCCCGGTGTCTGTGTATTAGGAGGAGGTGAGAGGGACGTGTCCTGGTGTCTGTGTATTAGGAGGAGGCGAGAGGGACGTGTCCTGGTGTCTGTGTATTAGTAGGGGGTGAGAGGGATGTGTCCTGGTGTCTGTGTATTAGGAGGAGGTGAGAGGGACGTGTCCCGGTGTCTGTGTATTAGGAGGAGGTGAGAGGGACGCGTCCTGGTGTCTGTGTATTAGGAGGAGGTGAGAGGGACGTGTCCTGGTGTCTGTGTATTAGGAGGAGGCGAGTGGGACATGTCAATATTTGTATTGATTACCCTTTTTAAAAAATATTGTTATGTTTATTTTATCGGCAGAAGCGGTTGTCTGGATTTGGTTACATATTAATTTGGATACAGTATTTGTTGATGTTGAAAAACTTTTGTTTTTGTTTTAAATCATGGATATAACACAATATTAAAATAATTATATTTTTATATGGGGCGGACCTTATCAACTAAATTATCTACTGATATTTGTTTCTGAAGCAAGACTTGGATTCTAACATTTACCCAAATGGCATCTAACTTTTGGGGGGAATTTTTATTTTCTTCTTAGAGTATCTATTATTAAATAGTAATTGGCAATAAAAACTACATTCCAGAATGTCCAGTTTTAGGGAGTTTGATATCTATATTGCTCTATACACTGTGTTACATTATATAACACAATGCTTAAGTTAGAAACATAGAATGTGTCGGCAGATAAGAGCCATTCGGTCCATCTAATCTGCCTAATTTTCTAAATACTTGTATTAGTCCCCAGTTCCCTATCTTATATCTAGGATAGCCTTATACCTATCCCACACATGCTTAAACTCCTTCACTGTATTAACCACTACCACTTCTACTGGAAGACTATTCCATACATCCACTACCCTCTCAGTAAAGTAATACTTTCATTAGTCCCTGGCCTTATCTTATATCTAGGATAGCCTTATACCTATCCCACACATGCTTAAACTCCTTCACTGTATTAACCACTACCACTTCTACTGGAAGGCTATTCCATACATCCACTACCCTCTCAGTAAAGTAATACTTTCATTAGTCCCTGTCCTTATCTTATATCTAGGATAGCCTTATACCTATCCCATACATGCTTAAACTCCTTCACTGTATTAACCTCTACCACTTCTACTGGAAGGCTATTCCATACATCCACTACCCTCTCAGTAAAGTAATACTTTTCATTAGTCCCTGGCCTTATCTTATATCTAGGATAGCCTTATACCTATCCCATGCATGCTTAAACTTCTTCACTGTATTAACCTCTACCACTTCTACTGGAAGACTATTCCATATATCCACTACCCTCTCAGTAATGTAATACTTTCATTAGTCCCTGGCCTTATCTTATATCTAGGATAGCCTTATACCTATCCCACACATGCTTAAACTCCTTCACTGTATTAACCTCTACCACTTCTACTGGAAGGCTATTCCATACATCCACTACCCTCTCAGTAAAGTAATACTTTCATTAGTCCCTGGCCTTATCTTATATCTAGGATAGCCTTATACCTATCCCATACATGCTTAAACTCCTTCACTGTATTAACCTCTACCACTTCTACTGGAAGGCTATTCCATACATCCACTACCCTCTCAGTAAAGTAATACTTTCATTAGTCCCTGGCCTTATCTTATATCTAGGATAGCCTTATACCTATCCCACACATGCTTAAACTCCTTCACTGTATTAACCTCTACCACTTCTACTGGAAGGCTATTCCATACATCCACTACCCTCTCAGTAAAGTAATACTTTCATTAGTCCCTGGCCTTATCTTATATCTAGGATAGCCTTATACCTATCCCATACATGCTTAAACTCCTTCACTGTATTAACCTCTACCACTTCTACTGGAAGGCTATTCCATACATCCACTACCCTCTCAGTAAAGTAATACTTTCATTAGTCCCTGGCCTTATCTTATATCTAGGATAGCCTTATACCTATCCCATGCATGCTTAAACTTCTTCACTGTATTAACCTCTACCACTTCTACTGGAAGACTATTCCATATATCCACTACCCTCTCAGTAATGTAATACTTTCATTAGTCCCTGGCCTTATCTTATATCTAGGATAGCCTTATACCTATCCCACACATGCTTAAACTCCTTCACTGTATTAACCTCTACCACTTCTATTGGAAGGCTATTCCATACATCCACTACCCTCTCAGTAAAGTAATACTTTCATTAGTCCCTGGCCTTATCTTATATCTAGGATAGCCTTATACCTATCCCATGCATGCTTAAACTTCTTCACTGTATTAACCTCTACCACTTCTACTGGAAGGCTATTCCATATATCCACTACCCTCTCAGTAATGTAATACTTTCATTAGCCCCTGGCCTTATCTCAGGGCTCGACAAACCCCAGGCGCCAGGTCGCCATGGCGACCAGGAAATTAGACCTGGCGCCTGGGTGCTGTCAGCCTCCTGGTCCCCTTGCCGCTGCCATCCGATTTTTCCGCAGCGCGAGGGGGTAAAGTCTGTGCCGATGGCCGATGGCCGATGGCACAGACTGCAAGCTCCGCCCCCTCGCGCAACGCGTGTCTGAGTGCCGGGTGTCGTCACGTGACATCCTGGCACTCAGCACGCCGACCAACGGAGATCAGCTGCAGCGTGAATGTCCCCCTCCCCTGCAGTGAGGTAAAGCAGCAGGGAGGGGGACACATCAAGAAGAAACCCCCAAGAAAAGACTGTGTTAGGTGGGTGTGTGTTTGTATGTATTGTAAAGTAGGTGTGTGTGAGGTGTTTGTATATATGTGTGTGAGGTGTTTGTATATATGTGTATATGTAAAGTATGTGTGTTTGTATATATGTGTGTGAGGTGTTTGTATATATGTGTGTGAGGTGTTTGTATATATGTGTATATGTAAAGTATGTGTGTTTGTATATATGTGTGTGAGGTGTTTGTATATATGTGTATATGTAAAGTATGTGTGTTTGTATATATGGGTGTGTGAGGTGTTTGTATATATATATGTGTGTGTGAGGTGTTTGTATATATGTGTGTGTGAGGTGTTTGTGTATATATGTGTGTGTGTGAGGTGTTTGTGTATATATATGTGTGTGTGAGGTGTTTGTGTATATATATGTGTGTGTGAGGTGTTTGTGTATATATATGTGTGTGTGAGGTGTTTGTGTATATATGTGTGTGTGAGGTGTTTGTATATATGTGTGTGAGGTGTTTGTATATATGTGTGTGAGGTGTTTGTATATATGTGTATATGTAAAGTATGTGTGTTTGTATATATGTGTGTGTGTGAGGTGTTTGTATATATGTGTGTGAGGTGTTTGTATATATGTGTATATGTAAAGTATGTGTGTTTGTATATATGTGTGTGAGGTGTTTGTATATATGTGTATATGTAAAGTATGTGTGTTTGTATATATGGGTGTGTGAGGTGTTTGTATATATATATGTGTGTGTGAGGTGTTTGTATATATGTGTGTGTGAGGTGTTTGTGTATATATGTGTGTGTGAGGTGTTTGTGTATATATATGTGTGTGTGAGGTGTTTGTGTATATATGTGTGTGTGAGGTGTTTTGTGTATATATATGTGTGTGTGAGGTGTTTGTGTATATATGTGTGTGTGAGGTGTTTGTATATATGTGTGTGAGGTGTTTGTATATATGTGTGTGAGGTGTTTGTATATATGTGTATATGTAAAGTATGTGTGTTTGTATATATGTGTGTGTGTGAGGTGTTTGTATATATGTGTGTGAGGTGTTTGTATATATGTGTATATGTAAAGTATGTGTGTTTGTATATATGTGTGTGAGGTGTTTGTATATATGTGTATATGTAAAGTATGTGTGTTTGTATATATGGGTGTGTGAGGTGTTTGTATATATATATGTGTGTGTGAGGTGTTTGTATATATGTGTGTGTGAGGTGTTTGTGTATATATGTGTGTGTGAGGTGTTTGTGTATATATGTGTGTGTGAGGTGTTTGTGTATATATATGTGTGTGTGAGGTGTTTGTGTATATATGTGTGTGTGAGGTGTTTGTGTATATATATGTGTGTGTGAGGTGTTTGTGTATATATGTGTGTGTGAGGTGTTTGTATATATGTGTATATGTAAAGTATGTGTGTTTGTATATATGTGTAGTAGGCGTGTGTGTTTATGAATTGTGTTTATGTTTGCGTGATTGTCTGGCTCCTAAAAAAAATGTCTGGCTCCTAAAATCAAAATAAATTTGTCAAGCCCTGCCTTATCTTATATCTAGGATAGCCTTATACCTATCCCACGCATGCTTAAACTCCTTCACTGTATTAACCTCTACCACTTCTACTGGAAGGCTATTCCATACATCCACTACCCTCTCAGTAAAGTAATACTTTCATTAGTCCCTGGCCTTATCTTATATCTAGGATAGCCTTATACCTATCCCATGCATGCTTAAACTCCTTCACTGTATTAACCTCTACCACTTCTACTGGAAGACTATTCCATACACCCACTACCCTCTCAGTAATGTAATACTTTCATTAGCCCCTGGCCTTATCTTATATCTAGGATAGCCTTATACCTATCCCATGCATGCTTAAACTGCTTCACTGTATTCACCTCTACCACTTCTACTGGAAGACTATTCCATACATCCACTACCCTCTCAGTAAAGTAATACTTTCATTAGTCCCTGGCCTTATCTTATATCTAGGATAGCCTTATACCTATCCCATGCATGCTTAAACTCCTTCACTGTATTAACCTCTACCACTTCTACTGGAAGACTATTCCATGCATCCACTACCCTCTCAGTAAAGTAATACTTTCATTAGTCCCTGGCCTTATCTTATATCTAGGATAGCCTTATGCCTATCCCACGCATGCTTAAACTCCTTCACTGTATTAACCTCTACCACTTCTACTGGAAGACTATTCCATACATCCACTACACTCTCAGTAAAGTAATACTTCCTTATATTACAGTTAAATCGTTGCCTCTCTAATTTTAGACTATGTCCTCTAGTTGTGGTAGTTTTTCTTCTTTTAAATATACTCTCCTCCTTTAAGTTACACCCAATAAAGAATAACTAGTATCCCTGCTTTAAGTCCCAGGAGCCAGTGCTCCTAACTTTTAGACATTAGAGTTCTACGGCATCACCACTTTCTTGGCTTCTGATAAGTGGGCTGAGACAGTTTTTAAGTCTACAAATATTGTGTAGAGCTCTGCTGGCCTACGTCTCCCATAATGCTCTGCCAGCGAAGTGGCTAAGCAGGGGAGCCCACCAACAGTGGATTAAAGAGACACTGTCATTATAAAACCAACCACCTTGATGTCCGCCCCTGATGGAGCTATACAGAGCAAAGATTCTAACCAACACGTCTGCCCCCTGATAGAGCTATACAGAGCAAAGATTCTAAACAACATGTCCGCCCCCTGATAGAGCTATACAGAGCAAAGATTCGAAACAACATGTCTGCCCCCTGATAGAGCTATACAGAGGGCTGAATAAGGTGCATTATTTATATTATTTCATTAAAACATTTCCACGGTATTTAAAATTTCTTCACTTGATACACTCTTTCAATTAAACATTACTTATGTTTTTGCTACTGTTGTCCTTTAAAAATAAATAAATAAAGACGTTCCACAGTAATATCTTTAGGTTGGCCAATCTGCACCTACTCATGGCATCCATACTTGGTTTATCCCCTCTGGAATATGGACGGCTCTGTATTTTTCTTGTTGATCAGACTGCAGTCTGCAAATTTTAGGCTTTTTTTTTTTGCACACTACACGCGAAATACGGGATTGGCTCCCTTAGCAAATGCGTCTGGAATCCCACAGATGTTTCCGCCTGACTCCTGCAGGCCAATCCCAGCCTGATCATCCTTCCAGCTGAGGGGGCTGCAGGGGCAGCTGGATCTAATGTCTTGCTGACCTAAAACGCTTCAATCCTGGATAGAATTCACCTCTAGACGCAGTCCAGGTGGAAACAGATGTCCTAGCTTTCTAGAACCCTTGCCAGGATCTAAGCGTGTGCGCCAAAGAGACTACAGAATCCTAGCCAACACTTTTTTTTTTTGTGGTTGAAAAATAAAAAAAAAATATTATTGAGATATTAGGATTTTTACTGGAAATCAAACCTGTTGCAGCCAACATTTAAAATTATTATTTTTTTTTAAATGGTGAGATTTTGCCGCTGTCTGCATCACCGTGAATTACGAGACTTGCGTTAACTTTCAAAGCGCAGATCCACCGGCTAATCTCGCAGGAAATTAAATTATTGCGCAGATAAAATTTTATAACGAAAATCATTTGTTTGGAATAAAATAATCCATTATGAACTTCTTTGTTTGACAAATTTGCTGCTCAAAAGGACAGGGTAAAAATCACCTAGAGGATTCTACAGAATATTTAAAAAAAAAAAATAGTCATCCCCAACTCTTCATTTTTAGTGAACTATAATCCCCATAATCCCCAGCCAACACCTTGTTTGGCTGAGAACAAAGATAGATATAGACCATGGCAGGTTGTCCACGGATGCAGCAGATGTGGGGCAGTATGACTTCATATAGATGGTGATACATAGAATGGGATACATTGAAGAGCCTTCCAGTAGAGATGGTAGAGGTTCAGACACTCAAGGAGTTTAAGCAGGCAGGGAATAGGCATATATTATAAATCTTTTCTGGAGTGAGGATGAGGCCCAAGTAGGGTTGCAACCCAACCAATATGATACCTGCCAGCAAATGCTAAATCTATGGGGGCAATAGCATATCCGGTATTTGTTCCGAGAAAAATTATCAACCCTAGCTATGAGGTCTGTGTGGCAAAAGTAATGTGGGCAATATTGCAGCGGGTAAAATTTCGGGAGACGAGATTTGATAAACGATACTGATTTCCTGTTAAATTCTCGTACTATGACGGTGAAGCTGTGGGTTGCTTTTAATGCCCCCATATTTCTCTCCGCCGGTCCCAAATTGCACCCCCAAAAACCTACCTGTCCCAAATTGCACCCAAAAAAGTATATATTTTTTTTTAAAACCGTGCCTTTCGGCCATCTTCAGTTTGGGTTGGTGGTTGCTAAGCCGATTCCATTAAACCATTGAAAGCACGAGGGTACAGATACTCGCTACTCACTTTTGTCAGCGCTACTGTTAAGTTCTGTGCAGGGGTCCCAAGCTATGACGGCCCCCGACCCAGGCCCAATAAATGAAGATTTCTGAAACCTCTCACCCCTCTGGTTGCCACAAGGCAGCCAATCCCAGCCCCTAACGCCAGGCCGTACCGCAGCACACCAGCGCCTCTCATAATCAACATGGCAGGCGATTTGTAACAGGCATGAACAGGCGACTTGGTGTCTGGGTACCATCACGGTACATTGGGCAACGCTCGCCAAGTCTCATAAATAGGGATTTCCGCACAGAGTCTTCAAATTTATATATTTTATTCTCCATGGATTGGAATTTTTTTTATTTTTTTTTATGGTTGAAAGTTTCTGGGTAGGAAAGGGTTACGGGAATGGCCGCCTACGCACACATACACATGTCGTTGGACCCTCCCCTCTCCCCTTCGCTGGTACAGTATAGAGGGCCCTCAGGAAACCCACAGCGAGGTCAGTGTTTCCAAGAAGAGCCTGCAGTTCATGTCTGGAGGGGAAGGAGGCGTTTGATTGTGCCGGCAGTACCCCTGTGACATCATCTCTGGGGTCTGGCATTGTGCAGGGAGAGCACCAGAGATGCTTAGGATGTTGGGCTTCACAGTCAATCATCTGGGTAGCTCTCTACTGAACACTGTGTGCTTCGCACCTGACTTACGTCATCAGAAATATAACCATACCATTGGGGTAACCCCCGTGTGGGTGAGAGAACTTGGCCGTGAGATAGTTCAGTGGGCTGATCCACTGTCTTTTGAATCTGTTGCAGGTTCAATTCCTGGAAGGGTCTACTCAGTCCTTCATCCCTTTTTCGAGGTTACCAAAATGGGTGCCATGAAATCGGGTGGCATGTTCCTGTATCTTTTTTTTAAACTTTGCGCAAGATGTGGAAGCACTGGCACTTGGTGCGCTGGGAAGGTAGCCACGCTTTGCTCATCCCTTAGGCACTCGTGTGGTTAAAGCGACGGTACACCTTAAATAGACAGCGGATTCATCTAGAGATAATTTCAAATGCAGCAGGTGGGTGATTCGAAAAACAGGGTTTTTTTTTTTTTGCTTTGTTTTTTTTGGAAGCTTCTGCTTCATGTGAGAAGGAGGAGGTAGATCTGATACTTCCTGCATCCTCCAACAGTGGGCAGACACCTGGGAGTTCCACACGTGGCCCATAGATTACGTCAGCTTCCCTCCTGTACAAAGCTCCTCTGTGCTCCTGCACCTGAGCCAAAGTATAGATTTCAAACGTTACAGCCTGAAACCCACCGACGTCTGGCTGTCTTAAGGAATTAGTGGGCTCTGGCACTCCATTCACTATCCCCCCTAATATCTCCATGCAAGTCCCTAGATCTTGAGCCTTGACCTCTCCAATCCTTCTCCACGCCTCCTCCAAAAAACAAAAAAAAACAAATGTGTTTCAAGCTCCACAAATTAGGACAAGTCCTAGAGGTTAGGTCAGATTAGGGTGACCATGTTTTAAATCTGCCATTCTGGGGACACATTTTATATTATATAAATATTTAGGAAAATCATGTAGTTTTCAGATTTAATAATATATTTACAATATACATACCATCATTACCACACAGGGGCAGTATCAGAGAATTAACCTCTCTCTATTAGCAGACAGGATCCATTTCCGAGCATTAACCCCTCTATTTGCAGACAGGGGCAGTTTCAGAGATTGAACCTCTCTATTAGCAGACAGGATCCATTTCCGAGAATTAAACCCTCTATTAGCAGAGAGGAGCCATTTCCAAGAATGAAGCTCTCTATTAGCAGGCAGGAGCAGTTTCAAAGAAGTAACCCCTCTATTAGCAGACAGGAGGCGTTTCAAATAATGAACCCCTCTATTAGCAGGCTGGAGCAGTTTCAGAGAATGACCCCCTCTATTAGCAGACAGGAGCAGTTTCAGAGAATGAACCCCTCTATTAGCAGACAGGAGCAGTTTCAGAGAATGACCCCCTCTATTAGCAGAAAGGAGCAGTTTCAGAGAATGAACCCCTCTATTAGCAGAAAGGAGCAGTTTCAGAGAATTAATGAGTAGTAGCTCAGTAGGGAGGGAGTCCCTCAATGGGACTGTGTGTCCCGGACAGAGCTCTGAGTGAAGGGGGTCTCAGACAATCAAGAGAGACTTCTCAATTCTCCTAACTTGCTGAGGTGAGCGCTGCGGCAGATCTTTCTCTACTCATACCAGTCCTTCAGGTAGATGTATTGCAAGGACTGGTACAGACAGACACCTTACCTCTCCGACAATGCATCCACCAAAGATTGCCTTCCATATAACGCTTATGCATCATATAACAATAACAGGGCTCGGTAATATTTCTAGACTGTAGGAGCCAGCCGGATCAATTCAGGAGCCAGCCGGATCAATTCAGGAGCCAGCCGGATCAATTCAGGAGCCAGCCGGATCAATTCAGGAGCCAGCCAGATCAATCCAGGAGGCAGCTGGATCAATCCAAGAGCCAACCGGATCAATCCAGGAGCCAGCCGGATCAATCCAAGAGCCAACCAGATCAATTCAGGAGCCAGCCAGATCAATTCAGGAGCCAGGAGCCAGGCCGGATCAATCCGGGAGCCAGCCTGATCAATCCAGGAGGCAGCTGGATCAATCCGGGAGCCAGGCCGGATCAATCCGGGAGCCAGCCTGATCAATCCAGGAGGCAGCTGGATCAATCCAAGAGCCAGCCGGATCAATCCAGGAGCCAGCCGGATCAATCCGGGAGCCAGCCGGATCAATCCGGGAGCCAGCCTGATCAATCCAAGAGCCAACCCGGATCAATCCGGGAGCCAGGCCGGATCAATCCGGGAGCCAGGCCGGATCAATCCGGGAGCCAGGCCGGATCAATCCGGGAGCCAGCCGGATCAATCCAAGAGCCAACCAGATCAATCCAGGAGCCAGCCAGATCAATTCAGGAGCCAGCCAGATCAATTCAGGAGCCAGCCAGATCAATTCAGGAGCCAGCCTAGTTGTTTCCAGAGAGTTTTGTATAAACCAATCAAGAGTTGGGATTTTTAGGAGTCATGAGTCCTGGGGTTTGTCAAGGTTTGGAAGATTACTTTAGAAAGAAGAGAATACTTTAGTTATAATTTAGAGGTAATTATGCACCTTTTCCAGGCTGGAAAGGTTTGCTCTGTAACAGTTTGGCACGTTCTCCATCGACTCCCTTCTACACGTCGATTTGTGCAGCTTTATGATGGGGCCTGTATTTATATGCCAAGCTATCCCCATAGCAAAGTCACTGGATTCAGTGCATCTCTTGTGTGTGAGACGTAGTTATGTGACTTCAGCTGGTTTCTATAGTAGCAGAAATCTCTTAAAATGTCCCCCTTGTGTACACAGTGACACCCAGGCCGGACCTACAAGATTTACAGGCTGGTCTAAGGGAGAATTGGGGGCACTGGGTATCTTTTTTTTTCTTTTCTTTATTGGGGGGGCTTTTGTTCAACGTCTGTACGTTCTGCCGGCCATTATCCCGTATTGCTCATACGGACAGAGAAAGATGGAGCATAATGGCAAATAAGGGACCACCCAATCTGCTGTGCAGATAATTTGAGGCGACCTTGGGTGCCAGGAGGTGGCACAAAAGGTCTGTACTAGTTGTCTATAGATCATTGCAATACGAAAAGATTGCACAACATGTTAAGAGTAATGTCTAAAAAAATAAAAATCTCAGTTTAAATTCTCCGTTGTTGACAAGGGACTAGCCTAGAAGATCAGCAACGTTGGCAGATATACAATGTCTAGGTAAACATTTATTACCCAACAATGTTTTAATTATATGCTGTTTTGGTTTGCAATGTATACGCTTCAGCTTTTTGGGTAAAATACAATTCCTACTATCCCCTTTAGCGCTCTATCATGGAGTTAGACCAGCCAAATCATGGAACAATTCCTGCACAATTGGTTTATATAGTTAGCCCAGCAATAGAAGCTACAGTGTAACTACCGCCCGGTGTTGCTGACCAATTAATCATGAGCAAAGGTGGGCCGCCGCAGACCACACCCTTTCATACACGCACACTTGGGTTATATAGTTACCCAGCAATAGATGCTGAAGTACAGTGCTTGCAATCCCCAGCGTTGAGCCAGGCCAAAGCATGATGGGACTTGTAGCTTAAGAACTACAGCTATCTCCCATCCAAATGTTAATCCTCTGCAGCCCACTCAGACAACCTACGCTACTCAGTAACCACGATCCCTACTGCACAAAGAATCATGGGAGATGTAGTCATCCCGCTGTTTGACAGATTTAGTGTTTGCTGTGATGGAGCCTTGTTTTTTTAAGCTGTATATTTAGTCCTAAAATCTGAATCTTCTTTTTTTTTTTCGTATTGTGACCAGACCGGGGAACCGGAGGGAGGATCCGCTTTCTAAAAATAAAACTTTGATTTAATGTTTGGAGTCGATCCCATATAACACGCCAAGCTCCCCACGGGCGGGGAGCGCTAGCAGAGTGACGCGAGCGAGCTGCCACCGGGGTACACTGCACGCTCAGCTCTGCACTGCGAGCTTGTGTTGGTGCCTTTCATGACCGTATTAGGCTGCATCGACGGAACGCAGACATCTGTCTGGGAATAGACAGCACACCGGGAATTCAAGGAATCACGCCCCAAAAAAAATCTTAAAGGGACCCCATCCCCTAAACATGCTCTATACTGTAGAGAATAAGAAAATCATACAGAATTATACTATACATTGGGGGTCATGTACTAAACAAGTGCAGTGGGAAAAAAAAGTAGGTGAAACATGAGTAAGGAGCAATTTGCGACTATTTGTAACATTCTGCGCTTTTTTCCCCCTGACTTGCGCCTCTTCCGTTTATTTTTTATTTAGCGTGCATTTTTCCGGTTGCGCTAATAAATTGCGATTTATATTTGCGCCACGCTAAAGAGCTTTGCGAAGATTTTGTGCAAAAATAATTCTTATATTGCGTGTCAAAATGACACCAGCTTTTAGCGAGCGCTATCAAAGGAGGTGGAAAACAATACGCAAAATTGCCTGTTTTTATTCGCAATTTGCTCGGATGTACTATTGGAGTGTTAAATGTTTAGTACATGGCAATAGGAGCAAAGAGCAAAAATAGTTTTGCACATAACATATATTTGCGTTTTTTTAGTACACGCCCCTCTTTGTGTTTACATCATTGCGGGCAAATTCTGAGAACAATGTGCTTTTAAATGCGTCTGTGGTTTCTCCACTTTTGGCTTGTCCATTGGCACCACATTTAAAACAAATTTTTATCTTAATTTAGGCATTTTCAGGCAATTCTGCTGTACAGATCAAACTGTGTGAGTTTTTTATTCTCTACATCCACAGTAAAAGCAGCGTTTAGGTGATACAGCCCCTTTAAATAGGAGCAAATATAATGGCACCGATTGTATCTCCCTCCTTGATGGACTAAGTCAGGGCTCGACAAACCCCAGGCGCCAGGTCGCCATGGCGACCAGGAAATTAGACCTGGCGCCTGGGTGCTGTCAGCCTCCTGGTCCCCTTGCCGCTGCCATCCGATTTTTCCGCAGCGCGAGGGGGTAAAGTCTGTGCCGATGGCCGATGGCACAGACTGCAAGCTCCGCCCCCTCGCGCAACGCGTGTCTGAGTGCCGGGTGTCGTCACGTGACATCATGGCACTCAGCACGCCGACCAACGGAGTTAAGCTGCAGCGTGAATGTCCCCCTCCCCTGCAGTGAGGTAAAGCAGCTGGGAGGGGGACACATCAAGGAGAAACCCCAAGAAAAGACTGTGTTAGGTGGGTGTGTGTTTGTATGTATTGTAAAGTAGGTGTGTGTGAGGGGTTTGTATATATGGGTGTGTGAGGTGTTTATATATATGGGTGTGTGAGGTGTTTATATATATATGGGTGTGTGTGAGGTGTTTGTATATATATATGGGTGTGTGAGGTGTTTGTGTATATATGTGTGTGTGAGGTGTTTGTATATATGTGTGTGTGAGGTGTTTGTATATATGTGTGTGTGTGAGGTGTTTGTATATATGTGTGTGTGAGGTGTTTGTATATATGTGTGTGTGAGGTGTTTGTATATATGTGTATATGTAAAGTATGTGTGTTTGTATATATGTGTGTGTGAGGTGTTTGTATATATGTGTGTGTGTGAGGTGTTTGTATATATGTGTATATGTAAAGTATGTGTGTTTGTATATATGTGTGTGTGAGGTGTTTGTATATATGTGTGTGTGAGTTGTTTGTATATATGTGTGTGTGAGGTGTTTGTGAATATATGTGTGTGTGAGGTGTTTGTGAATATATGTGTGTGTGAGGTGTTTGTGAATATATGTGTGTGTGAGGTGTTTGTGTATATATGTGTGTGTGAGGTGTTTGTGTATATATGTGTGTGTGAGGTGTTTGTGTATATATGTGTGTGTGAGGTGTTTGTATATATGTGTGTGTGAGTTGTTTGTATATATGTGTGTGTGAGGTGTTTGTATATATGTGTATATGTAAAGTATGTGTGTTTGTATATATGTGTGTGTGAGGTGTTTGTATATATGTGTGTGTGAGTTGTTTGTATATATGTGTGTGTGAGGTGTTTGTGAATATATGTGTGTGTGAGGTGTTTGTGTATATATGTGTGTGTGAGGTGTTTGTGTATATATGTGTGTGTGAGGTGTTTGTGTATATATGTGTGTGTGAGGTGTTTGTATATATGTGTATATGTAAAGTATGTGTGTTTGTATATATGTGTGTGTGAGGTGTTTGTATATATGTGTGTGTGAGTTGTTTGTATATATGTGTGTGTGAGGTGTTTGTGAATATATGTGTGTGTGAGGTGTTTGTGTATATATGTGTGTGTGAGGTGTTTGTGTATATATGTGTGTGTGAGGTGTTTGTGTATATATGTGTGTGTGAGGTGTTTGTATATATGTGTATATGTAAAGTATGTGTGTTTGTATATATGTGAAGTAGGCGTGTGTGTTTATGAATTGTGTTTATGTTTGCGTGATTGTCTGGCTCCTAAAAAAAATGTCTGGCTCCTAAAATCAAAATAAATTTGTCAAGCCCTGGACTAAGTGGATTTTGAGGACCGATAGGTTGTACGCTTGGTGCGTTTGCCCACTGAGCTAGCGCTCTGGCGTTTAAGAGAATATATTCTGAAAACTATGGATGATTAGATGTAAAGAGCAAATCAAGGGGAAAAAAAAATATCGAAAAGTGGAACATTCCGATGGAACATTCCCTTGGGTTCTATATAGATAATCCGCCCTATTATTGTATAGTTCGCTACTACTTGGAAAGTGGTGTGTCTGTTGTGCCCAGTGTAGATTTGCATTTTGGACTCCAAAAGGTACAGATAGCCCTTATAATAATGATTTTTTTTGTTGTTGATGATCTTCGCATCAATAAAGAGTTGCGTACTGGAACTGGAAAAAGGTGTGATTTTTGTTTTAGAAAGGTAGGGTAAGAAGGCTGATAGGCAGATATTGTATATTACAGAAAGGTGGGTGCCTAGAACGATGGGCGCGGCTGGTACAATTACTGGAAAGGCATAACAAATTGACTCATCTGAAGAACAGATAAGTTTCATAGAAATGTGGGAAGCCCAAGGTTTGGCGTTCTCTAACGTCAGGGGCGGGCACCAGCATTGTGTATGGTGTACATTTTCGAAACTTTTCCACAGACGATTTTACAGCCTACTAGACATGGGGTTATATAATTCTGGGTTGTAAGCTCTTTGGCACGCTCGACCATTATAACAAACAGACCAGTAGTTATTTCATTATCTGTCTTTACATGTCGGTAATAGTTAGAAACTCGGGAGCTAGGCGCCCACCCCTCCCCTCTCTCAACTTGGTTGATTCCGGCGGCTTTGGTTACGCTCCTCTAAGAATCGGTGCTGTGTTTTTAACGAATATGTACATTAAACATAAAAAGAAAACTGGATCCAATCAACCCCGAAAAATGTATATTACTGTGGGGGGAGGTATGCTGGGTGCTGTACGTCCTCCTGTCAAGGTCTTAAAATACTTGAAGGAGGTACTGCTCTATGACACAAAGTTTTCCGCCTTCGAATTTCAGGCTTCTGGTATATTCTCCACTGAAAAGGGAAAAAAAAAATCAAATAACCTCACAGCTTCCTTTATGCCCCTTGGAAGGGGAACTAGTCCAAGGCTCCAAAAAAACAAAAAAGAGTGGTGTTGTCAGCTAAAATAGACGTAGGATTGGTCCTTTTTATTTCTTCCTCCCCTCCATCCCCCCTCTTAAAATTTATTATAGAGGAAAACGAGCAATATGTTTTCCTGGATTCGTCTCGCAAGGATCTCAACCCAACTCGAGCCATTATATCCACTGGCACACGTACCGTAACCCATTGCCTTCCGGAATGTTCTTGGCACTTCTACTGTACCGCCACGCACATTGTGCGAAGCTCCTTGGCGCGCTTACAGCGGCGAGCGGCAACCTCGCCGAAAAAATGTGTTCTTTTTTTTAATAAAAACAAATTGAGTTACTGTTACGGTCCAGGAGGTAGACGTCTGAATCCTAGGTACCCCATAGAGGCTCATATCGTCTTCCCGTATCTGCGTTTTGTTGATGTGAACAATCCTTGACCGTGGGATGGCCGTTCCAAAGCAGGACTCTTTTACAGACGGACATGGGTACTAGAGGGCGGATCAGGGTCCAAAAAAAGATCCAGGGATCTCTGAAAAGCTCTTTTTCTAAAAACGGGGAGAGCCGGGGCCAGTGCACTCTCCACCCCTTCCCAAATGAGAGAAGGATTAGGTCTGATTATCACGTGTGCTATTTAACATACCTGTGGTTTGATTCTGCATGGATTTAAAGCTCCTGCAAAATCAAAAATGTTTTACTGTGTGCTACAACAGACTTTATCTAAAAAACAAACAAAGCGTGGGGACATGGAAAGCACAGATTTAAAAAATGCATACAATTACGGTATATGCATATCCCAATTTTTGTTTTTTGTAGCTCTGTCCCTTTAAAAGCTTTCTGTATAGAGAACGTTTCCACTTGTAATCAGCCAGACTGTGACTTCATCAGGATTTTGTGCAGCTTGAATTAATGTAACAAGCAAAGCAAAGAGTCTAATTGGGAATTAAAAGCCGATCATATTCTATTTAATGAGCATACCCCTCGACCCACATTCAAAGGCCATCACGCTGACTGATTTTATTACTATGACTATATTAATAATCTCAAAATTTTTTGGAAAGTGGGCTGCTTTATCTTGTGTATTTACTTTCTTGATAGTGATGAGCAGAAGCAGAACATAACCGTCAGTTGGGCAGCCCACTCGTGATGACATCATACATGGCTATTGCTTTTCCCATTGGCTGGTTCCACAATGTGTTACAGCCCCCTCCAACGACTTGTGGCTTCTAGAAAGTATTATGCACAGTTATGTGCATATGTCTTTTTTTTTTTTTTAGGTTTTAATTTATGCGATTAATTTAACTAGCTAAAATGGCAGATGTGAAACGCGTTTACAACATTATAATGTGCGGATCTCATCCAGTTTGTAATGCGTTGGAACAGTGTAACACCCAGTGAGTTTAGGGATTGGAATATTCTGGCGAAATGCGTGGGCAGAATAACCCTGCTGTCAATTTTGGTGTACGAGATATTGTATTATTTTGCTTAAGACGTCACCTTGTGGCTTGATATGCAAATGAGCGACACATGTCCCACTGAAAAGGAGTTAATTTGCATATCAAGCCGCCGGTGATGTCATAACCTGGAGACAGCACAGACGCACTTAAAACACGTTCTTCTCTTATTTTATGCCCTTGCATGCAATTCGACTGACGCCATTTATAGACCGTTTTCCATATTTTCTTTTAATTCTCTATAATCACTGTATAAGCAGTGTTTTGATTGACAGTGTCCCTTTAACCCCAAATTTCCCAAGACCCGAATTCAAGACCTAAATTTCATTTTGGGTGAATTCGAGTACAGCTACACTCAACCAAATTATTGATTTTTTCTCAATCAGCCGTCAAGCTTCCAAGTCTCCGTTGGACTCCAGTTTGCCTCTGGAGTTTAGGACAGGTAGAAACCCACCACATCTGAATTGGTGCTAAGTTCTCCTATCTTTGAGCGTTATATGTCAACGCAGTTCGCCTTGGACTTCATCTAATCATGTTTTACATTCTCAGCGATGGGCCAGAGTATTTTTTTTTTTTTTTTATTGGTACCCCAAGTCAGAATATTTAGGTGTTTGCTTGAAAAGTATCACTTCTATAGTAGATCAGCCTAACTTTGGATATTAATGGGAGAAAAAGCTGAGATTAGAGTCTCACCGTCACGTTTGTCATATCCATCATCCAGGGGATGTTACTATAACCCATCTTAATGGTGCTCATTCTATGTACCTCGGTAGGATGGAGGGCTGAGTAGACCCTGCTGGGAATTGAACCTGCAACACTATGGGCTTGAATTACGAAAGAGGGAATGGACAAGATCATTTCAAACGTTAGGCCAAAGTAGGCAAGTTGAAGACATTCTCAAATTTAAGCTGCATTGTCAATTCCTTCTTTTGCGAGTCAAGGATTTGAACAGATTTCTAAGGGTCTAAGGGTAGGAAATTAAGTATGAACATTTCTCCCATCCAGCTGCAACAGAGAATTTTTCCAATGCGTCTACTTTGGCCTCAAGTTTGAAATCCCCATCTCAATTCCCTACAAGTCTGTCTTTATTAAGTAGACCCTTTAGCGAACTGATCTATCGCCATGGAAGAAGTGCAGAGCGACACAGTGGCACTGACCGATTTGCAGAATCAAGTCTCACTGGGGTTAACAGACACAGAGACGCGAGCCAAGAGTGATGTCAGTTTCTTATTATGTCATCCACGGGTACAATCTTCTCCATTTCAGACCAAAAGAGAAAAGAAAAAAAAAAAAAGAAACCGAGAGAGATTGAAATGTTTTTTTTTTTCTTTTTCTTTTCTCCGAGTTGTTGTTGATGGATGTAATGTGTCCGGCAAAGTAATGACAGACTGTGCTTCCAGTGGAACATGTGCAGAGAGAGGCTCAAAGTATCGCAGGAGGGGGATCAAACAACTTCCTCAATGATGAAACGGCTATTAATTAGCGGAGGTTACTCCGCGACTGAGCGACTGTCTCTCAGCAATTTTATTATTTGTCCGACTTGTTATCCTGTCTAGTTGTGAATTTTTAAATTTTTTTTTTTTAACTTCCCAGTTGATTATCAGGATTATCATTAAAAATGACACTTGTGTGAAAATTCTCGCACCTTTCACAAGTTAAATTTAAGTGGGAGGGGAGGTATTTAAATATTTGAAATGTGTAAATGTATTTATTTTTTTTACATTTTTTTTATGACCAATGCGTTTAGTAATCTGAGGGTGGTGTATCAATGGTTTGGACTCCTATTTGGAACGGGAGAGGTTAACAATAAACCTTTCTCCCTACATGCATTCAGGGTGCAGTATATTCCCCCCCCTGCTGTGCTGTGGGGCAGTCTTCTCTGCATTATATTAATGAGCGTGTAAGCGCCAGACTCGTATAATCCCGCTATAGAAGTTTGTTAGGATGACCACATCGCTGGTTTATTCGGGGTCTGTCACTGGTAACCTGTAGACTGGTCCGCGGTCTCCATTCTACCCAATTCAGCCTTGTGGGTATTATTTGGGTCGCCCTATAGCTAGTATGATGGCATTACCTGGAGTCTTTTCATAGCCTTTCCCTAACTGTAACCTTTGACCCTTGAGCCTATCTGAAGCCTAAATCCACAGCTCCCCCATCAGGTTTTTGCCCCAACGATTGCCACCTTCTGTCCAGGGTACCTGCTAAGCTTCTGTGTTACCCCTAGTTGGACTCAAATGAGAATTCTCTGATTTCCCCCCCCCTTCCCGCACCAAATAATGACGGTCCCCTCAAGCCCACCGATCCCGATGTCCGTACAGACGCAGAAGGTTACTCTGTGTCATCAAGTGGTATTTTTTCCCCCTCTATAAATAGATATGGATTGCTGATGAGTTTCATTGTCTGCACGCCAAGGCCAAATGCATTGCAGTTTGCTTTTGTGACTCATTCTACCCAACCACTACACAGAACAATATCCTGCCTGCCAAAGCTTCCCACACAGCACTCCTCTCGGATTATCAAATTATCGCCGGCACTACACTGCGCTAATCTACTGGGTAATTACACCAGGCTGGTACCACATTCCTTGGACCAGAAGTCATTACCTGCTTTAACTACCGTTGATCACTTTTAAATCTGTTCTGTAGTTTATGTTAAATAAAACCTTTAATTCCTGGATTTCCCACCCTCCCACCCCTGGGCACATGGGGCATACTGCATCAATTAATCAATTTTCACAATGGAATGCTAAGATCCATCTCCACACTGAAAGCAGTCCAGTCTTTCTGTGTTAATTACAGCTAAATGTACATTTATCATTGTGCAATAAAAAAAAAGATAATATCCTAGATATATTGAATGTATGAGTCATGGATAGACCAAGACTCTAATATAAGGATAATTGTGTCAATAGGTCTCTTTAAAATGTACTTGCAGGTGTTAAAATCATGGTGTAATGAACCCAAGGAGCACACTAGGGACTTAGAAGTTTCTGTTGGTCAGGTATCCATTGGATCCGGGTAGTGCTCTCTAATTCTATGGTGTTCTCCAGTATGTTTCTCCAATACAAATGTGTGACCAGCACATGTAGTACTTCCTAGCCTTCTCCATCGTTTTCAATGAAACTTAGACACATACATACACAGTCACACTTCTCCACAGTCACACTTCTCCACAGTCACACTTCTCCACAGTCACACTTCTCCACAGTCACACTTCTCCACAATCACACTTCTCCACAGTCACACTTCTCCACAGTCACACTTCTCCACAGTCACACCTCTACACAGTCACACCTCTACACAGTCACACCTCTACACAGTCACACTTCTCCACAGTCACACTTCTCCACAGTCACAGCTCTACACAGTCACACTTCTGCACACACTTACACACAGAGTCACACTTACACTCAAGACACACACAAAGTCACACACTCGGCTTTCCCCCGGCCGCTCTGATCGATGTTCCCGCTGGTCTGGTGCTCGTATTCCTTTAACCCTTGTGCATGACCTCACATGCACGATAGAGAAGGAATTAAGTGCACTACATTATCTTCTGCGCTCTCTGTGGGAGGGGGGGAACCGAGTTCCCCCGACGCTGCTCAAAATACTTGTACGGTTGGAAGCGCGGTTACCGCTGCAGATCTCGCGCGGGCCGCGCCTCGATGTCCACATTTGGTGCCTGTACACGTACACCAGTGTCGAGGTCCGCGAAGATCCACAGACCATCACTGAATGGTCCAACACGAGGACCAGTATGTGAACCGTAAACGGTGTCAGCCCCTACCCCTGCTCTTAATTCATAGGAGCATAATAGGCACTTTGCATTGGTCTTGCAGAGCCTTTGATAGTGAGATAAACCCCATAAGTTGCACAGGGTTTCAGCCCAAACTCCTTGATCTTCTTCTTCTGCAGTTCATCTTCCTGTTGATTTTTCTGGCGCAGGAGATGTGGTCGGAAGAGGTCCACCTAGTACCTTCAGGTACCATGCTGTAGAAGTTGTATTCTTGGTTCTCCTAGTCATATTTTCCACCCAGACGTGGACCAGTGTCACTTGGTGTCTGAGGTTCACTACAGCAGATTGTCTCCTTCCTGATTCACAACATGTTTCTGATTTTGCAGAGTCTGGGAACATAATGTTCTCCCCTTCTCTCTCTCCCTCCCTCCTCCACCTCTCCTACCATCCCTTTCCCACGTACTGAGCGGCTTTGAGACCAATGAAGTCAAAATCTGCGGCACACTCCACGAGTAAACAGTGTAACCCTTTAACCGCACATAGGAAAGCCCTCTCGAGAAGCGAACCAGGGGGAATTAACATTTTACAGAATGGGAAACGCTAGAATAAGACGTTCTCCAGTAGCAGGGGTTTGCAAGGGCCAGGAATCATCGGAGGAATTTCGTATCGACTGGAAATTTGGTGGTTTCAATAAATCCATCCCATAGTTCGCTCAACTGGGAATGGACAAGGAAGAAGAAAAAAAAAAAAGAAAAATCCTGTATTGATAGCTGAGCTTGAAAAATCTTTCCAACTCGGCTATGAAAGGGGCATTTTTTCAGGCAACAAACTTACATTGGTTCATCTGTTCGTCTTTAACTCGTACATTGAACAGGGGTTATTTGCATGCAAAGATTCCTTGGGAATCTGTTGAATCCCTGCTGTAGTCGACCCCCCCCTCTGCTTTTGCTAACTTGCAAGAGGATCAGTGCAGATACACTGGGTCATCAGTTTGTGAGCATGTGCGGTAACAGTGTAAAAACAGAAGCGAGCAAGTTTGCTTCTGAATGACTTTGTGCGAGCATCTCTATGGAAGATCACTGCTTGACTCCCAGAAGATGCTGGGTACTCTGTATTACAGTATAATAACATCAAAGGGAATATAAGCGACAGAGGCCCATTATCAGCAGCCATCACTCCTGTGCTCCAATGGCACACTGTGTCAGCTAATCTTGGCTGTATTTCCTATTTGTTTTACACTGTAGTTGGATACGTGGGGAGATGTGGCCAGCATTACCTCACCATCAAAGTACCAGGGAAGAAGATAGTTATATTGTAACCCTTAACATGTCAAACCAGCCAGAGGGGGCTGGATTATAAAATAAAAATGGGGAGTTAATACTCCGGCTGTTCAGACTACATTTCCCATGACTCTCAGCCAGTGTGTGAAGAATCATGGGAAGGAGAGTACTCAACATCTAGCGTGCCAAAGGTTAGGTATGATATGATTATGGACTGGTACTGCGGCTGCTGGGGAATGCACATCTCATTATTCTCAGCCATCCATTTGGTTGGCTGAACATCATGAGAAATGTAATAACAGCACCTATAGTGCCAAAGGTTACTACCACTGCTGCATAACTACCATGTGTCCAGGGGGGGGGACTAGCTTAGCTTTATAGGATTTGTAGTTACAAACTGGGATTGTGATGTCCTATATTACACTGCACACTTTTTGTTGTTGACTGGCTGAATACCATAGGAATTGTAGTTTGGGGTAATAGTGGCTAATCCTTACCTATAATAGTGGTAATCCTTACCACCCCAGCTTTTGTACACTTCCCATGATGCTCAGGTATATGGTGGTCTGTTAGTTACTACTACCATGGTTATATAATTGTCTTATAAATGGGGAACTTTTGTAACATTTGCCTCCCACCAGTAGACCCCTCTCCTGTGCCAATAAAGGTAAACAATGGGGGAGGAGTTAGGGGGTATGAGGGGCACTGGGGAGGATATTTTGATTTCATTTTGTTTAAATTCATTATCAACCCAAGATGCTAATTGAGCTCTGGTTGGAAGTGTCCAGAGAGTGGCTGGCATCCCAGGGTTGTGGTGGGGCAAAGTGCATGTATTCATTTTTTAACACTTTTTAATGTTTCTTTTTTTTTTGCAGAGACTTGTCAAATAACAGCATTGCTACCTTGGATAAAGATCTGATTGAGCCATTACTCAGTCTGCAGGAACTGTAAGTCCGGCATCATTTTCATTTCTGTAATGAGATTATTCCAGGTTGATGCAAAGCGGGCTCTTATTGGGGCCAGACGCTGGGGCCAAGCGAACCTCCGTCAGCTTTTCTAACCCACAATCCCTAACTGCATTGACTTCTGCTCATAGATGTATGACACAAGTGTGACATCATTGTCATCTTGCTGATGTCATCGGCCATGAGAACCAGCCAATACAAACTGAATGCAGAGCAAGAACTATTACTAGATGATATACTGTTCCCAGCCATAAAAGAAAACCAAGGGGGGTTATTTACTAAAGAGTGATGAACATTTAGGTTGTGCAGGGCTTGACTTTTAAATAAAAATCTCAATTCCCTCTGACTTTATTACTTTTTATATTGCAAGCCATTGTTAGTTCACTCGCTGACCAGTCGACTCTCCTTCCAGAGACTTGAGTGACAATCCGTGGCTGTGTGACTGCCACCTCTCATGGCTCCCTGCGTGGGCTCTGGGACAAGGAGTCACTATACTGAATACAAACGCCACGCTCTGCGATGAGCCCCGCGCAGCGAGTGGCCAGCCCTTACTCAACGTGTCTTTCGCTCAGTCTACATGCGGTGAGTAGTGTGGAGAATGGGAGGTCCATGGGCCGTGGGGTTATCAGACCCAGAGGGGATTTGTTTCCAGGATAATCTCATGCACATGGGTCTTTTCAGTGGAGGTGTATTTTGTCCCTTTGCTAGAGCTGTATTTCGGTTTTGTGTTCCCCAAGGTTTGACTAAACTCCCCAACCCTCACTAGCTGCACCCCTTTCTCGCATAACAGTTCTCCTACACCAGATTGCCCTCACATCCCTTACAAAAGTGCTATATTGCCCCCATATTCCTTGCAACGGTGCCAGATTGCTCCCTCAAACCTTTGAACAATGGCACGTTGCTCCTCAACCCTTTCAACAGTGCCAAATTGCCCCCACATCCCTTACAACAGTGCCAGATTGGCGCTACATCCCTTACAACAGTACCAGATTGCCCCCTCATCCATTACAAACAGTGTCATCCATTACAAAAGTGCCACCATATTCCTTGCAACAGTGCCAGATTGCGCCCTCAAACCTTTCAGCAATGCCAGATTGCCCCCTTTAAACCTTTCAGCAGTGCTAGATTGCCCCTCAACCCTTACAACCATGCCAGATTGCCCCTACATCCCTTACAACAGTGCCAGATTGCCCACACATCCCTTACAACAGTGCCAGATTGCCCACACATCCCTTACAACAGTGCCAGATTGCCCCCACATCAATTACAAACAGGGCCAGATTTAAAAAAGTGCTATATTGCCCCCATATTCCTTGCAAAAGTGCCAGATTGCCCTTCAAACCTTTCAACAATTCCAGATTGCCCCTCAAACCTTTCAACAGGGCCAGATTGCTCCTCAACCCTTACAGCAGTGCCAGATTGCCCCCACATCCGTTACAATAGTGCCAGATTGCCCCCACTTACCTGTCTACAGAGTCAGATTTTAGCAGGAATCCATTAAACTTGGTTTAAAAAACGTATAATTATAGATGAACTAGAAAGAAGGATTAGAAAACAGAATCTTGCGGTTTGGTTCGTCAGCCAATGTGGAATCTGTTTCCTATTGGTTGATTTGAAATGTTTTGGAGTGTTTCCGACCGCTAAACATTGACCTGTGGATAACTAACAAAAACCAGACAGTAACGGCAGAGCTGAAATTAAATTCTCCAGTTGGACTATCTTTCCAACTCTGCTATTTTGGCCTGGTTTTTGCAGTTCACCAATGAATAGACTGCACTGAGTCGGCCTGAAGGAGTTTCTTTGTTTCCCTTTCCCCCAGGAGCTGATTTTATCTCTTGCCCAGGAAATCTCTCCACGGTTAATGGGTCCGTGCTGATCTTCACCCCCGTCGCCTTGGCTCAGCCCACTAACGAATCCTGCAGTGCGCTGTGCTTTGCGCAGCTCTATACTCACGGCACCTTGGATGCCCGGCATGGATGCCTCTGTGGCAACGCAATCTCCGGCGAAAACTCCTCCCTGTGCCAGGACGTATGTGACGCTCCGTCTCTCCTCTCCGGCTGCGGCCTCACCGTTATTAGGGATGTCTTCAGCGCTCAGCTATCTCTCACCATCCATCGGTCCAAGAAGACGTACAGCTTGGCGGAACCCTTGGAGCTCGAGGTCAGGGCTCCCATTCCCGTTACCGCTTTACTTTGGGACTTGGGTGACCAGATCGTCAACAGCACGACGAGTCGGATAACCCACCGCTACGCCCAACCTGGGCTGTACAACATCACCGTAACCCTTCTCCTGGGCAGCAGAAATGTGGTTGTCCACGATGATGTGCATGTGGTGGGATTACCCGAAGAGCTGCAAATAACGTGTCCGTCTCTGGTGAGAACCCAGGCAAGCCTGAACATTAGCGTGTCGATAAGGGGTGGAACATGCATGAAGGTCACGTACAATGTAGCATCTGAACGTGACGAGGCAGGTAAGGTCAAAGCAGCTCTATGTTTTTTGTTTTTTTTAATCTATTCATGTTACTTAGTTACATAATAGATATGTTGGGCGCTGTAAACACAAACTATGATAAACAAAAATACGAAATAGCTGCCTTATAAAAGTACATACCGTATATACTCGAGTATAAGCCGAGTTTTTCAGCACAATTTTTGTGCTGAAAAATGCCCTCCTCGGCTTATACTCGAGTCGGTGGGGGAAAAAAAAAAAATCTAAAACTTATCTCGTTCCTGCTCTGTCCCCCGGTGCTCTGAAGCTGCCTGGCTGTGAGGGAAGCGTTGTGCGCTCCCCTCCAGCCGCGCGGTCAATAAAGTGTGTTTTTTTTAACAAACTTTATTGACCGCGCGGCTGGAGGGGAGCTCACAACGCTTCCCTCACAGCCACGCAGCTTCAGAGCACCGGGGGACAGAACAGGAACGAGGTAAGTGCTGGGGGAGGAGGGTGGCATAACGAGCATACTAAGGGGCAATATCCTGGCATATTGGGGGCAATATCCTGGCATATTGGGGGCAATATCCTGGCATATTGGGGGAAATATCCGGGCATATTGGGGGAAATATCCGGGCATATTGGGGGCAATATTTACCAGTAGTTGCCTCATTTCCCACCCTAGGCTTATACTCGAGTATATACGGTATATATATATATTTTTTATAATTTAAGCAACTTGACCTATAGTTGGAGGTAAAATAATTTTTGTAGAAATGGAATTCCAGTAGGATTAAAGTTTTTTTTGTAAACTATTTAGTGTGTCCTCTTTATGACATCATGGGGTGGCTTGGCATAAAAAATGGTATTGTTCCCTTGTAAGTAGTTTCTCTGCATAATCATTATTTTTTCTCTCTAAAGCAATACATTTGCTTGAAATTGTGCAAATAATGTATTTTTTTTTTATTTTTATTTTTACGTTTTACACTTTAGAGCAATGTTTAGGTAACAAAGTCCCTTTAAATGAATGCCATTTTGACCCATAATTATACCTCTTGCTTGTTAGGATGTTCCAGTATGCATGTCTCCTCATTTTCACACCGCGGTTCCTGGGGTGCTTTTTGAGACCCTGTATAATTTAATTGCGCAGTGAACAATTTTTAGAGAGCCACGTTGTCCCATTCCGTGGCTAGTGATCTTTAAAACCCAGAATATCTAGGTGAGACCAGGACGGTACCCAGCAATGTTACTTGCAGCAAATAAAGTGAGATTGAATGCCCCCCGGTCTGTGTACATCTGTGTGAGGGGTTTTACTGTCTATCCTTTCAGTGTCTCCCTTCTGTCCTATTGGGAGTTTGGTGTTTCCGGAGAATTCCCTTTGCTACCAGCTGGTATCCGAGAAAGCCGAGTGGTTCGACGCCCAGAGGATCTGCAAGGAGCGGGGGAATGGAGATCTGGTGATTGTGAGCGGATCCCACGTGGAGAAATTCCTGACGAAACACGTTATAAGGTATCAATCAGCCCCGGGCTTCATTCTGTATACAAAGTATTTTAATGTTTATATTAAACTTTCCCTTTTCGGATGAAACCAACCTGTTCTATCATCTACCTTCTTGCACAATCCTTTAAGGAAAATAGAAATATCCCTCCCATGGGTGGGCTCCACCAGCTTTTCTAATCACTCCAAAATCTTTCACGAAACGTAGGATAATTTTCTAAACATCTGTCAAATAAGCCTTTTGGGATATTCTCTTAACGCAACCGTCGCCCGGCAGAATGTCTCAGCAGTTTACACCAGCTTTCCACCACAGTGTGGAGTAATATCGGGTAAAATGTCCCCCAGAAGTCACTGGGACACATCCTTGGTAAAACGCATCGGGGGAGGGCTTTTTGGAGAATAGTTGACTTTTGTTGTGATGACCAAGTTCCTTGTTAAGTCTATGGTGAGTTACTTACTTCCGAAGAGCTTCGAAGGAACTCCCCTACTCATTTTACATCAAGATTCTATTAGGTTCAGATAATAAGAACAAAAGTCTTCTTTAACTGTTAGCAAAAATGAAGTTCTGGCATTTTAAATATCAATTATTTAATTGAAGAATATAAATAAAGTAAGGTATTGCGTCCTCTTTTGCTCTGTATAGCTCTATCAGGGGCGGACATGTTGTTTAGATTCTTTTCTCTGTGTAGCTATATCAGGGGGCGGACATGTTGTTTAGAATCCTGGGTCAGATGAAGGAAGATCTGAATTATGATGTCCTCCCCCTGATAGAGCTATACAGAGCAAAGATTCTAAACAACATGTCTGCCCCCTGATGGAGCTATACAGAGCAAAAATTCTAAGCAACATTTCCGTCTCCTGATACAGAACAAAGATTCTAAACAACATGTCTGCCCCCTGATAGAGCTATACAGAGCAAAGATTCCAAACAACATGTCCGCCCCCTGATAGAGCTATACAGAGCAAAGATTCTAAGCAACATGTCCGCCCCCTAATAGAGCTATACAGAGCAAAGATTCTAAGCAACATGTCCGCCCCCTGATAGAGCTATACAGAGCAAAGATTCTAAGCAACATGTCCGCCCCCTGATAGAGCTATACAGAGCAAAGATTCTAAGCAACATGTCCACCCCCTGATAGAGCTATACAGAGCAAAGATTCTAAGCAACATGTCCGCCCCCTGATAGAGCTATACAGAGCAAAGATTCTAAACAACATGTCCGCCCCCTGATAGAACTATACAGAGCAAAGAGGACTCAATACGGTGCTTTATTTGTATTCTTTAATTTCAATCACAACAGTTGAGTCAATCATTCAATTAAGCATATATTCGTTTCTTGCCGTCGTTTTATAGTTTGCGATCGGCAAAAACACTTTTTTCTGTCTCTGCTCGTCTCGGAAACTGGAGAGTTTTCAGTGCTCACGTTTCAGATCTTTGAGTATTTTCTCAAATTGGGGTTGTTTTGTCCCCCGTGTTCGCCCCCCTTATTTGCACGATTCCACAAAGCAGGCGGTTCTCTCCTTTAATCTTGTTTATATAAACGTCTCCCCGCTGCAGCTGTATAAGATCTCCTCTATCCTTGAGACGCCTTTAGCAATGGCCTGTTTCAGCCGGTCTGTCTTTGGCAGAAGAGGATGCTGGGATAGGATACATATGTGCAGCCTGGCGAGAAGTACTGGCTCCATCCTTCTGTAAAGTAGATGTGCATTCCTTGTCTGCTCATACAAGCCCGTGTGTCTCTCTATTTATCTGTCTTGCCATCTGTCTGTTTACTAACGTGTGCATCATTCGGTCATCGAGGCTCGGTCATCGAGACTCGGTCATCGAGGCTCGGTCATCTAGTATCCGTTATCTAGAATTCGTTATCGAGAATCTGTATTGAGACTCCACTATTAAGAACCTGTTACCTAGAAACCGTTATAGATTCTAGACTCTCCGTGTTTCTCAATCTTTTGGGAAGTGCAATCACTAGCCTATTTTTCTAGCCTCTGATTTACTAAAGTTTTTATTGCCAAATACCCTTTACAACGTTTTTACAATTTTTTGAATTACCCCTTGGGGTACATGTTCCACACCTTTAGACCCTGATCTATTTATGTATTTTTTTTCTTGAATGAGCAGTATAGTGTGGATCATACCAATTCGTCTGGACCATACCAAATCAATAAGAGTGCGTCCTATACCACTGAGACGTCTAGAAATGGCCATATTGGGTCTTTTGGCCATCGATTAGACCATTAAAAAAATGGTGCACTTAATAAAAACATGTATGCTTTTTTTCAGCCCCACGTAACTCTTTGCCGGCTACTTTGCTGATGTTTGGGGTCTACCATCTTTTTTACAACGTGCCTTTATGTACATTGCATCCCCAGCCATTCCTCCAGTTGCCTGACACTAATTCTGTCTCTTTCCCTCCCCAGTGGCCTGGAGGTGTGGATCGGATTTAACGATTCCAGCAGCGAGGAGGCTTTAAATCTCAAAAAATGCCAGAACCACCTCCCAGGTGAACCTGGACTTTCCCAGGCCGACCGCTGCGTAAGAATGGGGCCATCCGGGATCTGTAATATCGACCTGTGTAGTGCCAAGCACAGCTTTGTCTGTGAATACAAACCACCAGGTATGTGAGCGGGGAGAATTATTGTCTGTTAACACTGCAAGCTCTGGCATAAGTAACGCTCGACGCGTTTCGCACACTCTGTCTTCTTACTCTGATCCTATTGGGCTAGAGAGGAAACGCGTTGTGTGTGTGAGAGACTGCATTTCGCATTCTGTTTTTCCTGAGCAACTCTTGGATTTAAGCGTAAGCACTTAGGGTCTTAAGGGCAAAGTTACACTGGAGATCATTTTTCCAACTCTGCTGCTTTGTCCTTAAGTGTGAAATTCCCTTCTCAATTCCCTCTTTAATGGATAAATCTTTTAGTGTTTGAGAAATGCGTTGGCCGACCATGACTTCCTCTCTGCTGCCGTCTGTCGCACGTTTTTAGCCTACGGACTGTAAATGTAAAGTATCTTTATCAGTGTGTTTGCTATTAATCTGGTTATACCTGATATAAGGATATATCGGATTGATGACATTGATTACAAATCCTGGATAACTTCAGATACCTGAAGTCACTCATTAAAGTTTTCATTTAAAGTTCTTGTGGATACACTGTATTCATCCAGGCCCCCAATGTTAATCTCAGCTTTGTGAATTGCCTTCTTTGTTGCAGGTATTTCAATGTCAGCTGAATATTTTGTGGTGGGATCTAACGTTTTTGACCCAAAGTGGCCCTTGCAAAACATATCAAGGGCAGGGAACGTGTCCTCTCCTAACGGAGAAGTGGAGGTACTCATACACTAATATTTACTATCATTTGTTTATCTATCCAGTCCTGAATATGGTGTATTCATACATAGCTTAGATTTTGAGTTAAGAAAATAGCTTTCATCTATATATTTAGAGAGAGACGATCTTGAAATACAGCATGGGGGGGGGGGGGGGGGGGTTATGCAAGGGGTGGTGGATGTGCTTTACCTAATCTCCGTGACACACACCGCAATCGTTTGCCCATTTTTTTTTCCCCACACCAATTTGTCATTGGTTGACAGAACCGGCAAGCCAAGTTAGAAAAGAAGAAACAGGGGGTATCTCTTGCCGCCCACAGCCGACTCCTTTGGACACATTAATAGCCCAGGAGGTTGATGGGACAAACAAAGTTCTCAATGTTTAAATGTTTATTTTAGCTAGTTTTAATGTTCTGGCAACCTTAGGGTTAACACATGGGACCCTTCACCTTTTTTGTAGCCCATAAGACCCCCCCCTCCCTTGCACAAGGCGCTCCAGCCTACCCGAGTGGATGGTAGTGCTGGGGTTGGTTGGGACATTTATGACCACGGTTCTTCTTTATCCACACTTCTGTTTACTTACCTCCCTCTTTTTAACTCCATCTCTCTCTTATCCATCTCCTTTTGCTCCCTTAGTATTATTCTCTTCTTCTCCTTTTTCCTTTTTTTATTTTTTTTAATAACCGCTAGTAATTGTATAATGATAGTAGTTTGCCATTTGCCTGCATCATGTTGCGTTATTAATGGTTACTACGTTTGCCTCTTGATCATATTCTGTTAGGTACTTCTATTCCCCGGTCTCCGGTTCGAGCAGGCAGTTTATCTCTCTGCCCTAGAATTTGTCACGCAGGATTTGCATCGGCCGGTTCAGATGCGATTCCAGATTTTCGCAAATAGGGGTGAGCCAGGTACGTCTGCACCATGGATTTCGTTACAGATAAAATGCCTAAAGCATGTGCTTTTTTTGTGGGCTTCGTGGCCCTTTGTTTGTTCTCCTTGCATGACGTTGTCCAGCATAATGAGGGTTTGACCTCCCCACTTCTACCCAACCTCAGTAAATAGTTTAACCTTCTGTACTTCCAGTTAATGACTCCAAGGGTCCGACCTCCGTTCCTAGTGTTCTGCCCGACAATGAAACCAGTTTGGACTGCGAGGAACGCCTAGAGACGTCTAATTACACCAACAGCAGCCTGGCGGAGGAGAGCGGGTGCCTTCCGGCCAATGACTCCATAGATTCCACAGACTCCACCCCCTCATCTCCCTTGTCCAATCAGACTCATCCTAGCTACGTCTTGTCAACAGAATTTCTATTTATCATTCAGTCCGGAAACTCCACCCATTATGTGGTAAATGAAATTAGAAATCCTGGCCCTGATTTTATTATTATTTCCCCCAACCCCCCCCCCCCCCCCCCCCCCCCCAGTGTTGACATATGTGACCTGTCCTCAATATAGAGTTGAGAGACTCTTCATAGCTGGAATTCATGGGAAATAGTTCACTGCACCAAAGGCTGGCTTCTATGGGAACCCCCCCCCCCTCCTATTTGGGTCCTCCCCAAAAACTCCTACTTGGTTCCTCCTCCCCCAGAATACAAAATGTATCTGTCATCTTAGCAGTACTCCAAATATATATATATATATATATATATATATATATATATATATATTGTTGGTGCATGCACAGCCAATCAGAGTTGGGGCTTGCCCCGCTAGTCTGATCGGGGTCTGGCGAGTGCGAGAACCTAATCTTTGCATGGAATCAGCAGAGAAGACATAGTTAAGAGAACCAGTAGCCAACCAGACCGGGCTGCCTCCTTCCTCTGGAAGCTTGGCCGCTGCCAGTGAGAGAATACACTAAAACTGTGGGGAGTTAAAACTAACGGATTATTTATTTATTTTTTTTAAGGCTTTTTTTGAGGACATAAGATTTCTTGTTCATCCCGACCACTTCATTGTCATCCAGCATGATGCCCCCAATGGGAGTTTCTTGTACCGCAGCTCTTCAGAACCTTGCCATCGTGCTTCCCGACAGTCTGATTGGCTGACGTCCCTCCCACGGAACCTCGTGGAAGACCCGACGAGCAACGGAATATCGTACAACGGTTCAGGCATCGAGTTTGAGAACGATTGTGAGTCCTGTTCCATCAGGGTCATTGGCACCACCGAAAAAAACTCTCTCGTGTTCAGCCAAGCTCCGAACTTTGGCTTAAGTAAACCCGGACAGTATACCGTAACTGCACACTTCAATAACCAGTTGTTCGAAGCTAATCGATCATGTAACGTCCACGTGATGTCACCAGTTTCGGGTTTGAGTGTGATCTATCCGCCACCACAGGGGAATATTACTTACGTGTCTTCTAACCATACTGTCCTGGTGCTGAAAATACTCTCCGGATCAAATGCTACAGTCTCTTGGACAGGCAGTAATCAGAGTTGGGTCTTTCAATGGACCTGTCCTCCCATCATTGCCGCCCTGTCGTCAAAGTGCCCCGAGGAAGATGACGCTTGGTACTCGGAAATCCATCTGGATGGTCTCGGAAAGGAGATTGCTCCTGTCGTCATCACCGTGCAAAATGCCATAAATTGGCAGACCATGACTGTACTGGTGAAAATGGAGGATCCTATCAGAGGACTGGTGGCAAAGCCTGATCCTGAGACAAGAGTGCTGCTCAACACCCTGGTGGTAAGTTCCTATACAGGGAGTCTCTCAGATAAATGGGGGTCAAGTATAAAAACTACCGCACTGGAAAACGTAAATAGTTTTATAAAAAGGCGAAATCGGCTGTTCGTTACGTATAACGGCGATTGCCCTTTTTTCCTATAAAAAGAACCAATCGGTTTATCCTGCAGAGATAGGCATACCATCCCGTCTAGGAAAGAAACGTCCCTTTGATGCTCTTCCTCTGTGTTAGATAATCCTGGAGGTCAGAATGTCCTCTCGCCCACATTCTGTTGGTCACTGTGTCAATGGTTCTTTTCTTCCAGAGTAACGTGGCATCGGTTGAGGCTGGCTCAGATGTTGTTTTCAAGTGGATGGTAGACGATCGGTCATCTTTCACGTACCACAACGCGGTCTTCAATGTCATTTACCGTACGGCAGCTGTATATAAACTCACGGTACGTTTAAATTGCTGGTCTGTCACAAATTAAGTATAGGTTTTTTTTCACACTTTTTTTTGTTTTCCCTCCTCAATCTACTGATAAAACTCATGCCTCGCCAATGAGTCTCCGCCTGCCAGGTTACCATTGTTTAATTGCGGGATAAATGGTAAATTATTACACAGACACATTAAGCTGGTTCTTTCTCCCAACGCCTAATGCTTAGTTGGGTTAAATATATATATTTTGTTTTTTAAAAACCTGTATTCGATAACCATAGCCTAGAATATAAAATAGATGCAAATCTTGTAGATCAAGTATGGCTGGGAATATTGATGCTCAGCCAAGTGATGCTGCAGTTGGTATAGAAGTCGCAAGTGTATAGCACCTCTGTGTTCTAGGTGCCATAAAAAATGTGTCCTCAGTTTCCAAATACTCTCTTGGGCCACACATTCCTGTTTTCCTGTTTCTATGCATCATGTAAGCCTCAATTATTGAGGCATTAAACTGCTCCTATGATGTCTCCTTTTGACTCCCAGCTCACGGCTTCCAACCACGTTAGCAACGCTACCGCGAACTACAACGTGACAGCGGAAAAGATGAACCCGATGCGGGAGTTTATTATATCTGGAATCCCAGCCGTCGCTACGCAGAATTCCGTATTAGAACTCTCGGCAACCGTGCTCGTGGATTCGGCAGTAGACGCCCTGTTTAGGTGAGCACGACGGTTGGTTTGCGCTTTGTCGGCATGGCGGCTGGTCTTGCGGGTATTGGATAGAAGTCCTTACGTTTTTTGCTTTGTGGGCTGTTCCTTTCAGTTGGTCCTTTGGCGATGGCAATCTCTCAAAGCAAGAGCACCATTTTCAACCGCCTTACAACCAGTCGTTCCCCATTGCTGACCCGTCGGTCCATCAGGTGCTGATCGAAAACAACGTCACCCACACCTATCAGGAACCAGGTAAGAAGGCTCGTCAACTTAGGATAATATCAGTAGAGGATGCTAAGAGTATGAATAACAAAATAGTAGAGGAAGATAATGTGTGTGTAGTAGTGGGTAGTTGCTCTTTTAATAAGCACACGGCATTTATAGACATGACCACCATCTTATTATTCTCCTCTGCAGGAACGTACAATATCACCGTATTTGTGTCCAACAAGTATGAAAATATATCTATGGTGATTCCTCTCCAAGTGCAGAGCTTTATGACCAACGTAACTATTGAAGCCGATTCAGACGTCTTAGTCCTTGGGAACCTTATAATTTTCGAAGCCAAAGCAGAGCCCTCGGAATATGGAGTCCTTTACACGTGGGATTTCGGCGATGGCTCGCTTGAAGTGAACACCAGTGAAACGGCGGTGAACCACACCTTCCTCCGACTCGGCCCGTGCAACGTCACCTTGACGGCAAGGAACGACATTAATGAAATCTGGATTACGAAGACCTTTAAAGTCCATGACGAGATCACGGGTTTGGTGGTCTCCTCCGATGAACCGACGGAGACAGGTCTGCCGACATTTATCAATGCGTCGGTGGAAACCGGGGACAGCGTCGCCTGGAACTTCAGCTTGGGAGACGGCAACTGGGTGTTGACCAAAGAGCCCATGGTTAACCACACCTATTCCCAAGATGGAAATTACACCGTCATGGTCACTGCCAGTAATCCAGTGAGCTCCCGGTCCAAGTCCCTGCTCGTCCGCGTGTATGTCTTGCAAGTGCTGGAAATTGAACCAACTGGCTGCATCCTGGAAAACCCAAATGTAACACTCACTGCAAATGTTACGGGAGATTACAGGAGCTATACCTTTAACTGGACCTTCGGCAACGGCTCTATCATTGCCTCAGTTTATGGTCAACCCTGGGTGGAGCATAATTTTTGGAAAAGTGGCATGTACCCACTTTCACTTGTAGTCTCCAGTGAGGTGAACAAAGCGTATTACTACACCAATATCTGCGTAGAGCCAGAAATTGTGAATGTTACCCTCGTACTAGATGAGGAATATGTGAGCCTGGGTGAAGAGAGCCACTTCCAAGTCACGGTTTTTCCTCTTTTCAATTATAGATACACGTGGGTTTTTGGAACTAATGGCTCGAAGCAAAGCACCGTGACAGATTTCAGTACATTCACGTACAAGCTCCCTGGCATGTACCTAGTCACCGTCTCCGTGTTCAATAACGTGTCTTCCGGCAACGATACCGCCTTTATCTATGTCCAGGAACCAGTAGGTGCAGTCAGCATTAATTACAATGGGTCTCGTGTTTTAGAACTAGACCAGTTATACCTTTTTAACGCCGTGGGAAATGGGTCAAACGTGACCTACAGCTGGGATTTTGGTGATGGTACCACTCAATCAGGCCAAACAACTACTCAAACCTATAACAGCACAGGAAACTTCTCTATTATCCTGCATAGTGAGAACAAAGTGAGCAAGAGTACGGTCTACCAAAATATTACAGTAAAGACCAGGATACGAGGTCTAACTATGAATGCCACCAGGACTGTGGTGCCACTAAATGGCTCGGTAACCTTCACTGCCTTCCTTACAGCAGGAGACGATGTTCGCTACTCATGGATACTCTGTGACCACTGCTCCTCCATATTATGCAGCTCCACGATCTCATACACCTTTCGCTCGGTTGGTACGTTCAATGTGACTGTGACGGCGACGAATGAAATCAACTCGAAGAACGATAGCATCATCGTCTACGTCTTGCAGATGATCGAGGGACTTCAGATGGTGCCGGTTGACTTGGTCAACGATTGCTGCTTCCCGACCAATAAGACTCTTCTTTTGTATGCCACCGTAACCGACAGCAGTAACATCTCCTACAGTTGGCTGGTCTTGAGGAACGACAGTGTCCTTCAGACTGGAGTTGGGAAGAGCTATCAATTTACCAGTTTGGAAGCAGACACCTATACCATCATCTTGAAGGCTACCAACATGTTGGGAAGCGCAAATGTTACCAGGACTATAACGTTTATAGAACAACTAAGCCAACTGAACATTTTAGCATCTCCCAACCCGGTTGCTGTTAATGAAACTGTCAACATCAGTGTGAGCTTGACCAGTGGGTCTGATGTGACATATACATGGTTCCTCGAGGAGAACGTGTGCTTCGTTTACAATTCATTTGCCCTCTGTAGGTTCTTAAGTCCAAATCCGAAGGAGGTTCTTGTTGTCGCCAATAATACCTTGGGCTCGGTCAACTCAACGATCACTATCTTTGTCCAAGAGCCAATTGAAGATGTATCTATCTTGACTATTGACCACAAAGGAGACTACATACCGACGGGAACTGTCATGTGTCTCAGTGGGGATGTTCAGAAAGGTTCAAATGTATCCTGGTCTTGGATGCTTCCTGATGCCATGATGGATGGAAGGATGCAAACCGTCCATTTTTACCAAGCTGGTATATTCACCATAAGCCTGAATGCCTCGAATGATGTGAGCTGGATGACAGTCGATAGAAGTATCACTGTCCAAGACAAAATTCGAGGTCTGAAGTTGCTGGTGAGCAAAAAGGTTGTGGAACCTGGTGAAAGAGTCACGTTCATGATCTTCACGTCAGCTGGTACGTCTATCAGGTACAAGCTCACAATCAATGGGGATTACTCTATCCAGCTCAACAGCACCATTTACACCCACGAATTCACCAAAATTAGCGGTTACCCAGTAACTGTGGTGGCCACCAATGATGTGAGCGAAGAACGTGACACTGTAATGATCTCTGTCCTGGAAGCGATAAAAAACCTAAAGATTGTGAACTGTTGTGAAGTGGCGATGCCGGCCCAGGTAGAGAGAGCTTTCCGTGCAGAGGTCAGTAATGGGTCTCTAGTTGCCTATACCTGGCAGTTTGATCTGCAGGGCCAACCTACAATTAGCCTAGCAGGCAGGAATGTCACCTACACCCCAGTTGCTGCCGGTCTCCTTAAAATACACCTGAGTGCGTCCAATGACTTGGGCAGTCAGAACATCACGAAGATTATCAGAGTTCAAGAACTGATCATAGGGCTTACTCTGATGCCCACCAATGCGTATGTTAACAGGAGTGCCACTTTTGAAGCCATTGTGAAGCCCAGTCCTTCGGAGGTTATGTTACGCTGGAATTTTGGGGACAGTTCTCCTGTCGTTGTCACCTACACAGCCAGCGCCGATCATTCGTACCAAGCGCCCGGGGACTACCTTGTGGTGGTAAATGCCTCAAACCTCATCAGCTTTTGGGTTGCTCAGATGGCGGTGACCACTCGCATCTTGGAATGCCAGGAACCCGTCGTACAACTTGCACTGCCACCTCAAGTGATCATGAAGAGGTCCCAGAGGAATTATATTGAGGCAGAGATCAACTTACGCGGGTGCATCAGCTATCAAACCAAGCACCTGTGGGAAGTCTACAAAACCCCTAGCTGCCTCCGCTACCAAGAGTCGGACAAAGTCCACCTTCAAAATGTAGACATAAGCCGGCCACAGCTGGTGGTCCCCAAGCTTGCTCTTGACATCGGAGACTATTGCTTTGTGTTCTCTGTGTCCTTTGGCGACACGCCTCTGTCGAGAAGTAGCTGTGCCAATGTAACCATGGCACCAAGTAAGCTTGTCCCCATCATCGATGGTGGTTCTTACCGTGTTTGGTCCAACAGTCGGGACCTCATCTTAGACGGGAAGAAGTCATACGACCCAAACTTGGAGGAAAATGTGCAGACGCCTCTCAATTATAAGTGGACTTGCACCAAGGTAAGTAGAATTGTATTTGTAAGGTTATGAAAGAAATAGTGCCACTATATATTGGTATCAGAATAGTTAAAGGGACTTAACGTGACTTTGTTTAGATAAATTATTGACAGGGACCAGGTCAAGACTTTAGTTCCTTGTTCTGTATTCAAATTTTACCCTTTCCTCTCCCCAGACACCCACCCAGTAATGCCATTTTATACACAACATCATAATGTTTTGACATAATTTAGCTTGACAAAAATTCTATACAAAGCTATGGCCTCAGTGCTTGTCCAAACGATTATTTTTTTGGATGGGGAGGGGGGTTTATTTGTGACCGACACTTCTCCTTTTCATGTCTTTCCTTTCTTTCAGAACTTAGATGCCACCGATTACTGTTCCCGATTTACTTCCGAATTTGGAGATGTGACTGTACCAAAATCTGAGCTGCAAGCAGGAGTGGAGTACACCTTCTATCTGAGCATCAGCAAACCGGGTAGACCTCTTGAGTCTACCAACCAAACGGTCAGTTTAGAGACAGAAACCGTTGTGTGATTTTTTTTAAAATTATTATTATTGTTGTCGATGGCATTTTGTTTATTTGTTTTCTGGTCCATTTTAGCTAGTGATGAGCAAGGTTAACGCATTTTTACGTAAGGCACCCACCTCCCTGTATACCCCCCTGTTCACCTAGGGTGTAACCATGGCACCATCTTGGTTCTGGCTTGTTCGTTAGAAGATCCAAAGCCATGGGAGAACTAATAAATATCTCCGCAGATGAGAGATGTTCCAGTGAATTGTCGAAAATAAGACCAGAGTTTTCACCGGAATGGTATTTTTCCTAGTAGCGGAGGGGTAATGGCCCAAGAAGATCCAGAAACTGCTACCCGGTGTCCTAGGTTGATAGCAGACTTCTCCTCTGTTTCTCGGTACACCCTAACATAGGCAAATATGCCATTAAAAATGTGCAAGCCAGCTATATTTGCCAAAGTGGACTCAAGTCTTGAAGAACACTCTACCCTACTCTCTGCCCCGTCAGACAGACCATTCCTTGTGTCCATGAAGAAGGAAAAGGCTACAGATTATATACAGTATATTATTTTTAATGTGGAAATGATCCTGATGACTTAAAAACTGGGGCAGCGAGACAAACACGTGGGTTTTAGAGTACTTTTTCATTCGAGAAACCAGTCCCACAGTTAGGATTACAAGATGACTGCTGTGCCATTCAAAGTCATTGTCTGCAAATAAAACAATATGGCTGCTCGCAGTGAGCTTAGCTTGCAAACGTACAACTTTCCGATTCTTTCCCTTAAAACTCAAGCCATGGTTTCGAAACCTTTTGACGCGTATGTTTGTGACTCCTGCTGTCCTGTTGAAGACGCAATCTCTTTTGTCTCCCGCCCTAGGTCTTAATAAAGAAAGGCCACGTTCCGATAGTGTCGCTGAAGTGCGTGTCGTGTAAAGCGCAGTCCGTCTACGAGGTCAGCGCTAGCTCCTACGTCTATCTGGAGGGCAGCTGCACCAATTGTCCAGATGACTCCAGATCAGGGGTAAGAGTCTCCATGACGGATTTACCCGTGGAAGGTGCACAGGCTGCTACGTGGATAACTCATTGCTTTGAATACTCATTTCTTCACCTCTCCAAAACCTCCTTCTTTTGTTTACATTGTTTTTTTTTTAGTGACAGTTTTACAATAAAAAAAACAAAACAATACCTAAAAAGCAGGGCAAAAATAAATAAAGGGAATATAATTATATAAGAATGGAGAGGAATCCTGTGCAATCTATTTAGAATCTTATGAGTTTTCTTGCAGGAGCGCGGATATGGAGTCCGCTATTTTTGTCCTTTGGGCGCCAGTCAGCTGTTCCCATAAACATATGGTTTATTGCAGGGTCTGAAGTAAACGTTTGGCGATTTGCTAGGGGCCACACCTTTATTGTTCTGGACAGGGGAGGGGCAAAGAAAGGTTGTAGTATAGGTCTGGTCATACCATTTTTGGGGATTTATTTCTCTGAAAGTTTAGGGTACAAGGGGCGACATCAATCCAGTCATGGAATAAACGTGATTAACTGAGAACAGTCCCACAAGTGGAAAACGATGCACGATGTGCATACAGAGAACGGGTCAAAGCCACGCATGCAGTGACAGGGTGGCCGGACATATTCTGCCTGGCTATTTGGATCAAGGGGGGGGGGGGGGGGGAGAACAGCGCTTATCCGCTCTCATGGCAAAGGGAGTTAGAGACTTCAACTTCCCCTGGGTGGCTACGGAAAAAAAAAGAAAGCATGTAGTGTGGACAATGTGTGAGACGGAAACGTGGGAGTATTATTCGTGGTAAGGACCACGGTTATGTCTTGTGGACGGTAAAGGGGAACCGTCTAACCGTCTCTCCTTGCCAAATGGTGACACCTGGTGGACAGCTCAGGTAACGGGTAAAAAAAAAAGAAAAGTCAACCCAATTCTGAATTAATTTTTTTTCCTGGGAAATCTAAATTTGCTATTGTTCCATCAGTATTTCCCAAATCCTGTTTTGTTTTAGCCTCAAGCTTTCTGGATTTCTTACCTGAGAAGTGTGGGTGAGAAGTTGCCAGATACCAAAAGCTACCTAACAGAGATCTGGGTCAATTCTTCTTCTTCACCACATGTAGGAGGGCCATGCTGAGCTTTCGGGTTGTTCTTTGGTAGTTTTGTGGGTTGGCCCTGTAATTTTTTTGGAAAATACTTTTTTTTAAAGCCCCACCTCTTTTTTTAGCCAACCCTGCCTCCTACGACCTTCAACGGAAGAGTAAAGTGAACGATCTCCTGGGTAGTATGCCATCGGTGTTCCAGTGCGGTGATAATGGCTTACAAACTATCTGAGCTGCCGTCTGCTATAAAAGCAAGATGTCTAACTTTTTTTTTTTTTTTTTTTTTAAACAAGGGTAGAAAACGAGTCAAACAGACCTTCGGGCGATTGCGGCGTTGATTGTCTTTTACCCTTCGACTCCTAATCTTGTCCATCGTTACAGAGATGGACAGCTCAGAGCTTCGGCAACCGGTCCCTGGCCCTGGATTCTGTCACTACCACCACCGGAGACAGCGAAATGAACCTAGTCCTGAGGCAAGGGGTGCTGAAGGATGGGGAAGGCTATACGTTTACTCTCCACGTCAGTGACCCCACGATGGAGGAAGAAGGATTCGCTTCCATAGACCTTCTCCCCAACAGTCCTCCCTCCGGGGGAAGCTGTAGGATATTCCCAAATAGAACCATCAACGCCCTCTCCACCAAGATCCAGTTTTACTGCACAGGTCAGTGGTCATTCGTCCCGGAATGGGGGGTGTCGGGGGAGTAATTCCATTATCTGGCTGCATTGGTGCTAAGAACTCCTACACCATATGTTGAAAGAGGGATGGCACTGTACCATAGTACCATGTTATGTCCAACTATTTAATTCATGCTAAATCATAATGCTATTAGTTCGTACTGCCCTGTTATCAGTAGACTGGGGGGGGGGGGGGGGGGAGCTAAGGGTCTAGGACACTTGTTTGCCGCATCTTCATCACTGACAGTTCAGCGCGGCAGTTAGAACTCTGAACTGTCAGCAATGAAGACGCGGCTATGTAAGAGCTGACAGTTCAGCGCTGAACTGTCAGCTCTTACAAATGTACAAGTAAAAAGAAAATAACCCCCACTAATAAATGATTCCCCCCCCAAACCCCAATACTAAAAATAACCCCTTTTCTAAAAATAACCCCAATACTTATATTAACCCCAATACTAAAATTAACCCCAATACTAAAATTAACCCCCGAACCCTAATACTAACCCCCTAAACCCTAATACTAACCCTCGACCTCTAATACTAACCCCCTAAACCCTAATACTAACCCCCTAAACCCTAATACTAACCCCGACCCCTAATACTCACCCCCAAAACCATAATACTAACCCCGACCCCTAATACTCACCCCCAAAACCCTAATACTAAAATTAACCCCTTAAACCCTAATACAAAAATTAACCCCTTAAACCCTAATTCTAAACCCCTAAACCCTAATTCTAACCAAACTAAAATAGGTAAAATACTTACCTTTAGCGAAGAAGTGTGCCGCGATGAAATCTCCAGCGACTATCTGTCTTGTGCTGCAGAGTCGGCGATGAAGCGGCTGCGCGGAAGCAGCCGCGATGAAGAGTCCCATCCCCTGGAGCTAATTCTCAGCAGTTCACATCCAATTATATTTGAATACATTGTGTCTATTGATGATCTGCCAAATAAATACCCCAGTTACTTATTGTGAAGCTATAACTGATGTTCACTATAACGGGTTTATTCTCATTTGTTTGTAACACTTACACCTTTATCTGCACTTATACACTGTCTTGTTATATGTTTCTTTTATCCTGTTCTTACCCAATTCTTGAAGTCTCAACTCACAGTGTTGCCAGTTGTAGAGACTCCTAAATAAGTTTTCTAAATTGCCAATAAGTGCATAAATCAAGAGAATTTATTTTTTCCAATGTGCAATAGATAATTTTTCGTCCATATTTCAGCTTCAACCGTTGGCAACATGGCATGATCCCATAGCTGTACTAAAAAAAAAGGAGTAAAAAAAACCCAAACCATGTATTCTTAATATTTTGTAATGTTACACGCCGCAGGGTGGATGGACGCAGAGGATGGGGGAGCCTCCCTGGTGTTTAGCTTGATTGTGACCCGCTGCAGAGATGGACAGTGCAACGAGTTCTGGGTCTACAGGGGGAGCCGGTCGGAGCACAGCACCTTCCTGCCCATAGGGTTCCATGAGTCGAACTTTACCGTCAACATTTCTGTGGTGGTGCAGGACCAACAAGGAGCAGCTACGGTGGCCCTGAATCAGTAGGTGGTCTAAGTACAGCCAGATCTGACCCTGGTGCTTTAAACAAAGAGGGGGGGGGGGGGGGGGGGGAGAGATGTTGGAACCAGTTAAGACCAAACACAGATGTTTTGTTGTATCTCACCCTTACATGGATGGCTAAGCTGGTAAATTATGGCTTATGTTGGTCTGGCCATTTCCTAGACGCCGTCTCTTTGCAAGGAGACCCTTTGTAGGGGTGGCACAGGTAGGGTTGCCACCTGGACTGTATTTTTGGTAAAAAATAAAAAAATTGGCTTGAAGCCAGTGTTAAGTCTGTGGAGACTGCTACGGTATTTTTTTTTACAAAAGGTGGCGACTGTTCGATGATTTGCATCTGCATTTGCCGTTTCCCCCCCGCCACATTTAACCACAATTCTGTTTGCCCTTCCTGTCCGTCCCTACCCAGCTCTCAGGTTATCGCGATGCCGATCGTCCCCGATGGATTCCCCAGCCTTGCTCACTGGTTACACAACCTCACCGAGACCACCCTGCAAGGCTTACTGAAGCAGGGGGACCCCCAGCATGTGGCCGAGTATTCCCTTGCTCTCATCACCGTTCTCAACGAGGTAAGTGAATCTCCGTCCTGGCTCCATTATTCATGATCGGCTCTCACCGGCGCCTTCCAGTAATACTGGGCCTTTCCATAGAGGGCTTTGGTTATCCCAGAATGAAGGTGGGTGTGGTTAAGTCACTAGCCCCACCCACATACGCCCTACTTTTATCCAGTATAATAAACTACCCCTGCTTTAGCCATGTTGCATTTCCTTTCCGTGTTGGCGAATGTCTAACCATTATTGTGTGACGCAAGTTATTTGCAATGGCTGCCGCTCTCAGAATCCATTACTGATAAGTTGCTCCGTAACGGGCATCTTTCGTCACCTTGAAACCCAACTTTCCATGGTTGACTCATTTAATGTGCCCGTCCGTCCGTCCGTGATGCTCCAGTGTCTCTCTTTCCTGTAGTACGAGTCAATGATGAACAAACGGGGACAAACCGCTGAACCCGTCCTCAGCATCGTGAGAAGGAACATCACGGACACACTGATCTCGCTGAAAGTCAACACGGTGGATGACATAAGGCAAATCGCGGCTGCGCTGGCGCAGTGCACGGTAAGTCGCACTCAGCAGGAGAGTATATTTAAAAGAAGAAAAACTAGAGGGCATCGTCTTAAATTAGAGGGGCAAAGATTTAAAAGTAATATCAGGAAGTATTACTTTACTGAGAGGGTAGTGGATGTATGGAACAGACTACCAGTAGAAGTGGTAGAGGTTAATACAGTGAAGGAGTATAAGCATGCATGGGATAGGTATAAGGCTATCCTAGATATAAGATAAGGCCAGGGACTAATGAAAGTATTACTTTACTGAGAGGGTAGTGGATGCATGGAATAGTCTTCCAGTAGAAGTGGTAGAGGTTAATACAGTGAAGGAGTTTAAGCATGCGTGGGATAGGTATAAGGCTATCCTAGATATAAGATAAGGTCAGGGACTAATGAAAGTATTACTTTACTGAGAGAGTAGTGGATGCATGGAATAGTCTTCCAGTAGAAGTGGTAGAGGTTAATACAGTGAAGGAGTTTAAGCATGCGTGGGATAGGGATAAGGCTATCCTAGATACAAGATAAGGCCAGGGACTAATGAAAGTATTACTTTACTGAGAGGGTAGTGGATGTATGGAATAGTCTTCCAGTAGAAGTGGTAGAGGTTAATACAGTGAAGGAGTTTAAGCATGCATGGGATAGGCACAAGGCTATCCTAGATATAAAATAGGGAACTGGGGACTAATAAAAGTCTTTAGAAAATTGGGCAGACTAGATGGAACGAATGGTTCTTATCTGCCGACACATTCTATGTTTCCATGATCATTTGTAAAATGCGTTGGTTAAACATCCATTGTTGATCCTGTGTTTGCATGATCATTGTTCTTTGAGTTCCACTGATGTAACTACTTGTACAATGAGACAAAATGTATTAAACCATGGTGTAAAATAGCGTGTAGCTAAGCCTTGTTTAACCATGGTGGATAATGGCTTGCGGATAAACCTTGTCCATAATCTCCCCGACTGATTGTGGGAGTCGCCTCTTACCTGCCCTGTATCTGTAGGTGACCAGCAACGAGTTCATCTGCGCCTCTTGTCAACGGAAAACCCTGAAGAAGCTGGAAGACATGATGTCCATCCTGCAGAATGAGACCACCCAAGGAATGATGACCCCCACCACAATTGCAGACAACATCCTTAACATCATGGGTGAGTTGGTGGGGGAGGGAGGGGTTAAGGCTGAGTTTAATGTACTATTCTAAATCGAATGCACCAATTCTTTTGCTACCAATTTTTGAGACTTTTCCATTGAATTTCTCCTGATTTTCCATGCTAAGCCTGATCGGAAGCTTATAATACAATAGGACAGACATACTAGTGGCCATGGGAGGTACTGCAGTCAGAAGTGGCATCTTCTTGATCCAGTACTTTTACCATGCAGTGTATTCTATAATTCTTTGTTAGAAAGGAGAATGGAATTGTAGCAAGAGAAGTAACAGTAGACTTCTACATTGCAGGGGACGTCATTCACTTAGTAAACACCAGGACCCCCATCTACGGAGAGGGGAAGCTGTGCAGCGGCCTCAACAATCCAACTGTGGCTTCCAAGGCCTACACTCTCTCCTCTGACCTGATGCGTATCCTCATGAAGTCCAGAGTGCTGAATGAGGAGCCTCTTACCTTGCAAGGAGGAGAGATCCTGGCTTGGGGCAAACGGTCCAACCCTTTTAATTTGCTCTGTTACAGTAACAAGACGGGATGCCAATTCTTTATCCCCCAGGGTTTCAACAGCACCTTCCCTGACCAGACGGACATCATTCAGGTCATGTTCCAAGTGGACTCCAACCCCTACCCCTTTGGTTACATCAGTAACTACACCGTGTCCACCAAAGTGGCCTCCATGGCCTTCCAGACCAGCAACGGGAGCCAGATCCCCGTGGAAAGCTTGGATTCGGAAAAGGCCATTACCGTCAGCGTGGCTAATAACACTGGAGTGGGCAACATAACCGCGGGTCTGACTTCCATCGTGAGCCAGAGTTCGGTCAAGGTGGAAGTTGAGGCAGAGAGCAGCAATTGGAATGCCGGGCTGCATCTGCAGGTTACCTACAAGGTGAAGGACGGTGAGTGTGGAGCAGATCTGGAGGGCTCCGGGATGCTCGATGCGGGAGGGGCCCTGAGGGAAAGATGGCTGCATGATATTAAAGTGACAGTCGAGTCCTCAAACTCACTTTGGTGCAAGATGAAGATCACGGCTTGTATAATGCACAGGCTTTTATCCCTGTGTGATTGGATGCAGGCATCCTGCATAAATCACATTTTTAATATTTGACTCAAGTCCTCCCCAGTGATTACTCTGCATGTTTACTGCAGGTGCGGCAGCACTGATTATATAGACACTGACGATATAAAGTTTTGTTTCATTTAGTCACTTCCTGTGCTCTTGGAATTGAATACATTGTGTGGACTGTGATGATAAACTTGTTCTTGTACACAGTAGGATCTCTTAACAGTGCAACACATTGTCTGATGACATCACTAGAGAGACAGGAAATTCCATTCATTTGAATGAAATTATTCTCATCGGTTCCAGCAAAAAAAAAAAAAGGAAATGACTTTTACTTTTACTAGTGTGGGTAGTCCTGGTTTCTTGCAAACTGCTGTAATTTAATTTCACAACTTCATCTAGATGTAAGTATTTTAAATACAAGCATTTGCAATGCAAAATTTAAAACATGCATTTTAAAGTACTTTGAAAGCACATTATTATGCATTATTATTTGGAAGATACATTTTGGGCAATAGACAGTCCATTTAAGTCATTTTGGGCACTAGAGAGACCATTTATAGCTCGGTGGACCATCTGTCCAATCCTAACAATTGCAGGTTCTATTCCTGGCAGGGTCAACTCAGCTGTCCCTCCTTCCGTGGTTGATAAAATTAAATAGAATTAAACTGGGTAATATTTTTTTTTTCTTTTCTTCCAATTTCCTTTATGTTATGTTTTTGACCGATACCATTAAACCGGTAACACCGCTTTGTGTGTCCTCTGCAGACCGGTACAAAAGCAGTGAGTCGGAGCCCTTCATTACTGCTTACCTGCATGAGTCCGGTCATCCCAACCAGTACAACTACACGGACATGAAGCGGATTGGAACGGACGACCTGCTAGGGAAGGACCATAAACTGTACACTTTCTTTATTGCACCCACGTAAGTGTACATCAACAAGCAACGGCTGGACCGCTGAGGACCACTAACCCCCCCCCCCCCCCATCATTTAAAGAGATATCCATTTTTTCATGTTTGTTTGGTTTTTACCAAAGCGCACATTCAGAGAAGTTTAAATATATATATGTAGACCTTTATGGCACGTGCCTGCTTCTCCTCGCAATGCTCCAACCTATAGCAGATGTTGGCTGCCATTAGTTCATTCACTTCTGCTCGTATTCTGTGTCATTGGTCATTGGAATACAGGATGAAACCATAAAGTAACCAATCAGAATGCAGCTTTGATGCCATGTACCAGGATTTTTACACTTCTTAGTCTCCCTGATATGGGCGCCTTAAAAAAAAAAAAAAAAGAAAGAAGTTTCTTAGATGTTTTTTAAAACCTTAAATTTTACCTAAAAGCCATTGATACTAAAGTATTACTGACCAGAAGCACTGCTCGGGCACTCATGTTGGCCTAAGGCTGTGGTGGGCGAACCTATGGCACGAGTGCATTTGGACACCCTGGCTTTGGAAGCCACGTCTCCCTGGCTTTAGAAGCCACGTCTCTCTCTGGCTTTAGAAGCCACGTCTCTCTCTGGCTTTAGAAGCCACGTCTCTCTCTGGCTTTAGAAGCCACGTCTCTCTCTGGCTTTAGAAGCCACGTCTCTCTCTGGCTTTAGAAGCCACGTCTCCCCGGCTTTAGAAGCCAAGTCTCCCCGGCTTTAGAAGCCACGTCTCCCCGGCTTTAGAAGCCAAGTCTCCCCGGCTTTATTTAGGACCGTCAAGCTTGTACTCACCAACGTTTTCTTATATGTTCCACCAGCATCGGGAACCTGACCAGGCGTTACTACCTTAATATCACTAACCATTTTATGTGGTCATCCGTGGACGTGACGTTGGGTTTGTACACCTCACTATGCCAGTACTTTGATGAGAACGAGATGAAGTGGAAGACTGAAGGGGTTGTACCACTGGAGGATACCCGTCCGGACCAGGCCGTGTGTCTCACCCAGCATCTCACCGCCTTTGGCGCCAGCTTATTCGTGCCTCCTCATTCGGTCAACTTCATCCACCCAGTGAGTATACAATGATGTAATACGTCCGCTCTGTAAACAAAAACATTTACCATGCACCATGTTAAGAAAAGTGCATTAAAAAAATGTACTATTTATATATATTTTTCCCTCACTAGCTATAAATAATAGCAACTCAAAACGTTTAAAAAAAACCCCAAAACTGTTGTGTGCCAAACAAGCGGCCTTTGGGCCCATCAGTGTTCTTACTTGTATCAAATGACTACAGATTAGAATTATTCATCCCCAACAAAAATACTAATTCTTTATTTCTTCTAAATCCACCTCCACTTCACAGTCCTCTTAAGTTTCTTCATTTTTGTTTTTTCTGACCCAGAATATTTATAAAGTTTGTAATAATTTTTTTTTTTTCACGCCTATAAATTTCAAAACAGTATTGACCATTAATCCCACTCTATACAGCCTTCCCCACCTGGTATAAATTACATTGTGCTCCTCACCTGTGCGGTGTGCTTTGTGACATACTCCGTGGCCACGATCATCGTCCACAAACTGGACCTACTGGATGTAAACAAAGCAGGAGTCATCCCGTTTTGTGGCAAGTCCGGATTCTATAAATATGAGGTCCTGGTGAAGACTGGATGGGGTCGAGGGTCAGGTAAGGCTTTTATTGTCCACACTATGCCAGACCCATGAATTCCACGTGGGTACAATTCAAAAACTCCCTTTTTTCATACTTCTCAGGTACCACGGCCCACGTTGGCATCAGCCTGTATGGCGTGGATAACAAAAGCGGCCACAGACATCTGGACGGTGAAAACACTTTCCACAGAAACGGCGTGGACATCTTCCAGGTTGCCACGGAGAGGAACTTGGGCAATGTGTGGAAAATCCGTCTGTGGCATGATAACAAGGGTAACCCCAACTATATTGTGTCTTAACAGTCTCCCATTAGCACTATGGGATTCTTTTTTTTTTTAACTTTTTTTTATATATCTATTTCATTCTACCAAATATCAGCAATATTATGAAAGCCCAATGTGGTTGGGGAAATGAACCAAAAAGCTATAAATATTATGGTAGTGCAGAGAGTGTGCTCCACTCTTGTGCAAAATTACACACCTGATTTATGGGGGATACATAGGGGCTACATAAAAAAATTGCTTTATGATATCTTTAGAGTGACATTACTAAACCTTCGCCATAGAGTAATAAGCTCTGAGTTCAAAATGGCGGACTTGTCACCGATTTGGCTAGAATTAGGGATGCAAATGGAAAAGAAAGCAGGACAGAAAAATAATTTGTTTTGCCCGACCTACCTCCTTAGCTTTGCCAACATAAGGAGTTCCTTCAGAGAACATACAGAACTTACACATTAAATTTAGACATGATCTCCAATTTGTTTTGTTGTTGGTCTCAGGGCTAAGCCCATCCTGGTACGTTCAACATGTTATCATCCGAGATCTTCAGAGCAGCAAGAATTTCTTCTTCCTCGTCAACGATTGGCTGGCGGTGGGACAGGAGGATGGTGGATGCAGGGTAGAGAGGGAGATCTTTGCTGCCAGTAAGTAACTGTGATGTGTTAGCGGTCTGGGACTCTCCTAACTCATCCCATGATGCCTAGTGAGAATCTTTCGTTCCCCGCAGGTGAGGCTGAACTGAAAAGGTTTTCTCGGATCTTCATGGCTGAGATGCAACGTGGCATCTCCGAGAAGCACGTATGGCTCTCCATGTGGGACCGGCCCCCACGTAGCCGCTTCACACGGGTCCAGCGCGCTACCTGCTGTGCTCTCCTAATTTTCCTCTTCCTCTGTGCCAATGCCGTGTGGTACGGAGTAGTGGGAGACAAAAATTTTGGGTGAGTATCTCATTCCCAAGGTGCCATTGTTGACATCATCCGAAAAAAGCGTGGCTACAAATGGTGGACAAAATAATAGAATCGAGTGGTTTTTCCTACTTTGTGAAGCTTGCAAAGTACAATTCTGCGTTAATATTTTGAGGCTTCACAGCCATGTAGCAAATATACTGTTTAGTGCCACTCTATCCCTGTCTTAGAACCACATTTAACGTGGCCTCGTAGGCCTTTTGCAGACAGTACTTAAAAGGGGGTAACGTGATAGACTGAAAAAACAGACCTGATCTCATCTCTCCGTTTTGCACGACTTGTCCCACAGGGATCGAGCGGTGTCAAAGCATGTCCCTCTCAACGTGGACTCCGTGGCAGCTGGAATGGTGACCAGCATCCTGGTGTACCCCATCTACCTGGTCGTACTCTTCCTCTTCCGACGGGCTCGTAGCAAGGTAATAAAACCGGAGACTAAGCCGTTAGCTTCCCTGCTTTTCGAAGAAGAACCTTCTCTCTCCCAAGTAAACGTTTGTGTTGAACTCAATGCGCCCATGCCATGTACCCCCGGCCGTGACTGTATATTGCGTTATCTTTCAGACCTGCGTCAGACAATCCCTCTCGTTCTTCGACCAGCAGTCACTGGAAATAGATAACTACTTGGATACAATGGTCATGGAGAGCTCCTTCATGAGTTACACAGGAATCCATGGCGAGGTGAGGAAGTCTGTATTTGACTTTAGCTACAGAACAACTAACCACTCAGTAGACCATCCTGACAGGGGTGACTTAAGTCTTATAAAACATCCTGATCCTGTCCTGTTCTCTTAGGCATTTTCGGACCAAACAAAAACAGACATACCATTTGATGACACAAAAAGGTGAGTGGGCAAATTCTGCGTATTTTATGATGTTATATTATTTTATTTTTTTGTGTCTGCATGGTGAGACCTCTTCTCAGTTGGGGCAAGATTTAGGAATCTGTGACATTATAACATTAAATGCACGGCCCTCATCTTATTTCTGTCACCCAGCTTCATCCAGTGGAATTCAAACGAGAGAGTTCTCAGCTGGCCCGACCTACTCAGCGACCCATCCATCATGGGAAACACCATTCAGAAGCTGGAAAGGCATCGGACCTGCCGCCACATCGGGATAGATGCCAGCTCCCATCCCAGTGAGGAGGACAGTGTTGTCCTTGGTCTTCCCCAGCCCCCAGGCCGGCCATTCCTTGCATCAGGTGAGTCCTTGTGGTAAGACTACTTCTTGGTGGGCTGGAAAGCACCCAGAAAAGGTGATTTTTTTTTTTATTGTAATTATTTATTCATAAAAGTATGGTGTATTCCCATAGATGGAGCCAGCACCATGTCACTTCCGCGGGACCTCAGAAGGATTTCCAGAGCCGAGACTGACCTTCTTTCTGACTTGTAAGTGGACAACCCAGGATAAAACATCACTATTGAATAATCTGTGCTTTTGGGACAGCCCCCGAGGAGCCAGTCAACACCTGCATGAACTTATTATATAGACTATATTGGGTCTTGGAAGGTCTTTAATAAAGCTCCTCATGAAAAAGCAGCAGACCAACAAAAAAAAAATGGTGTTTGGCTCGTAGCTAAGTTAAATGTTGACGCAGAGATGGTAGGATATATTTTTTTAATTTAAAAAATAAGCTTAATTGTGCTAATTCCTCTTTACCCTTCACAGGTCCAATCCTTTTGGGGACAAAACCGAAACCATCATGTTGGAGAAACTGAATGAGAAGGGCCAGGTGGTGATATCTCCTGCCAGAGAGACAACAAGACCAGCCAAGTCGGCACGGACAGGTAAATAAGCATTGTTATGGTACACATAAAAAAAAAGTCAGGACACCCTTTCTCTACGGACTTCCCAAAAACCTAACATGTACCTATATTTAAGGCTATGCACGGTTCCACTTCCGCTGTTTTAGGTTCTAAAATTATTGGTTTTCTTTTTTTTTTTTTCTGGGACAGTTATAACCGACGCGTTTCAGAGACGCAGACGGATGCTCCCATCATGGTGTTCCCGCATCGCCCATGCTCTCAGCTGCATCCTCCTCCTCTCCTGCTTTGCGGTCTCAGTCTGGATTGGTGTTGGTTTTACGTCGAGCGTAGGTCTGATGTGGCTTATCTCGGGAATATTCAGTTTCCTCTGCTCCTTCTTCATCCTGGAGCCGCTAAAGGTGAGTTGGGTCCATGCTTGCACTAGACTTCAGCTCATGGCTACGTAGAGCCTCAGTCCCAATAATATGAAAGTATCTCCGTTGATGTGCAGTCGGTTGTCAAAGCAATAAGGGATGCACCTGCCATGTGTTCCCTGTTCCAGGTACTGCTGGAGGCTCTGTACTTTGCATTGGTGGTCAAACGTCTCCACCCGGAGGAAGAAGACACATTGGTCGAATGCCCCTTGGTGGAGAAGGTTTCGGAAAGGATCACCAAAGTGAGACCGCCCCAAGGATTTGCTCTTTTTCAGGCCAGAGAGGAAGCACGAAAGGTGAAACTGCTGCACAGGATGCTAAAGGTACGTTCTACACCGGGAGGATGTGGCCGCAGGTACACTGGTGGGAAAGGTCAGATCGTGGGTGGTCTAGGTAAATATCCATGCCTGGCGCCTACCTAGGCTTGTGTGAATTGGTTGAGAAACAGAGAATAGGATGCATTCTCCAAAAGGCTCTGCAAGGTTATAGCTCCTTGTACCGCTAGCTGTGTTGCATAATTCTAATTTTTTTAATTTAAATACATACGTAGGAACGTATGTGCGTGGACGGTGGGGGAAGTAGAGGTAGATGAGGAAATAAAGACACGCCTTGCCGCACTTTGGCAAGCTGGCCTAAATCATAAGCCATCGTTTAAATCACCCGTTTCCAAATTGGCCCAAGAATAGACCGGAGACTGGAATTCACGACCATCTTCTTATACGCTTAATTTATATTAACGGAGGTCAACTGCTTTGGTGGCAAAGTGCAAACCTGGAATCAAAGTTTCTATTCTACAATGTCGTATTAACACCAGGGCTGAATGTGGGGTGAACTCCATGGGGTCTCCAAGGTCTTGTCTCATTAGACCTCTACTCTTCCTTCTGATTGCAGAACCTTGTGGTCTACATGCTGTTCTTCCTCATTATCCTTCTCACAAACTACGGAGATTCATCTAGAAATCCCGGCGCTCACATGCTGCAGCGCTCAGTCGGGCAGGAGCTGGACGGCCCGAGATTCCTTCTAATTAAGAGGTAACATACATCTCGTTTACTGGTCTCACCTCCGGGAATAGGTCCTGAAGACTCACTGCAAATAATAACAACATCAAGTTCAAACATCACAATGTCCCCTATCTAGACATTTGAGGCAATAAGACTACAGATTTTGTGTCGCTGGCACAAGCTTTTCTCTCGCCCAAGACAAAAAGTGCCACGTTTTGGTGCGAAACGCACAGGCGTTTGAGTCACCGGGTGGGTGAGCACTCATATGTTGCTGTATAACGGTCTGGATTAAAACCAATTTTTTCCAGCCACGTCTGGAGTTCATCATTTTTTCCTCCCAGCTGTCACTTCTTGTTCCCCTTACATCATTCTCTTGCCTTGTTTTGTGGCTCTAGATTATTTTTCTGTTTGTCGAACAGGACTTGGCCGTTCCAGTGCTGTCCTCATGTGATGTTCTCTTGTTCCCACAGTTCTGGGGATTTCTGGGATTGGGCCGCGGAAGTTTTGCTCCCGTTCTTGCACAATAACCAGCTCCAACGGGGGAGTTACAGCAATGTGCTGGGATCCGCTCGACTGCGACAGATCCGGCTTAAAGAAGGTGAAGGGATCTAGTCCCAAAATGGCAGGACCTTGAGACGGGCTTTGTAACTATTCTAGAGTAATAGAATTCATAGCAGTGTTTCAGAGCCCCACAGCAATAAAAGTAGAATGCACAGTAATGTGTAAAGTGTATCACCAAGTTCCACAGCAAGAAAAAAGTTCACAGTAATGGACACATTGTATCACACTGCTCCACAGCAATAAAACTCTCAGTTGATCATTGTAAAAAAAATAGCTCACTTAATACAACTGATATGTCTGTCTCACCATGTTTTCTTGGTTTTCTCAGCAGAGTGCGGTGAGCATTTACGGTTCAATAATGGAAGCTGTCCAGAACCACATGCGTTTGACGATGCCAGTTATGGAATTGGCTGGGTAGGCAGCTCTACCAACACCTCCCAGACTTGGACCCATTCCCCACCTGATGTTACTGGGTAAGAACCACATTGACTTAATGGCGAAGGTCAAATTTAATCTCAATACGCCCCACCTGCCGTTAGGGATGCTGGACGTCTGTGTCAACCAGTAGATGGTGTTTTCCTCTGTGTTTTTCCAGGGATTGGTTTTGGGGCTCTCTCTACTTCTACGACAACTCGGGGTACATCCAGACCCTCGGGAGCAGCCTGCAGGAGAACAAAGCTGTCTTGGGGAAACTCCAGCAGAGCCACTGGATTGATAGCCTGTAAGTTAAGCCCCCTCATCCCCAAACCTCCCCCCCTCCACTTGTGTTCCGCCACAAGACCATTCCAACCTAATCTAAAACAAGTGGTTTGTTACACCACCCACTCTGAGGCCATCCCACTTCCTATAAATAACCCCAAGCCCTATCAGCAGCCTTCTTGGGCAATCATATGGTAAGCCATGGGCAATCTTATGGTAAGTCATGGGCAATCTTATGGTAAGCCATGGGCAATCTTATGGTTCTTGGTTCTTCATGCACAAGACTTGCATTAAAAGGAGATCGCAGCCGAGTGTCCCATGGTCAAGAGATCGCGGCATGCTAAATCGAGACTTGAAAGTGCCCCCCTGCGTATGCCAATTGTAATCGCGTCCTCGTTCTGTCCCTTGCCAGGACGCGAGCCCTCTTCGTGGAATTCTCTCTGTACAGCCCGGGAGTAAATTTGTATTCCTCGGTGACGCTGCTCCTGGAGTTTCCATTGGCTGGACGGACCTTACCCTCTACCGATATTAGGGCCTTTCCTCTATTGCACTTGAGCAGCGACACTCACCTCCTCCTCACCATGATGGTAGGTGATTATCTTTTTCTTACCCATCGTCCGAGTATTTTATATACCGCGGAAGTGTTCTTTGAATCTACAATAAAAGACGCTATCAGAAAAATAATTACAGGCTGCTTTAGTGCTTGTTGAATTGGCAACAGAGTGAGTGACTCTGTTGCCGAATTCGTAGCTGGCGTCGCCTTTCGGATGTGTTTCTGGGGTTGGTGTGCTCTCTGCTCACAAGCACACAAACCCCAGAAATACACGGCATGGGTGCTCCGTGCTAGGTGTGCGGCGCACACTTAGCACATATGGAGCATCCGCCACTGCTTCAAATGGGCCCCATTAATTTTAGACTGCAGTCATGTGATGCACTAAGAGCAGTGATAGGCTAAAGGCCTCTGCCGCCATTTTTAGGGGCTTCTAAAAAGTTGCTGTTTTTAAATCAAAAGTTTCTTATGTCAACATGCTAAACCAGTCTGTTCTTCCCAGGAGCAAACAGCACCCAGATGTAGGGCCATATTTGAGCTAATGCATGCTGTTAGCATTAATAGGTCTATCGACGTAGACACATGGCCATTCTAGATAAGGAAAGTGTGAGTCTCACGCCTATTCTTGTACCTTCATCAGGTCTTCCTCATGATGTTCGTGGTGTACTTTGTCATTACGGAATGCCTTATGATCAGGAAGGAGGGCCGCTCGTACTTCTACCACCTCTGGCACTATGTGCAGTGGCTGCTGACTGTCCTGTCCATTTGCACCGTGGTGGTGTATCTGAGTAGAGCGAGCCTGGCTGAGCAACAGTGGAGCACTTACCTGAAGGAGAAAACCAGCTTTATAAGCCTTCACCACGTGGCCTTCCTGGGCAACACCTTTCATGGACTCTCTGCCTCCCTCCTCTTTGTTCTTACACTGAAGGTAACTTTAGTTCCAGCACCTGCTTTGTCTTATTATGACCTCTCCTTGCTGGGGTCAAGCCTTAACAATGCACGCTACTGCCCACGCCTGTGGACAAGGTTTGGATGACTCTACCCAAAATAACTAGTAAGTTTGCGTGCGCTCATAGAATACGAGACTCACTCTTTGTTGTATTTTTTTTTTTTTTTTTATCCCAGGCGGCTCACCAGCTCCGCTTCATTCGAGAGTGGTCCGTATTTGGGAAGACACTGAGCTTATCCGCCAGGGAGCTGGGCGCTGCCTCCATCGTGGTCCTTGGCCTGCTGATGATGTACGCACAGCTTGGTGTCTTGGTATGTAAAAGACGTTTCTGAAAAGACTAATCACCACAATCGCACAACTGATAGAAGTTTTAAGAATAAATAAATAAAAACGTTTTGAGAGCTCGTCATACAAGAGGTGTCCACTCCCTTGACCAAATCACACTGGTCTCACCCATGAGGGTGGTCCAGAGCCAAAATATAAGACGAATTACTCGCAACAAACCTAAGATATACGCTTTGACTTCTCATATACCTGGTTAGTGAAGTACAGCATGTAGCCGTAAGTGGTTGAAAGATTCTCCATCACCTACCAAGATATGTAGGTACAAGAAGAGCTTGATTGTTTTTGGTTGTAAATAGTTTAAATTAGGGGTAGCTAACTGTGACTTAAGTAATCATTGGCTTCCAAGACCCATGACCCTCTAGAAATGTAGTTTAGCTGGATCTTGGTAGTCACTTATAAATAGTCTGAACTTTGATCATACCAGCGATGGCATCTTCTTTTTTCCCCAGCTATTTTCGTCGTCCTGGGAGAATTTCCACAGCATTGGTTCCAGCATGGTCACTCTACTCGCTATGGCCCGTGGTTGTGTTAGCTTCAAGGCTCCTTTCCCATGCCTCTCCTTTGTCCCGCGGCTCTTTTCCATGAGTTACGTGTTCCTGGAGGTGTGGATCTTTCTACGGCTCTTCGCAGCCGCGCTCATGCACAATTACAGCCAGGTACGGATGGAACTGTTCCGCCCGGCCTTCGAACTTCAGGACTACGAGATGGTGGAGCTCTTCCTCAGGAGACTGCGGATATGGATGGGAGTCAGCAAGGTCAAAGAGGTAGGCGGAGAGTTATATTAGATATGACACATCCAAATATAGAAAGGGCCCGGTGGCCAAAGACGCTACAAGTTCTACCAGTGTAGTTATTCCTATAGTTTACCGTAAATTAAGTTCATTAGCAAGCTGTAGTTGGCCATCAAGAGCCAATCAAGAAAAATAACGTCTAATCAATGCATTTAAAGTTTTTTTTTAATCACTTGCAGACGAGTTATGGAATCTATCATCATACCAATCTTGTCCTTAAAGATCCTATTCCCAAATGGAATGTCCTAGTGGTCCACGGAACAATTGATGCATCTAAACATTTAGAATGGGTGTTGGGTCTTTAAAGGACTATATCAAGATGTGCGCATGGATTTGGCACTTAAAGTAGACAAATTGCTTTGCACGGTATACTTTGGTGTGGCCTCTCTTTGACCATCCAACCTTTTTGTGTTCCAGTTTCGTCACAAGGTTCGATTTGAAGGCATGGAGCCCCTACCTTCACGTTCCTCCAGTGATTCGAAGTCTATCCGAGGTCCCACCCCAAGCGCCGCCTCAGACACCTCTTCGTCGTCGTCCTTTTCCACAATCTCCAGCCAGCTGGACAACCTGAGTGCAGGGAGCACCCGAGAAAGGATGGAAGCAGATGCCAATGTGCAGAGACTTCTGCCGGTGCTGGAGAACCTGCTTTCACAATTTGATCTGGTCAACAATGCCACAGAGCAGGTTTATCGCATGGAGTGCTGTTTGGAAGATGTGCAGACTAGGGTAACCAGAAGGAAAAATACTCCGGCTCAACAAAGTGGAGATCATCCAACCCACAGACCAGTTTCCAAATCCCAAAATTCACCTGGGCAGTGCCGCGGCTCAACAACTACACCGGCAAAGAACGCTAACTCAAGGGTTACGAAGACATCCACGCAGACCGTCGGGACATCCACAACCCACCTACCATTGGTGGAGAGCACAGTGACGAGCAAGGTCGTCTCTTTGGAGAAAGTGTTGAGTGATGAGCCGGCTTTGACCCCTATGCAAATAACATACCCTGCCCAAAACAAGAAGAGAAAGTCCATGCGGGCAAACAACAGAGTTCACCCCAGCGTTAGTTAGCAGGTGGCACCCATGCTGGTTGGATATCTCTTCATAACCCTCATTGTGGGTGATGGAACCAAGCAGACCATCCGCACGTCTTCATATGGTCTGTAAGGCAGTCCGGTTTGTTGGGTAACCATATAGAAAGCGACTGGGTCCTTTCTACAGTCTTGAATTTGGCAGTTGAATCTCGCCATGAGACCAGCGACGACAGACTTGCTAGCCAATTCTCTGAAAAGGTGTTTTTTTATGGTCCAAGCTCCAAAGCTATCCACAGGAATAATTCATTCTGTCTTCCTCTCGGTCTCTCTCTTTGGGCCCTGGTGGCTCTTAGTACCTTAACCCTCTCCTTTTAAAATGCCCTGGTGGCATTAACAAGATCCCTATTACAAGCCCTGGCGGCTTTGTAAGCCTTTTATAGATTTGTCCTTTCTGGAGAGGACACACAGACAGCTGGCTGTTCCAGAATTACCTTTTTACCTTTGCCCTCTGAACTACGCTTGTGGACTGGATCTTGAAAACACAGAGCTTCTCAATACCCTCATTACAGTGTTAACCGAAGATTTTGGGCTTTCACAGAGCACTCTCTGATATACTAACAGTCTCTCCGAGGTGCCTCTGTTTTTTCATTTGGTGCTTTTTATTTTAAAGGGGGAATCAGAACACTTAGAAGTACCTGCTGGTCGGTCCTGGGGTATTACAACAAACTCTAGAGCTACTTCTTGCTTGTTCTCTCTCCAAATCATTCAGGGTGCTGCAAGAACTTCATTTTTATTTTTTTTAAAGCACTATAGCAATGCAGCATATTTTGTAATCAAAAGGGAATAAACCCCTCTCTCAATCCCCCCCAACCTTGAAAATTCAGACTTGGTCTTTATATTTGAGGAGACCCAAAAAACTCACCATGCACTTAATTAACAAGAACATATTTTTTCCCCTCTGTAAAAAAACAGATTCCTAATGCACACATCGGACCATTTTTTTTAAAAAACACAGCATTAATTCTTCGTCATACTAATTCCCTTTAGGTTCAATACATCTTCTCAGGACATGGGACATCGTTCTAGCCTCGAGTATGAAACAAAAGGAGTATATAGTCCCCTTCGATTCACGGTTGGGGGATGTAGAGGAATTATCTGTACATTCTACACAGCCCAGAGACTTCTATTTCAGATAGTCCTTTCTTACCGTGTAGTTCGTCAACTTTAGTAGGACTATAGCATCTGTACACTAGCTGGACGACTAGATGGACTTGTCTCCTTTATGACTATTGTCTAAATCTGGTTTTAAAGGCCAAATTACCGAAGCAGTTCCATCTTTGAGGTAAAATTGGCTTTTTGGAGATGCCAGTAGGTGTGGAAGCCGAGGTATGACCTAAAGCTGTGTGATTTTTACAGTGAGAAAGTTATGGGATTAGTGATGAGGCTTAAATAAAAAAAATGTCCCGGCAAACTCTGGGTTCATGGGTACTGCAGAATAACTGATAGGTACTTCAAAAAGGTAAACTTTTTGCTTTTTTTTTTTTTTTTTACTGAATGTAATGCCTTTTGCTATATATATTTTTATATAATGTGTTGATTCCGTGGTTTTGCTTGGGGACAGTATTTTTCTGGGGGAGAGAGGGTTTAAAAGGAATGCATTAACTGAATTAGACGACTGAGCTGTGAAGGATCGCAAACCTATTACCCCGAGCACAAAGGGGACCACAACAGGGTGGGGTTTACATTTTAAATTATATATAGATATATATATATATATATATAAACATTTTCGGATATCTTTCCAAATTGTCCTCAAAGCACATGAAAGCGTACATATCCCAAACAGATACTAGCAAAACAAGCCCTAAATAGTTTACCCTTTTCCAATATTAACCCACTTTTTATCTAATTTAAAGCCATCCTGTATTTATCCTTATCCGAGGTCATGGGGCAATAAACCCCCCTCCCTCCCCCCATGCTGCCCTCTTCCGTAGCCCACTGGATTTTGGCAAAACTAGAAACCCCACTCCCGTTCTAGAAATCAGAGGGAATTGTGGTAGTTGTAGTGCAGAAAAAGCTGGAGGACCGCAGTCGGACAACTAGGCCCTGTTGTGGACTATATCTCCCATAATGCTCTTAAAGCTGTGCTGGCTAAAGCATCAAGGGACATTTACTCCAAAACATGTGGACCGCAGAAGGTTGTCTACCGCTGCCCTAAATGTGCACTTTCTATCAATCTGTCAGTACCTGTCCTACCCGTACTATTTGTGTGGGCACCTGGGCCAAAAGTTGCCAGACCTCCCCTACTTACATGTGGATTTACACCCTTTTCGGCAGTAGTATAGGTGTTGAGTACCTGCAGTGTCAGATGGTACTTCCTAGAGTGCCAGATAAGTCCTACTATATATTCTGTGTTACTTAACGTGCCGAAATATTTTCTACACTTGCCAAGTTGTACCCATTGGTCTGCCCTCTGCCCGGGTTTGGTTTCATTATTTCGGCACAGGGGGTAGGATTTGTTTTGTTTCACAGCTCAGATGACCTTTCAGTCTTTGTATGCCTGTGATATCCCCTTACAGGCTAGAAATGTGTATATTTGACAGTTTTGCTATATTTTCATAGCGTGTTATACAGTGAGCAAACTTGTAGAGGATGTGTCGGACAGAGCGCAGTTATTTACTAGTTATTTAAATAATGCAAGGTGTGCTTTCGTACAAGATATATATTTATCCATATAGTTGCAGCTGAGGAGGCGGATGATCTACAGTTCTAATAGAAGGGATTGGAAATGGATGGTTAGGGGCACAGACAGTTCATGCTTACTCTACATCGAAGTAAATGTATGGTTCAATGCCATATAGTAAAAACCTCTTAAAAAGGGAAACCCGTTTATAAGTTCTGCTATATGAATTTGAACTTGGGAGTAAAAAAATGCGTTGGGGAGTAGTCTTTTTTTCACCCTTCTGGAATATAGAGTAGACTGAAAGGCAGGGACTATGCCCAATTAGAAAATAACAGTAAAGGGACCTTAGTTATTGGTCAGAAATAGTTGATTACTAAAAGAAAATTGAGCTGTTTTTGTTTTAAAAATAGTACAACTTCTATCAGAGCAGTAGGATTCCTATAATGCAGTATTCATGAGACTAGAGGCCAGATAACATAATATGCCAAAAATTAAAGAAAAAAAAAATTAAAAAAAACAAAGTATATCTAAGCTGCTTATTTAAAATATTTTATCTATTTGTGTCTGCCTATCTGAGAGAATGCGAGAAAAATGTATTATCAATATTGCTACTTTATAGATCATTTGGGATTCCAATACACACAAAAGGCTTTATTTTGGGAAGTGTTTTTATTTTTTTTAGAATTGTATTGTTACATCCTAGCCGGGGCGGAAGGTAGATTTAAATTAAGTTCAGTCAAAACTCTGATTGTCTATGGGGAGCTATTAAATCATTGGGGAGTGGCTGATACCACATTTAAAATTTCCCATATTGACATTTGGATTTAATTTTTAAAATAGGGAGTAAAATTAGGATTTTTTTCCCCACCTAAATAAATGGCTGTATTAAGATGAATACATTCATATGTATAGAGAAGATATTTAAGCACTTTTCTCTATACAAGCTCACATAAAAATAAAAAATAAAAAAAGCTAGCTTAGAGATTTTCCTGATCTCTCTCCAGTAACCTTTCACAACGTTGCAAAATGTACAGCTTTCCCCTCACAAGCACATTGCCATCTGAAAGGCCTGTACAATTTTCCTGTTAATGTATTTCTCCAGGCTAAAGTTGTGAATTTTGATACGGTTCATTGAGAGAACAGCACTGTCAGATACATTCACCCAAGTCTTTCTGCGGTAAAAAAAAAAAAAATAATGCTTCGAGGTTTTGATGGAGTTACAATTGCCAATTTAAGTATTTACTGCAAAACTTTCTTCTGCTGGGAGATTTTCACTTGACAAATTCTGACAGATATTAAAAAAAAAAAAAATCTTCAACTGGGAGGTACATTTGCATCTCAAAGACCGATTAGCACTTTTACAAGATACATTATATAATTTATAAAAATGGCTGGGTTGAGAGCTATAAAATGCTTGAAGGAAAATTTACCTTAATTTTCAGATTAATGTAGAAACAAAATTGTGTCTCCAAATAAAAATAAAAAAATCCACCAAACAGGTTACCGTATTTACAGGGAAGGGGGGGGGGGGGGGGGGAAACTATTACGTTTACAAAAAAAAGTTTCTTTAAATTTGGCATAATCAGCAATTTTTTTTTTTCTTTGAACAATGACAAAAGCCACAGACTGGCTGCATGCGCTGATCAATAATATAGACTGTACTTAACTCAATCTCCCGCATCCAGTGGCCTGTGTGTGTGTGTGTGTGTGTGTAGCAGCAGAGTCTGTATGCTAGCAGGAGTTGTAGGTGTTTATTTATTACCTGTTGTATGAGTGCTTGATGTAATTCACATGCTAGATCTCGGCAATGACTTAGTCAGACCATAGTCAGCGATTGGGGAACCTACACCCTTATTGAGATGAGATCTAGTCATCCCCCCCCCCCCCCATCATCATGGGGCAAGCCATTATTGATGACTGTTTCTTGGTAAATGCATACATTACGCTCTTTGTACGGACAAAGTCATGAAATAAACTGACTGCACAAGACATGCGTGTTTGTTTTTTTAAATCTATATTGACAAGGTCCACACCAGCTTGGCGGGCAGGCGGGAGGGGATACAAATGAACCAAATGCGGACCTTTAAAATATTTTTGTTTTTAAAGTGTTTTTTTTTTTTCACACAACATTTGCCTTTAAATAGATTACTCCAGTCTCAGGAGGGGCAGGACTAAAACTCTTAAAAGCACTTATTAAAAAAAAAAAAAAAGTTTGATTTCAGTTTGTTTTACGGTTTTTCTCTCTTTTGCAAAAAAACATAAGCCTGCAAATGGCAGGTTTGTAACTTTTATCCTGTGAAATAGAGACTGAAGGGGGTGTCCTCGAGCCACAATGGTTCTTTAAAAACAAGTCAGGCGAGTGTCTCATTTACGCAAATGAGTCTGTGGCAGACTCTCACAAGAAAAAGGTTCCTCGTGGTCAACGTTTCGCTTAAGATTTTAAATTATATATTTATTTACAAAGCAGGAAGGAGGTTTTGGCCATCTAGGAAAAAAAACACTGTAGTAGGAGTTTGTTAGCCCCCCAGGCTAAAATATCAAGAGCACAAGTCATTTTCTGTGTGTTTTATTTAGTTTTGTGCAGAAAGAAAAAAAAAGAAAAAAAATTTACACCCAAAACAAACCCTCCCCAAAATCACACCTTCAATATTAGAGAAGTCTTCTCACTGCTGGGGGGTTGGGGGGGGGGGAGCTCCACACAAAAATTTGTATCAAGAAATAAATTCACAGATAAGGGTTCATCAATAAATTAACTTTTGTCTCTGAATATTTTGAAAAATAATTTAGTTTGTATTAAAAAGAGGGGAAAAATAGCTTCCAGGCAAAATCCCAAAAACTGTTGACCATGTAGACGTCTTTGGAAACACAGAGCACATCCATTTTTCGAAAAAACGTGTGTTCACTGGGACTTGTACCGTTCCGATCAGGTCTTGGGGAAACCCGGGCTCTTAAATGTCTTTGTCGCTAGACTTACGCAAACTCCGTGAAATCGTCAACGGCAGAAATTAACCGCGTTCTCTGCCCGGTTTCAAATGTTCCGTTGGGGTTTTGCGGGTTTTGAGGGGGGGGCTTGTTGGAAACTACGTGGATGGGGTAGGGCAAGTTGGCGGTCATTTCCAGTAGCTCGTTATGAATCTTAATAAAAAAAAAAAATATATATATATATATATAGAACACAGAAAGTACAAAAGTCATAAGCTAAAAATCAACCTTAAAACGAAAAACGTTAAAATTGAATCAGTTTCTATGATGTACCATTCCCCTGTTAATGTTCTTTTATGGAACAACCTAAAAATCAACTTAAAATTTAAAAAAAAAAAAATCCACTTGTTAATTTTAGTTTCTATGATATATTTTTCCCCTGTTAATGTTCTTTTATTGATCCACTAGGCTGGTGTACCAAGTTCTTAGGGTGGAACACGCACATATACAAAGGTCACGTACCTTGGGTCTAATCTTCTTGATATGTCGCAGCCTGGCGATCCATTTAGAGGGATAGATATCGGTAGGGTTTGACCTGCTGTGATGGACTTGTGAGGCCATCTGTGTTTGGAGAGACAAGCGGTCATTACGTAAAGTGAATGACAGCTCAGTAGACAGACATAAAAATACAAAAACACCAAACCATTTCTTACGTTTGCGTGTAGCGCCATCTGTCGGGCCAAGAATGGCAGGTTTTTATCCGACACTATTTTGGCTACGGAGATATCCACAAGACCTTCCATATCTTTGGGAACAAACCATTAAAATGTAAATTTCCCCAATTCCCCAAGTGTATGCCACAATGATAATACAGGCTCAGGCTTGTTCTTCGTACCTTTCCGACACTGTAGAGTCACTAGGTTACTGTGGCAATCCAACGGCTGAATGTTGACATCTACAAAGTTGAACTGCCCCTGTTCATGAACAAAAAAAAAAAAAAATGCAATTCAGATAACAAAACTGTGCATTCCCCCCCCCACCCAAAAAAAAACTAGAATGGAAAAAACAAGGCAAATTTAACAAAAAAAAAAAAAAAAAATTCTGTTTTTGGGAGGGGTTTTTTCTTCTTTACAAGACTTGATTAAAAAAATAAATCCTTTGGAGGTCTATTGACTGCATAAAAGACCTACTTCCAGCAACTAAAAAAAGGTCTAACCGCTGTTATGAAAAACTGGTTGTTCTATGCTGGTCATTTAGACCCCTACGACATCTGTGCAAGAGAGATTCAGAATGCTTTCCATATAAATTGCTTCCACGTGTGGAAGGTTTAAGTGGTTTTTAATGATCACTTGGATTGTATGCAGTTCCAGAGAAAGATCCTAGAATCCTTGGAATGACCAGTCTTGTTTTTGTTGTTCCTAAAATTGTATTACTAAAAGGCCCTCATTCCTAGAGGAGAATGATGAGCGTACCTTGATGGTGCCCAGCTTGTAGAACTCTCCCGAGTCGTTGTACACTATATTCACAAAATTGTTCCCAACATGTCTCTTTTTGTTATAGTGAAACGGGTCAATTTCCTTGTTGGGCATAAAGGTCGTGATCTGAAATATGACTGTACATAACAAGAAAGAAAAAAAATAAGAAAGAAGAAAAAAAAAATCCAATGGTGTTAAAACAGAGACGACCAACAAGTGCGGCAGCTACGATTTTTTAAAAAAAATTCTCCTAAACACTGTGTATACTGTGATTGTAGAGATTAATAAAAACATATATACACATGGAATATATACACATGGAATTCGCAGGATTGAAAGCACAGGCATACGATTACCGCCACGGTATTAAAAATGGTGGCGAAGAGATCAATGATCACCACTCGGTCGATGCTGCTGTAACAATGTCCAGCAAAACCAAAAAATTCGCACACCGGACTTTTATAGTCAAAATTATAGGATTAAAAAAAAATAAAATCAATCAATCACACACAAAAAAAGCGTTTGGGGTCATTAACTGAGAGAGGAACATTTACAGCTTAACACAGAAGCGTTAAAATGGCCTCCCTTACAAAAAGGGTAAGACACGGCAAAAATAATCCAGTCACAAAGGGGCTAAGAGAAAAAAAAAAAATAAGTCTGGACGGACTCCTGCTTATGACGTCATCTTGAGTCTCGATATGCAAACAAGTAAAATGTGTCATTTGCCTACAGGTGATGTCATCAGCAAGGAGACACCACCACTACCAAAAAAAAAAAAACCTTTATCCTTTAATCTAGGAACTGGCTCTCACGAGTGCTAGCACAATATACATAGTACATTTTTGGTAATTAACAGTCACAGTATAAAAACCATGTTTTGATGACAGAATCCGTCGAAAACACGGCAACATACCGAACTAGGCCTCAAACCTTGCATAATGTCGTCATGCCAGCAGTAGGTGAATTGCCCATCTTCTCCGCCGTAGCCATCCAAGCCTCCGAGGAAGATCTTGTCAGGCTGGGTGTCGGTCAGATCAATCAGCTTCCCCAGTCCAGTCAGGAACTGCGTGTATCTGAAGGAGCCATGTTGATTGGACAAGATGGCCGTCTCGTTACCGATCTGTCAACAGATTTTAAAAATGGCAGCACACATTGCGCTAGTTACCCCCTTGAAACAGAGAGCAGCCCCCACCACCCCCACCCCCAGTAACAGGCCCCGTAGAAATTCATTTCAATGTAAACCTATAGGAGATCTGTAAATGGTTTTTAAATAAAAATAAGTGCATTCCGCATATATTTACACATACGTACAACATACAGAAAATAAGCTAGGTGGAACGTTTTTCTTCATGTTACTTTTTAGTTTGATAACCCAAGTCAAAATCCATTAATATTGCACTAGCATGGAAAGCACAGCTTGGTGCAGGTAAGAGGTCCTAAAATAATGACCCAGGACAGCCTGTGGTATTTAGTAATCTAATATCACATTACTATGATTGATCTAGCTGTGCGGCAATACAACACACCTGCCCCTCGCCAACATACAGAACACCAATTTTGTGGGTGTCATAAGATGGGATCTGGTCCAGCACCTTCATTGTCCTGTCAAAGGTCTGGAAAGCAAAAGAGAAACAAAAAGCTATGGGCTATGGCTAGAAATTAAAAATAATAAAAGGAGAGAGAGATACGGACAGATGGGCAATTGGCGAACACGAACGTTGGACGAGTTATCATTTGGAAACAGTGCCATCTAGTGGCATGTATGCACACTGCATTCCAATACACTCCACAACTGCTCCCTGAATTGCATTGAGGGAGATTGATCAGTGCGGCTTATTAAGGGTTTGGGGCGTTCCCTTACCTGGGTGTTTGGTACGAGAATGGGCTTGTTTGACTCGTCACCGAAGAAAGGCGAGTGGTACAGCTGTAAAAACACAAAACTAAAAGAGAAGACAAAGTGTAAAAAGTCGATTCTACATGCAGAACGGAGGCGGACACATTCTCTGCGGATGGGATTGAATAATATAGCAGAGCACAAGAATGTGGCCAGAGCGCCAGCGATCAGCCATTTTAAAAGCTACCTGAATTTGAGGGGAAAAAAAAGGTTTGACCAACACTGGGGGTAACAGTTACCATTTACAGGAGTTAAAAGTGACAGACTATGTTGTAAAAAATGTAATTGATATTATCACATGTGTTGACAATGACATTGTTACAATTTATATGTTGCTTATTGCAATTGAATAATACTAAGATTGTATTGTATTGATTTACAATTTACCTAAATAAAATATTTTTTAAAAAAAAAAGTGACTAAAAGCAAGGAGACGCACCTCGGGTCTATTCCAGGAACTTTTTCTGCTTTCGAAGATTTTGTGCTGTTCTTGAAGGCATCCATGTTAAGTCTCCTGCCTCTCCTGGAAGGTTCGGAGTCTGAAATGGTGTGGCCTCTAGGACGATATCCATTGTTAGGGGAGACTGGGGATTGGTTTGGGGCTCCTGGTTCCAGCTTGGAGCTGGATGATGGCTTAGGAGTGGCTCCAGCCCCTTCATATGGATCCGGTTTGTTGACCTGGTTTGGGGTGGCCTTGGCATCCGTGCCGTTGACCTTGGTATCCGTGTCGTTGACCTTGGTTAGCGGTTTGGGTTCGGCAGCGGGTTCCTTAGTTTCCGCCTTCACGTCATGCTCCTTGGGAAGCTCCTGCAATGTCTGCAGCTCCGGAGAAGAGCTGGACTTGCTCAAGGTTTGAGAAGGTTGGAAAGGAGCCTCACGAGAAGGGCCTTCAATGGGGATCCCGCGCCCCTCAGATTCCTCTGGATGAGCATGGGCAGAGTCTTCTTGACTAGATGTGGATGAAGACTTCACATACAAGAGACGCATGAAAAAAAAAAGGAGGCGTTAAAAAACCAATACACAGACAGTGATAAATAGGGCATGGAACAACAGACCAAACCTCACCCTGCTTATCCCTTCTGTTTTCTCAGACTTCTCTTCCCCAGTGGTGTCTTCAGTGGACACCGCTTCAAAGTCGTCTATCTCCTGGGAGCCAGCAGGAGAATTCAGTTCCTCTGTTTCCGCATCGGCCTGCGAGCCTTCCTCTGGCACGACCGACGATTCTGCAAAAGAGAAGGACCCGTGAGGACGCCATGTTTGGCCTTAGTTTCCCCACTGTGCGCAGCTGACTGCGATCGTTCCATCGGTCTCACACAGGGGATGTTAAGGCTCCAAAAAACAAACAAAAAGAAAAAAAAAAGGATGAAGCAGCCTCTATATCCCCCAAAAAATAAAAATATTGGCACCTAGCGTACGGTTACAAGAATGATGGCTTTTGATACACAAGTCTGTTTTGGTTTTTTTTTTTTATGCAGAAAACTCGACACTTTCCGCAGGGATACAATTGCAGCAATGACAATTTCATAAAATTACTGGTTAAGGTATTAGGCAACGGTACACAGCAAGGCTTTAAAAACAGGATTCCGCCGGTAGTCTAAGAGCAGTATCCCCGAAGCTACACGGAACATGGCGGTACCCTGAGCAGAGAGAATAGTCCACGCAGTTAGACAGATCACCATGCACTTCTCTACTCAACTAAGAGGGTTTAGTGTTCTTAAAACCGACATGGAGCTGGCAAAAAAGAAAAAATGTTAGGATAACCAAACCAGCCAAGATCACGTGCAATACACAGAGTCTCCCATGCCATGGAGCAGGCCTAGATACGATACTTTTCTGGACCTTTACTCCAAAACTTTGTTAGCGATGAAGCATACAGTAAAACAGATGAATCTTGTAAAAAAATTAAAATAAAAAAGGGACAAGAATACAGGGGAGGGGCGTTAGAAACGGGCATAGTTCTGGTTCTGCAGGATTCCTTTGGAGCTATATATCTACCTGCCCAGGAAATGCTCCTAAGTAGCTTCCCTTGGCCACTGGACTGAGAGTCGAGAAAGATAGAAGCCACTGCAATGGGAGAGGAAGAACAGATTGCAAGATGTTGTCCACCACTACCAAAAAAAAAGCACCTGGGGGAGGAGCGATCTCTAACTATAATCCCCAAGGGCTACAACGCAGTCCAGGACACAGGAATGGTCATGCATGAGCACAGCTGGAGTAGACTCCGTCTGAGCTACCCGTATTCCTTAGAGTCACCGAAAAGTGTGTAAGGGAGTCGAACAAAGAGCCCTGAGGAGAAGAGTTGGGGAACCTGTGATGCAGAAGTACTGGCAAGAACCTGTGAATCTTAAAAAAAAAAAAAAAAAAAAAAAAAGGTAAAATACACAAAATGGATTCACTCAAGTTAAGGAGGAATCATCTTTCTTATTCACAGGAAGGTCCTCTATGTCCTACCATGACCTTGAGTTTGCGACTTGATGCAGAAGACTGTTTCCAACCGGGAGGGAGGGAGGGTGTGCTTACCAGTGTTAGATCGTTGGAGGAGAGTAGGTTTCGCGGTGGTGGTTGTGGTGGCAGGGGTGAGGGTAGAAGCAGGCATGGACAGAGATTTGTACAGCGCAGTATCCCGATGCTCTTTAAATCGCTCGGCAGCCATTAGGGCATTAGACAGCTCCTGGAGAGGCATGTTATTGAGGTCGGATGAGAATGGGCTGAGAGGGTTCTCCAAACTCATGAGCCAGCTGGTATTACCTGTAAAAAGAAGAAGAACATGTGAGACAACCCGCCAACCAAGTTCTGGGTCACTACCAGGACAAGACCTTTATACACACAAATTCCCAGCCACTATCCGTTTTCTACGCTCGCTTTAAAAAAAATAAAATTAAAACAATGAGGGACTTCATTACCGGTTGGCCGACGCACTAGTATTTCAGCCCAGCCTTGTGTCAGGACCGGCACGAAGTCAGCTAGCGTGGCCTTCTCCTTCTTCACTTGAGGCCTGTGGGGAACTCTCTCCCGACCGGCTGTTGGGGTTCCACCAGACTGTCCCTTAGACGAAGAACCCTCTAACGAGCCAGCTCTAAGCCCATGGCCACCTTTAAAAAAAAGGATAAAATTAAATAAAGAAAACCACTGCCTTCTTCGAAGACTGGAGACACACACACACACGTCAGTATCTATGTCAGTAGAAAAATGATCTCCCAAAAGGCTTAAAACAAAAACACAAGTGCATAAAGACACTAACAATTATACGGCAGAGAAATTTCACCAAAAAATAAAAAAAAACTCACGGTGCTCAGGCTTGCAAAGGTTAAAAAGACAAACAAATCAAGCTTTTCACTTTTTCTGGCCGGACTTTTGGTTCCGTGCGGATGTCAATACAGCACATCTACCAGACCGGCACAATCAGTTATAGGCTTCTAGGGCAGTGATGGCAAACCTTTTTTTTGAACCGATGTGCCCAGTCTTCATAAAGCCAAGATGAAGCTCTCAAAAAGGTCCCAAACATTTTTACGATATTTCCTGCTCTCCTTCCCATAATTCCTCTTGCCTCAATGATATCTAAAAATATCCACTAATAACAGTCTTTGATCGTAACATATACTGGGTTCTCTATAATTAATGGGGATAGTAGGCACATGTGAGGTCTCAGAGTGCCACAGGTTCGCCATCACAGGTCATAGATCTCAGAATGCAGGTCACCTTCTCTAGCTTGCAAGTTAAATTCCTGGAAGGACACCCAGTTATATGCAAGCAAGCACCCAGGAATAAGTGTTAAAAAACACCTGAAAAAGTCAGGAACCTGTATTAACATGAGAAAAAGACTGCATACCTGATCCCGGGCTCATGTCTTATAGTAGCAAAGCAGAACCTCTGCTTCGACCGATCCTTTAAAAGGGAAGGTTGACTAGACTCACCAGACATGGAGCGGACTCTGTATTGCGGCATTTGCATACCCATTCGCGCCTGGAGGTCCAGTTTGGCAGTGTCTTTGGCCTGTTCGCTTTGCATGCCGTAGCTTCAAGACAAGAATAAAGGTGACTATTATTATTATCTCTGCCCAAAAGTTACTCTATGCAAAACCAGAGTCACCACGATCAAAAAAAACCAAAACCACACACCCCACAATACCCAGTATTTGAATAATAATTCACTTTTTTCTCTAATTCATGCCTGGGTGATGAAGCACAATAACTGGTAACAAAAAACAAAACAAAAAAAGAAAGATTGGATTAAATGAACCGAGCTCAAATTGAACAGACTCCTGGCTTACAAGATTACAAAGTGCCGTTAGACCTTCTTTAGTGGGTTTCTCAACTGCAGTGTCACCGATTCCTAAAAAGTGTCTAAGGTTTTACCAAAACCTTTCCAGGCACAGTGTTTGAGCATTCCATGGAGTGACTAGGTAATGGAGACGATGCCTATTCTCTATGGGTTGGTACCTGGACTCTGGGTCGACCGGAGGCTCTCCAGTGTCGAGACCAAGAAGCGATCGTGTGCCAGTTCCTACACTTGTGGTCACAGTCACCAACTTGTTCCCGACCAGCCAAGTCTTTGTCCTTCCCCCGTCAAGCAGAAACTCTCCAACAGGTGACCTGCAAGAAAGAGAGGTTTTTCAGGGCCTTTAAGAAAAAAAAAAAAAAAAGTGAGCGTTCAGCTGTGTAAAAGGCGGCCATATTTAAGTTGGACAAGAACAAGATCATTGATCTAGCGCAGCTCCCGACAATCTGCGTGCGCAGCTCACCTCTTGGGCACAGCGGTGAAGTTGGAGAAGACATATCTGGCCATCATGTCTAGACAGATCTCGGTCAGTTCCAGGTGAAGGTTTTTTAAGCTGTCGTCTGCCTGGGACATGGAGCTCTCGTCGGCGGAGCTCAGGCTGGAGCTGGTGATGGAGGTCTGCATGCGGCTGCGCGAGACAGTGAGGGAAGAGGTTGGGGGGCTAGGGTACAGATTCGGGACAGAAGGGGTCATGATTTGACGAAGCCCACAAAAACCACACCTGGAAAATGGCTTCAAGGCCTAAAATAGGCTACTCTCTCTATAAATAAGGAAGGGTCAAAACTGAAAACTCAACCATCGGATGGGCATCATTGAGTCGGGGAGAGCTCTTAGTCGTCAGTGACTCAGGGGTAGGGGGGCTCTTCGTAGTCATTGAGGATACCCTTTAACCAACTGCTGTAGCAGTTCCTGGGTTTTCCCCTTCATTGAACTTATACCGGTCTGTTCTCAAATTCATTACTGGAACAATAAAGCTTTCTGAACATTCAGTCCCACACTTTAACTGCTGTAGACCCGTCCTTCTTAAACTGGTAATTTAGACATTACCCAGTTGTGTTTAAATAAGAATATGTGTAACACCTGGTATGGTTTCCCAACGCTTAGGGAACCACACCAATTGTTCTACATAGTCTTGTTTTACAAGCACTACTGTAGACAATCAATTAAAGTCTCGTCCATTTCCTAGGGGGCTAGAATACTATATATACATTTTAAGGATCCAAGAAACTGAGATTTGGGTGCTTACATCACATTATCATATGGAATTTGAGTTTTCGCGTTATGCTACATACCTGTTTCAGTCTTCCCTGAAGATAGTGAAGCAACCAAATCATGCCCATAAATCAAGAGCCCAAATAACCATGCATAAAACATACAATAATCTACAGTCATACCCAAGAAGAGAAGATTGCACTCTGATTTTACTGTATCCTTATCATTTTAATGTAGTTTGTTTCCAGGAGTAGCTGGTATTAAATCTTTTTTTTTTTCCAAAATTATCATTGGACTAGAACTCGTTGTGGACTAGAATTTGTTTTGCTGCCCGATGTGAAAAAAAAGGTGTACAACGCAAAGAAGAAAGAAACAAAAAATGGAAATGCGTCGGGTAAGTACTATGCAGATTTCACAGTTAGCCAATCAGTGCTTAAAACCAGATTGCAACCTTTTCTGTACAAAATGTGTTTTTAGTTTATCTAACATATTAAAAAAAGAAAAAGCCTGCCGGAACAGTATATAAATAAATAAATCAGCGTGCACTGCGTGGTTTACAATAGCCCACTTCAAAAAGGTTTTGTGACGAGGTTATGAAATGGACACTAGTGTCTAATCAGGTCATGCAAGATACTCAGGGCATGCATTACCCTCCCCACTTGGTGCAGGCAGGTGTGCACCCCATCCCAAACCCTCCAGATTGTGGCACTACCTGTACGCAGCGCGTTCTGATACACTGATGCTGCGGGATCGGAATGCGTTGGAAAGGTCCCTCAATTCCTTAACTGGGGACGTGTCGCTCGGGCCTGGCTTTGGGTGTTTGGATAGCTTCAAGCTACCAAGTCAGAACAGCCAAGCCGTATTTCATAAGAGGAGGTGTGGGGGGTTGGGAGGGGGAGGGGGGGGGGGGGGGAGTAGGGGGAATTAACACATTCACCCCGTCAGGAAACCAGGGACAGAGATGCAGTGTGGGCAACACCAGATGTCCGTGGCGGTCAGTATTTTTGGGGACATCATATAGAAGGAGAAACAGGGGGAAAAAAAAAAATAAAAAACAGAACAAAAAACGTAAATGCCACAAATGAGAAGGTAAAAAAAATTAAAGACATAAGTGCAAAAGAAATATAGAAAAGCAAATGGAACCCTGACATCATCAGATTGCACCGTGCGTAATAGACTTTGACGGGGGGCGGGGGGGGTAAGTGAGGTAGAGGGCAAAGAATTGCTTTAAATAGAAACTTAGCCAAAATCTAGAACAGTGTTGGCTAACAGTATCGGGAGAGGTGTAACTTAATATCAGCAGTGCCAAGGTTAACCATCACAGATTTAAAAACTGTCTGACCGAGCATCATGGGATATACAGTTCCCAGACAAAACGTGGAACAGTGATGGATAACTCCCAGCACTGCAGATGTTTGACACATCCCTTGATGCGCCGTCAGCCTTTTTTTGGGGGGGGGGGGGGGGGGGGGGCAATGCTAAGTTTAAACCATCACTGCTCTACAAATAAAACAGATGCCCCTGCACTGGCAAAAAAAAAAACAACGTAACACTCTAGGTTAACAAATAGTGCGTTCGTTGGTTTGAAGTCAGGAAAAAAAGAAAAAAAAATTGAAAATAAATGCAAGACACTAAAAATCAAATACAATAAAAACATCAATACTGGAATGGTCGACAATGCACCACTGACAGGTTTTATGGAATTCCCACCTAATATATCCAGAGTCAATGCAAGACAGGCAATTAAAAACCTAGTGACACTGATCAGTTGGCATAAAAAAAAAAAAAAAACCATTGCTTTAAAATTGTGTAAAAAAAAAAAAACAAAACCCCACAAATCTAGTATATTTTATTTTAGGATGGTTAATTTCTCTCTTCCCCGTGAAACTCCTTGAAGTTTTATTTGAGGTCTTACTGCAAAACCTACGGACGAACCCAATTTGAAGAAAACATACATTAAAACCATCTGATGCAGTAATGGTCAACCATGGCCTTGCAAGTGTCTGGGAACCAACGCTGCTTACATAGTAAAAGTATGGTGAATCCTTTCTATAAAGCTTGATCTTTTGCTGGTAACGCTTCCAAAAGACAGAGGCTTAATGCAAACTCTTGGCCAAGATCCTCTGCCTGCACTAGTCAAACACCATCAGAAACTCCCACAATTAACAGAGTGAAACACCAGGACACAGTTATCCTACAAATGGGTCCCGTTCCTAAGTTTCAGAAGGAATTGGGGTTACTAATCCACTCTGCTGCTCCCTAGATCATGTGTTCAACATTAGGAAGGTCAGAAACTAAGCACTAGGAGACTTGGTATCTGCAGCGCCTGCTTGTAGGCCTGGTCTCTGTATGTGAAAGAAACTGGTTCATATCCACTAATAAAAGACTTTACTGTGACCGGCAAGCTCCAACACCTCTTAACACAGATCCCGGAAAGAAAATCTCCACTAGTGCTTAGTTTTCCCACAATGCTTGGCAAAAAAATGATTTAAAGATGATTTAAGATAAACAAAAGCATGGACGGTTCAATAATAACATTTTGGCAACACTGATAATAACCGTGTTGGCAGGTCGGGGGGGGGGCACACCTGGTTTGGGCGAGATTTTGAATGGTCTACTGGTAGGTAGCGATGTCAATTTTATGGGCTCCTAGCCATTTTACCAAGAATTGTTGGCACCAGAACATCATTGCAGGTAAAAAGCTTATCCCAGGGATTACGGGTCACAATGTAGGTTTAATAAAAAAAATAAAAAATAAAAGAATTATGCCAAAAGGACAGAAAGCTGGAATACCATCTTATTACTGGATTTCGGAAAACTACCTTTTCGGTCTCTCGTTGAGGCTGGTACTGCGAGCTCGGAAGCTGCCTTTCTCAGGCGTGTCGTCAAAGCTTAGCAAGACATTAGAACGCAAACCCTGAGAAAGGAACAGAAACCAAATAATTAAGACAAGGCTTACAGAGTAAAACGCGTGGGTCCAATGGACTGGGCTGATCAGAAAAAAACCCAAAACAATTCAAAAGGGTTAGATCATGACATTGAATATTCTCAGACCAATCCCTTCTCCCATTCAAATGAAGGCAGTAAAATGCTTCTACAGTTCTTAAGTGGCAGCTTTAGGCTAGGCCAGGAATTTTGAGATAGTCTGGATTCCCAAAAAGATGCTACATTTCAGTTACATGTTTCAATTTCTCGTTAATCATTCTCTGGGGCACAGTGGGCATATTGCATCATCATCCCCCCCCCCCCCCCCAGTGCGCAAATTCTATGTTCTGATTGACCGTTATCAGTATTTACTGCCTCTGAGAGAGCGATTGCAAATTAAAGTCTGGGAAAAGAGCTATTTAAGAACTTTTTTTTTGTTAGACTAAAGGATAGTTACAGATGAACACAATCTGGACTTACCATAGGTACCCATCACATACAGAGCTCTTGTTCACTGCCGTTTACCTTAGTTATATAGGGCACAAAGTCTCGCCTCAGGGATAGTCTGCACCGGATAAACCACATCGAGATCACATGATGTGCCAAGAACACTATGTATTGGTTGAACCTATACAAAAGTCAAAAATATATATATTTTTTTTTAAAAAGGAGCATTTCCCAATCTTTACGCATGTTGTACTGGTGTTTAATCCAATTTGTTAAATGCCCCTATTTTTTCTACTTTAAACACAACGGCTACTGTAGTTTTACATTTTGAAATAATTTCACCGGGGCTTCTATATTCACCGACATAGCATGGAGCTTGGAGACATAGGAGGAGCTTGGAGACATAGGCAGGACTGTTACTATAGCAACTGCAATAAACGTTATACGCCGATTTTAGGAGAGGGGGAACATGGGGAAAATAAAAATCGATTGGACAGATCTTCTGAAAAAGATTTCCAGTGGTTTATTTAGAAGGTCCCATAAACTGGGGCTTTCAGAGTCCCTCGTCTGGTTTTCGTTTGAGATGACCTCTTCGGAAACCCGCGGGAAGCACTTACTTGGATGGGTTGGTATACGGCAGTGAGATGGCAAACACGCTGGCGTACTGCTCCGCGGCAAAGTTCCCGTAAAGGTGGGGGAGACGGACCAAAGCTAAAACAAAAAAGAAAATTATAGGATCTATCTTAGCCAGGCGTCAATGACCGAAAAAAAACCACATACCTCTTGACGGTCAAGAGTAAGTCGTCAAACCCGTGTACTTACTAGAGAGGAATTCCAGCATGGGAATGGCCATGGTGACCGTGGCAGAGATGTGGGTCAGCTTCACGATCAGGACTGGGAGGGATTTATACAGGATCTTCGGCATTTCGATCATACACATGGACAAGGCCACCACACATTGCTTGGCGCACCTGTAGATCAAGCCACCTTCCAGGGCACGCACCATGTCTCTCTGAGAATAAAAATCACAATACTCATCGGTAGCAATGACGGCAGACAATATTTAAAAGGTGGAGGGCACGCTAAAAAAAAAAAAAAAAAAAAAAAAAAAACACAGCTCTCTCTTAAATAAGGGACTGTATCACCTAAACATGGCTTACACTGCGAATGCAGAGATTAAAAAAAAAATGATCTATACGGTACGTCAGCAGAAAAGCAGCAAAGTCTGTGGAGTCTCCTTCTTATGACATCACCGGTGGGTTTGATATGCAAATGACACATTTCCCATTTATAATGAGTTCATTTGAATATAAAGCCACAGGTGATATAAGCAGGAGACATATTGAATACATACATTTATCTTAATGTATGCATTAGCTGCAATTGTGTTAATGCTACGTATTGATCATTTTTTTTATTCACTACACAGTATTTTTAAAATGGTGTCCAGAAACAATATATGCAAACATGTCCAGGCTGGAAGACTCCTGCGTTGGTTCAGTTCAATAAAACAAACAAACCAATCCCTTTACATTCTAATAAGCATGGGATATAGAAAAAGAAACAGGTTTTTGAAGACTTATTTAAAAATAGTATGATACAATCTTTACCTGTAAATGCAACCTTTAAAAAAGGCGAGACATACTAGGCCCTCGAATAATTTGGAAAACTAAAACAAAAAACAAACAAACCACAGAGTAGAGAGGAGTACCTGTTTAAGGAGGTCTAAGTTTGGGTGGTAGGAAGTTAGTGCAGTCAGGACGGGTACCACAGCCAACTGCAGATCCGTACGTGAGAAACCGTCAGGAGTGTTGTAAAGACGATCACTTGCCGTTCTGTCTGTGAGCTATGGAAAATACATATACCAAGAGATTTTTCTACTATATTTTTTTATTATTATTATTTTTATTTCCAATGAACTCCGTTCCAGGTGATAGAAGGGTTGACTGGCCGAAAAATGGGTGGAACTAGAATTTAAGGGGCAGTGCTGCCCCCCCCAAAAAAAATGGGTGTTGCTAGTGGAACAGGGAGGCCACAGCTACTAGCACAGATACCAGGAAGCAGATCTCCTAGTGCCATTTATATTAAAAAAGGATAAATAAATTTAAAACTAAAATAAAATAAAAAAAACATTGAAAAAAAAAAAAATAAAAAAAAAAGAGCCAACGCCATTCCACTACTACCCAAAAAAGGAAAGGATTTAACCCAGAGCCTGTTTGTAAAACCAGGCAGGTACCCCAAAAACCCTTTCTTTGCCACAGGGATGGGTAAAGTAGGCTCGGTTAATGGATGCTTGCCTAAGCAGCTCAGTTTAGTGAGGAGCCTTTCGCATGAATGACTCACCATGGTGCATAGAAGAGAAGAGAGCAGGTCGATGTTACAAGGGGAGGATAAGATCAGGACCTTGTAGCGGAGACATTCGGGGAGCTTATTAAGGACCAGTTTCAGTACCTTCCAGTCGGTTTCCTGCAGGATGAACGATATGGTAATAGAGGGGAGATTGTGATACGGGGGCAAATCACAGGGAGACCAAGGCAAAACAGAGACTACATTACACACCTGTTTCAGGCACTGCAGGAGGACCCCAAAGGCCAGGGAATATGGCAGAAAACCCATGCGCAGCCCCCCGCTCGGTGATGGAAGGCCTGGACTCCCAGCAGGGGGCGATAGTGTCCCTGCTGGTTTCCTATCATTAGGTCTCTTCTCAAGGTCAGTCCTAGGATGAGAGAAGAGTGCATGAGCGATGATCCAGAGCCATTAATTCAAAACACAGCCTCCGAAGAGAGGGGAAACTGAGCCGGGGGAGGGACTTACGTCGACTCGCAGAAACAGTAGGGGCTGAACCGTACAGCGCCATCCTTGTTGGGAAGACCGACGCGCCTCAAAGAGTCAGCTCGGAGGAGCAAAAGGAAGTCAAATACCTTTAATGGAAAAACAGGGGAAAGAAAGAGGAGCAGGGGTGAAAATATATATATAAAAGTTATTATAAACTAGGACAAGGAAGTTACTGGAATATCCACATTATCGCTGTTAAAAAGGAACAGTTACAATTCAACGTCTGTTGAGATTATATTAAATAACTAATTTAAGGACGTTGAAATACATACATGTTAAAAAAAAAAAAAAAAAAAAAAAAAGTTTGGGGCTTATCCATTTTTTTTTTCACACTACTCCTTTTAGAACACAAGGGAGCTGCCATTTGTGAATTCCTCTCTTTGCATTTACGGTCAGTGACCATGATCTAAGTTCTAGCTTCCTTCCGATTGGCCTAGAACACTAAGAGGCCAATCAAAACGCAGCTCCGATCTGAAACATTTGCAATGAAATGTAAGGTCCATACCTTTTCGTGTCCTTTATACAGAGTAACTTCCAACTTTTAATAGACCAAAAATGCTCAATATTAAAATGATCGGTTCCCCCTCCCCCCCCCCCCTCTCTCTCTCTCTCTCCTCCTCCCAGTTGACTTTTAAATTGACAAATATTTCAGGGTACCTGGAGGCGGATGCTGCTGGCAATAGGTGAACTGTACAAGTACTTGTAGTGCAGTTGGATGTGTTTTATCAGCATATCGTAGACACGCATGGCGTAGGTGGCAGGAAGGATGTACAGCTTGGTCTGAAGAGAAAAAGAGGGGGGGACATTGTGGTTACAGACCCACTGCTCCTCCATCAGCAAAGTGCGGCACTGGGGGAAGGTCTCCGGTCCCCCTTACCTGCAGGATAACCATCAACCCCAGGACGGAGGTCTTCACGTCTTCTAAGGAGGAGGATTCTTGACCACCCGATTCAGTGGGTGTTGACAAGGAACGGTAAACAACCTGTTAAGAGTGCATATCGTTATTTATGGTCTGAAATACAGAGAATGCGAGTGGTGTGAGAAAAGTGTTAAACCTCACCCTCCCCTTTCTGATACAAGGTTATCTTAAGGTCTTCTTGAGTGCGGTCAAACCGTGGTCCTCCGTTACTAGATATCCCACACACCTAACCTCCCTTGCTGTACGTCAAAGTTGTCCAAACTAGACACACTTAATGGCTCACGGCAGGCCCAATTCCGGACTACAGACCCGGTGTTGGATTGAACTTTTATAGTTTTTCAAAAATGGCTGCCAATGTTTAATAAAGCACATCCTTGTATAGTTGGCCGTCACCCCATTGGCCCTTGTACAGAAGGAGACCTCCAGTCTTTACCTTTTCAATGATATCCATCAAGCTGTTAAAATGACAGGAGTGGCAGCATTCAGCTAGATCCACCAGAAGCTGGGTGGCCAGTTTCCGGACTTGGTGGTCTTTATCTTCCGGTATGTGGGCTAGCTGCGAAGTGACCACTTTCTCAATAAGTTCCTCCTGAAACAAGAACGTTTGAAAAAAAAAAAAGGTTTTTATTCCTACAAAAGCACCCGGCAGGGGGATATTTTACAACAGAGCGTTAGAGCACATGGTGTGACCTCTACAACAGACGGAAAATAGTAAACACAGAAATGGTACATTGTGGATTACGGGATAGGAAAAAGATTATTTTGATACAGTTAGGGAAGGTTCGGGACAAGAGGACACAGAGTTAAATAAGTGGATCAGAGGTTTAAAAGTAACATTGGAAAGTATTACTTTGCGGACAGGGTGGTGGAAGCATGGCATAGACTTCCAGTAGCAGAGGTTAATATAGTAAAAGGAGTTCAAGCATGGGATAAGCCGAGTAGATCAGGCCAAGATGCAAAATAAGGTTGAGGGATTTTACAGAAGGCAGACGTAGAATGGATTTGTTAATTATGTAAAGCATAATAAAATCATAAACAATAATAAACAGTGCCAAACCTCATAAAATTGTCGATTTATACTGAGTGCAAAGGACAGAACATCCAGCACTTTCATACGGATGATACTACGGGTCTCATTCCTAAAAAGAAAAAAAATAATATTCAGAGAAACCAAAATCGGAAAATATTTGATCGAGGTCAATGGTTTTATTGGAGTATCAGTTAGTTATAGACAAATACAAAAAAACAAAGTACGCGCCACACAAAGATCCCCTATGTGACATAAAGATCCCCCATGTAAGCAGTTACTATTTGTATTAAATTTGTACCATTCCTTCTACTCAGGGGTGTGCGATCACCCAAAGAAAGAAAAAAAAAGTTTAAAAAAAAAAAAGCCGGTAGAGGCACTGGATGGGGGAGATCAAAAGATCCCCCCTCACCAGCCCTCTGCTCGGCATGCTCTTCTAGATCCGGGGAGGGGGCGGAGCTAACCGGCTGAACAGTGTTTAGACATAACGGGGTGGGGGGGAGAGAGACAGAACAGAGGAAGGGGAGGAGAGAGACAGAACAGAGGGAGAGAGAGAGAGAACAGGTATGGGGGAGTTAGAGAGAGACAGACAGGGCAATGAAGAGGAAAGGGACAAACATGGGGGGGGGGGGGGGGCGCCACGGGGGAATCCCGCACAGGGCGCCGGAACACTTAAGGCCGGCCCTGCTTCTACTAACTGAATGTCTGTTGCTGCATTTCTTGGAGACCTACAACCTTGAAGTCTGATTTCACCAGGATACATTTAAAGTGCCTTCTTATCTCAGAGAGTCTGTAAGTGTATCCCCTTGAGGGGGACCAAAAAAAATCTCCCTGAATTTTGGATAAGAAATTCACAAACACCTTCATCTCTGATAGAGATTCACCTGTATATATAATATTCACAAAAAGGTGCATTACTTCTACAGTTTGCTCCTAAGCTCACTATATTGTATTTTGGTGTGGTTTAGGGACACACTACCTAAGTGCTGCTAAGAGCTTAGAACCTTTGTTTTTTACATATCAGTTATTTATGTTGAAAAAGAATGAACACAGAGAGTTCCGCATGCAATAGAATCCTTCCCCCAAACCTGCCGTTAGAAACGCTTACGCCAAACAGGAGTTTAGAAAACAAGACATTGGGGTGACAATCATTCTGCAAGCCACGGCCAATGATAAGAAGGATACCCATTGTAGTGGTGCTTTCCAGGTAGGAAAAGAAATAAACACTAATTGGATACAAAGTCACCACCTGAAGTATCTGTCCATTAGTTTCTGCAAATCTAGCACCCAGCCTTCCTTCCCAGGGTGTATAGACTGTGCTCTGTAGGTGATGAGATTCACGATAGATGCTGCCTATTGAAAAGGACACAAAATACACAAAATGTGAGCAAGAAGACAAGCCCTGGGTTGTGTTTAAAGTGACACGAATTCTTCCTTTTAAAAGCTTTTGCTTCACAAATAGATCGGTGTCCGCCGGGGTCTCTCGCTGCTAGTTCAAAGAGAGAAAGAAAACTTTTGTTTAGGAGTGAGGGGGCATGGTTAGGGTCCAGTCTGATGGTGGCACTAGCAGTGAGAGCCTGTATATCCCAGTTGATCCCGTACCACGGGGAAATAATTAAAAAAAAAAAAAAAAAAATACAAATTTTACTATTTAAAAGACTGTATTACGTGCGGTCAGTTTAAATGGAAATGCTTTAATGAAACAATACAAAGTACCTTATTGGTCCCTCTTTGTTTATATAGAGCCATCAGGGGGCAGCCATTTTGTTTTGGCAAGATAATGAAGATCTGACCCAAAATGTCTGGCTCCTGACAGAACTGTACAAATAGAGGGCTCAATAAGGTACTTTATGTATATTGTTTCATTAAAGCATGTCTCTTTATAACGCAATCTTTCAGTTAAACAGAAATTCGTATTTTGGGAAGGTGGCAATTACTGGTGTCCAACTCACCGGTCGCTCCTCGGCGCTCTTTTCCACCAGCTCAAAGAGTCTCTCCTCTTCTCCGTGAAACTCGTTCTGATCGTAGAGTTCCTCCACGGAGGTGAGAAGGTTGTGCACGGCGGCCTTTAACTCCTGGCTGCGAAGGCCCTGAAGATACAGCGTTCATTCAATAAAAAAAAAAAAAAAAATCAACAGAAGTATCAAAAAACTACATCTCCCATGAGGCCCAGCGAACCAAGATCTGGCAAAAAGGATCATGGGAGTTTTATATTAATCCCAATAGAAGCATGAGGCCCAGATTCCCATGACTTTACATTTTTTACAGGTTAGGAAGGTGTAAAAAAAAAAAATAAAAAATAAAAAGTGTAAAGGTTTCTTCATTAGAAATAGATAAAAGTAAGGTAGTTGTGCCATTATTAAAGTCTCTATGAATGCATAAAATGCCTAAAAAATAAAAAATAAGTCAGGAGCACAATCTATTGCAAAGAAAAAAAAAAAAAAAAACCTACAATTACTTTATTGAAGACTACAGTTGTAAAGAGCATGGCTTTTTTATGACTTACTATTTTGGCATGATCGAAAATGAATAAAGTGTCGCAAAGAAAAAAATAAATACGTTTAAAAAGATATGAAATGTTACCGGTATTTTTAAATATAAAACCCAAAATCAGCTGTACAGATGTTACAGGGCAGAAGGATGCATTGTGGCTAGAGATAGAACACTAGAATTGTCATAAGCTGCCAAGCGAGGAGAACATTACATCTGAAGAATACTAGGAAGACAATTAACAGTTCTACAGCCCTAACGAATGCCCACAGTACAAGCTGTCCTCACTGGCCACGGGGCAAGAATAGTGGACAATGCAAGAAACATCTGCTCCGTCCTGGTGATGAAGGATTTCAGATGCCCACCTGAAGCTGCTGGAATAACCGTTCAATGATATCGAGGACCACATCCCAGGTGACCGCCTGGACCTCCGTCCCATATTTCTTGATGAGCCGTGTGACTGACAGGACTATTTCATAGGAAACCACAGCATTTGGGCTGTTCATGGCCTGATTACAAGAAAGATAAAAAAAAATGTAAAAAAAAAAAAGAAGAAAATCTTTTTTAAATCATATATTACCGTGAACCACACTTAAGTATATAGTTTGTAGACTTGATGGCGGCACAGGCAGGAGTCCTAGGAATTAAAATTTCCAGAACTGGATCAGGCCCAGCCAACGACTATGATTCCCTTTCAAGGCTGCAAGAGCCTCTAAGAACATTCAAAAGGGGAGGAGTTAGAATGTAAATGCCACGACCAGTAATTAACATGGCTGCTTCCAGTGGCAAATAAAGTGTAGATTTTTAGATTTATTGAGAACAAAAAAAAACAAAAAAAAGTTACAAACTATGATTTATCTTTAAAAATCTTGTGCAGTGCGTAAACTATTATAGCTCCATTTCTCTCTTGTGACTTTAAAGCATTGTCTTTGCCAATTTAGAACAATCTTTGCAAATGTTTTGTTTATTTACATATTTATGTATGTGCGTGTAAGTATGTGTGTATTCCCACACACACACACACACACACACACACACACACACACACACACACACACACACACACACACACACAATTACCAGCTAATATAGATGAAATGGAAATAGGGTGGTATTTACCTTCAGGAAGGAGGGGAGCACGGATATAGGAGAGTTCTTCAAACAGAAGAGTCTGTGAGCACCCCAGAGTCCCATCCCAACAAAAAACACTGCCCCTCTCAGCAAAGGAGCATCCTCCATGTACACTCTACAACAATAAGAAGAACATACAGACACAAAGAACACCACAACGTTACTACAGCCAATTCCTGGCAACCTATACAGGGAGTGCAGAATTATTAGGCAAGTTGTATTTTTGAGGATTAATTTTATTATTGAACAACAACCATGTTCTCAATGAACCCAAAAAACTCATTAATATCAAAGCTGAATATTTTTGGAAGTAGTTTTTAGTTTGTTTTTAGTTTTAGCTATTTTAGGGGGATATCTGTGTGTGCAGGTGACTATTACTGTGCATAATTATTAGGCAACTTAACAAAAAACAAATATATACCCATTTCAATTATTTATTTTTACCAATGAAACCAATATAACATCTCAACATTCACAAATATACATTTCTGACATTCAAAAACAAAACAAAAACAAATAAGTGACCAATATAGCCACCTTTCTTTGCAAGGACACTCAAAAGCCTGCCATCCATGGATTCTGTCAGTGTTTTGATTTGTTCACCATCAACATTGCGTGCAGCAGCAACCACAGCCTCCCAGACACTGTTCAGAGAGGTGTACTGTTTTCCCTCCTTGTAAATCTCACATTTGATGATGGACCACAGGTTCTCAATGGGGTTCAGATCAGGTTGAACAAGGAGGCCATGTCATTAGATTTTCTTCTTTTATACCCTTTCTTGCCAGCCACGCTGTGGAGTACTTGGACGCGTGTGATGGAGCATTGTCCTGCATGAAAATCATGTTTTTCTTGAAGGATGCAGACTTCTTCCTGTACCACTGCTTGAAGAAGGTGTCTTCCAGGAACTGGCAGTAGGACTGGGAGTTGAGCTTGACTCCATCCTCAACTCGAAAAGGCCCCACAAGCTCATCTTTGATGATACCAGCCCAAACCAGTACTCCACCTCCACGGCGTCTGAGTCGGACTGGAGCTCTCTGCCCTTTACCAATCCAGCCACGGGCCCATCCATCTGGCCCATCAAGACTCACTCTCATTTCATCAGTCCATAAAACCTTAGAAAAATCAGTCTTGAGATATTTCTTGGCCCAGTCTTGACGTTTCAGCTTGTGTGTCTTGTTCAGTGGTGGTCGTCTTTCAGCCTTTCTTACCTTGGCCATGTCTCTGAGTATTGCACACCTTGTGCTTTTGGGCACTCCAGTGATGTTGCAGCTCTGAAATATGGCTAAACTGGTGGCAAGTGGCATCGTGGCAGCTGCACGCTTGACTTTTCTCAGTTCATGGGCAGTTATTTTGCGCCTTGGTTTTTCCACACGCTTCTTGCGACCCTGTTGACTATTTTGAATGAAACGCTTGATTGTTCGATGATCACGCTTCAGAAGCTTTGCAATTTTAAGAGTGCTGCATCCCTCTGCAAGATATCTCACTATTTTTGACTTTTCTGAGCCTGTCAAGTCCTTCTTTTGACCCATTTTGCCAAAGGAAAGGAAGTTGCCTAATAATTATGCACACCTGATATAGGGTGTTGATGTCATTAGACCACACCCCTTCTCATTACAGAGATGCACATCACCTAATATGCTTAATTGGTAGTAGGCTTTCGAGCCTATACAGCTTGGAGTAAGACAACATGCATAAAGAGGATGATGTGGTCAAAATACTCATTTGCCTAATAATTCTGCACTCCCTGTATGTACTAATGGCTATGTGCAGAATGGGAAAGCCCCACGGTTTGATTGGACAAACAATGCACGGGTAGATGTTCCAGTTCTACAACACACAGAAGATGCAGTAGAACATTGGCAGTGAGCTGTGAGAGCTTCGGTTTTTATAGTACCCCAAGCGCTTTGGTTCATACCTATCTTCCATGATCCGACTCATCGTATAAACAGCACTGTGGCCAAGGTGGGTCCCCAAAAGGTTTCGCATTAACTGCAAAGAAAGAAATAGTCACCAATGACCAGGTTTCAACACAAGAAAGGCAACCAGGATTATAACAAGACTGACAAACTCCAACTTTAAAAAAGGGTCAGTTTCTACGGAGCTTAGTTTTCTTGATGTTATACAGGCAGTAGTGTATCTTCCACAAGGCAAACAAGGCACTCGCCTAGGGCGGCACTTTGCCGGAGGGTGTTAAAGCACACTTCTGGTGCTTCAAACATTTCCGCTCCCTCCCCCACCGTTCAGCAAGCTTTAGCTCCTTCCAATTAAATTGGGGTGATGGGGACATGTAATGTGTGTGCAATGTAGGTGATCAGGCTTGTAATGGGGCATGTCGTGGGTGTGCAACATGGGTGGGGTGGTGCTCGACTTTTGTCTGCCTAGGGCAGCACAAAACCAAGAGACACCACTGTATCCATGTGTCTAATGTATGTGGAATGAATATAAGCGTAAAATCAATTTACATTTAAAATAATTTCACTGAGGCTTCTAAATTCCTTGACCTCCAATAAGGAGGGGCTTGCTATAGCAATCCTGTCTGATAAATCTCTTCTCTAAATAAAGGTTGGTTTTTTTTGGACCCTGCAGCTCCTTCAATGGCCCTGGGAGTTTTTACCCAGGACTGACCCATCTGGAACTCCGACACGGATTGGTAACTAGAATACTGGTATAAAATTAAAGCCATTTTAATCCATAAAAGGTAACATTACAGCAGGGGCCAGATTCCGCAAAAAAAAAAAAAAGGACCACCTTCTGGGAATTACCTTCCAGCAAGGCTCACAGAGCTCCTTGACATTGATTGTGCGACACAGAGTGATGACAAACGTGGGAATGCTCTCCGACGGGAGACAGTTATAGCAGACCACGGCGTCAAGAACCTTCAAAGAGACCTGCGGGAAAGAAGGCAACCAAATGAGATCCGAGAGGTAGGGTTACGAAATGCACGAGGAAGCTCATAAACTGCAGATTACTGCCACCTACTGGAAGAATTCCGCCCAGGCTTGAAGGCTTAGAAATTGGAGGTTATACGACGAGAAATAAAAAGTAAAATTAACAAGACAAAAACCAAAAAGACTTACCTCAATGTCATAGGTAGAGGCTGTGCGGTTACAGAGGAGACAAATCATCCTGTGCAAGAAAAGGAACAAACAATAATTTGTAGTAATAATAATGTTTAGTCTTCCAACCAAGACGGTGTATTGTTATAATGAGGGGAGCGTGTACTTACTGCACCATGGGAGCAATATAGCGTTCCAAGTAACAACTGTGAAACTTTACCAGGTTCACCACGACAAGCAAGAATTCTGGAGTTAAATCCACTTCCATCCACTGAAGAACAAAGGCAGCTGAAAAAAACAGGAGAGACAAGTTTATAAGCAGAACTTCCCATAAGCATTAAAGGGAATATATTCCTCTAATCACAAAAAGTCTTAGATGATGAGAATATAAAAGCAGGAGAAAGAGGGAAGTGCTCATGCCATTGTACAGAGCGCTGGTGAGACCTCACTTGGAGTATTGTACAGAGCGCTGGTGAGACCTCACTTGGAGTATTGTACAGAGCGCTGGTGAGACCTCACTTGGAGCATTGTACAGAGCGCTGGTGAGACCTCACTTGGAGCATTGTACAGAGCGCTGGTGAGACCTCACTTGGAGCATTGTACAGAGCGCTGGTGAGACCTCACTTGGAGCATTGTACAGAGCGCTGGTGAGACCTCACTTGGAGCATTGTACAGAGCGCTGGTGAGACCTCACTTGGAGCATTGTACAGAGCGCTGGTGAGACCTCACTTGGAGCATTGTACAGAGCGCTGGTGAGACCTCACGTGGAGCATTGTACAGAGCGCTGGTGAGACCTCACGTGGAGCATTGTACAGAGCGCTGGTGAGACCTCACGTGGAGCATTGTACAGAGCGCTGGTTAGACCTCACTTGGAGTATTGTACAGAGCGCTGGTGAGACCTCACTTGGAGTATTGTACAGAGCGCTGGTGAGACCTCACTTGGAGTATTGTACGCAGTACTGGAGACCGTATCTCCAGAAGGATATTGATACTTTGCAGAGAGTTCAGAGAAGGGCTACTAAACTGGTTCATGGGTTGCAGGATAAATTCTTAACATGTATAGCTTGGAGGATGCATGTATATTTACCCAGTTCCTCTTCAAGATAGTTGATATCACGGCCATTTTCCGTCAAAGCTTTGAACACCTCAAATCTCTCCGCAAGGTCCTCATTGGTGGGGTAGTCCTTTACAACTCGGAAGAAATGGGCACGAAGAAATCCCAGCCTATCCCCCTGCAGAAGAACCAATCGCAAATTACTCCAAGCCAGCCAAAGCACAGCATTTGTGGATCCTAATTTTAACATACACTGCTTGGCAGTAAATAAATGAGCGGGGGTCGGAATCTTCTCCCATACAAGGGAAAACATTAGAATGTCATGGTTTTCCGCACACAGGAAGTGATGCGATAGTTGGGCCTTACTTCCTGTAGGTGTTATGGAACCTTTCTTTACCCAGATTCCATATTGTCCCTATTACATCTATTTATTACATAAACATTATCGTTAAACTTAGAGGAATGGTCTACAATCAAGCCGTAAATTATGGTATCTTCGGGCAGGATGTACCAGTACTGTTCCCAATTCTCCTAACAATGTATCACAGTCTTGACCTTGCTGCCCACAGCAAAGCCGCCATTCTAGATCTTTGGTACTTGATGCGCACCGCTGGGACCATGCCGCCAAGTGCGGACGATCTAATCTGGCAGCAAGGCCCTGGCTGTCTGCTGATATCGTTAGAAGTATTCAGGAGAGCAGGGCAGTAATAGGACATCACATTTTAACGCAACAGCCGATCACCGGGCCTATATGGTAAACCTACTTGTCCAATAATAAGAGCCTTCAAAAGCTGGAGCACACTGTATCTTCCTTCTGCAGGTTGCTCTGGACGTAAAAGATCGGCGGTCGCCCTCCAGATAGCTTCTACTGCATGCTACGGGGAGAAGGGCAATATTAGAAAGTCACTCAGCAACATAAAGAGGTGGAAGCTCACATGTAACGGGTCACCTCAATAAAAGAGAGAATTGCCGCGAATGGAGACGGGAATTTCAAACTTGCCAAAGAAGTCACGTTGAAGATGGTCGTATTAATACAGATACGCCGATTCAGTCTATTCCTTACATCAGACCTTTTACAGGACAAAAACGAAAAACTTAAACTCCACTCACCTCCTCCAATTTTTTGGTTTTCGCCAGCTCACAGATCTGATTTATAGTCCGGATACGAACATGAAACGGACACTCGGAGCTCAACTCCTGTTAATAAAAAAAAAAAAAAAAACGGAAGCTGGGAATACTGATACTTATAGAAGGGTATTTGGATCCATGGTATCTTTAAAGTTAACCGGTGATCCAAAAATGTAATTATGTTTTGGAGGATAAAAAATAATAAAATAAACATTTTTTTTTTGGAAGGGGGGGGTTCGTGGGTGGCAGGCCTAGGATATAAAGTCAACGCGTTTTACAGGAGTTCCGTATACAGGCACATACTGAGGATTTTTGTACAACCAACATATACTTTCAAAATTTTACACCTCTAAGTGCAGTAGGGATATGGGGGGAAGAAATGAAAAAAATAAATAAATAAAATTAAAAAAAAAAATTAAAAAAAAAAACAGAAAGGGGAAAAAAAAAAAAGCTGCCGGCCCACGTGATAGGCATGTGTGGCGACTGTCTGATCAGAGGTCCACAAGATCCAAGCCAGGTTGTCCACCATGGAAGCTAATGCGGAGGCCGCCTGTGCAAAACAAGTGGAACTTGCAGACCATACGGATCAACTTCGTTCAGCCTAAATAGACAAGTCACAACGCTTGATGGCAGACTGCGCCAGGCGAGCCTATAAATACATGGCGTATCGGAGGCGGTAGGGTCCGCCTGTAGAAGACACTACAGTGTCTCAAGCTCAATAGACGTTAAATATAAATGGGGGCCCCCTACAAACATGGTCAATTAACTTCCTCCGCAGCTTGCATACTCCCCTTACTGCCGACATTACCGAATTCTCTTAAGGATACAGAGTCTCGCTCTCTCTTAATTAATTATATATATATATTTATTATTAACACAAAAAAAATCTATTAAGTTCTAAAAGTGGACCAATAAATCCGTAACTGCCCCACTTTTAGTACCCTGGCCTTTATTATTTACCCCGTATGAACTTGCCATGGCTGTACGTTACCTTCATTAGTTCTGCCGTGATGATGTATTCGGGCTGCTTCCATTCGGACTGTTTGGTTTTCCCACGAGGTGGCCCAAGTCCGAGAAACATCTTCACCTTCTCCTTCAGCCCAGGATCTCGGCCCATTTGCCTGGCCATTTTTGCAGCCAACAGGAGTGGACTTCTGCGAGGGGAGAGGGGAAGGGGGGGGGGGGGGGGGTTGGTGCAGAAGCTCTAAATATTAACAAGGCAGCACTTATAGAAGTGATACTGTGTACTATACAGAGGTTATAATGCTGCCTCTATACTGTGCATTATACAGAGTATAGAAGTGATACTGTGTACTATACAGAGGTTATAATGCTGCCTCTATACTGTGCATTATACAGAGTATAGAAGTGATACTGTGCACTATACAGAGGTTATAATGCTGCCTCTATACTGTACATTATACAGAGTATAGAAGTAATACTATGTACTATACAGAGGTTATAATGCTGCCTCTATACTGTACATTATACAGAGTATAGAAGTAATACTATGTCCTATACAGAGGTTATAATGCTGCCTCTATACTGTACATTATCCAGAGTATAGAAGTGATACTGTGTACTATACAGAGGTTATAATGCTGCCTCTATACTGTGCATTATACAGAGTATAGAAGTGATACTGTGCACTATACAGAGGTTATAATGCTGCCTCTATACTGTACATTATACAGAGTATAGAAGTAATACTATGTACTATACAGAGGTTATAATGCTGCCTCTATACTGTACATTATCCAGAGTATAGAAGTGATACTGTGTACTATACAGAGGTTATAATGCTACCTCTATACTGTGCATTATACAGAGTATAGAAGTGATACTGTGTACTATACAGAGGTTATAATGCTGCCTCTATACTGTGCATTATACAGAGTATAGAAGTGATACTGTGTACTATACAGAGGTTATAATGCTGCCTCTATACTGTGCACTATACAGAGTATAGAAGTAATACTATGTACTATACAGAGGTTATAATGCTGCCTCCATACTGTGCACTATACAGAGGTTATAATGCTGCCTCTATACTGAGCATTATACAGAGTATAGAAGTGATACCGTGTACTATACAGAGGTTATAATGCTGCCTCTATACTGTGCATTATACAGAGTATAGAAGTGATACTGTGCACTATACAGAGGTTATAATGCTGCCTCTATACTGTGCATTATACAGAGGTTATAATACTGCCTCCATACTGTGCATTATACAGAGGTTATAATACTGCCTCCATACTGTGCATTATACAGAGTATAGAAGTCATACTGTGCACTATACAGAGGTTATAATGCTGCCTCCATACTGTGCACTATACAGAGGTTATAATGCTGCCTCTATACTGAGCATTATACAGAGTATAGAAGTGATACCGTGTACTATACAGAGGTTATAATGCTGCCTCTATACTGTGCATTATACAGAGTATAGAAGTGATACTGTGCACTATACAGAGGTTATAATGCTGCCTCTATACTGTGCATTATACAGAGGTTATAATACTGCCTCCATACTGTGCATTATACAGAGGTTATAATACTGCCTCCATACTGTGCATTATACAGAGTATAGAAGTCATACTGTGCACTATACAGAGGTTATAATGCTGCCTCTATACTGTGCACTATACAGAGTATAGAAGTCATACTGTGCACTATACAGAGGTTATAATGCTGCCTCTATACTGTGCACTATACAGAGTATAGAAGTCATACTGTGCACTATACAGAGGTTATAATGCTGCCTCTATACTGTGCACTATACAGAGTATAGAAGTCATACTGTGCACTATACAGAGGTTATAATGCTGCCTCTATACTGTGCACTATACAGAGTATAGAAGTCATACTGTGTACTATACAGAGGCTATACATGGAGCAGTAATATACATTGTGTATCTGCATGACACTCACCTGCTCCCTGGCCTGCCCTCTTCCCAACCCTCCCCTCACTGCCTGCAGGTATCACTCTCTACTTGTGGCCTCGGCTTTTGGGCCTTTCCAGCCCCGCCCACTTCCCCCTGGCACCGCCCACTTTCCCCTCACTCACACAAACAGCACGCAGGAAGCGCGTCGCGCAGAGCATCCCGGGACTTGTAGTCCTGGGTTGTGTTTGGGGGGGTGGAGCAGCGCAATGAGTGCCACTCGGGGTGCTGTGCGAAGGAGTGCAAGGAACAAAGTGCTGCAAGGAGGACAGAGAGAGGAAGGAACCATCAGGAAGAAGCAAGGGGGGTCTGGGGAGCTGGGACACAAGAGGAGTGAGGGCTCTGAATATAAATAAGAGATAATATGATGGTGGGGGACAGGGGGGGGGTGATGGGCAAACTCCCAACTCCCATGATTCTCAGCCACCTGCTTGCAAACAATGTGGACCTATGATGCTCAACATGACAGATGATGAGCTGGCATTCTGCTGAGCATCATGGGGAATGTAGTCCACACCAGCTGGAGTGCCTAAGGGTAGCCTGGGTCAGTCTGGCCAGGGTCACAGGGTGCAAATATAACTGTAAAAACGTTAAAATGCGTAGTCCGGCAGCACAGACCCCCAAAATGTGCTGGGAGTCTGCTTTAATCATAGGCAACGCTGCGATAGCGCCAGTGTTTGGCGATAGCGCCAGTGTTTGGCGATAGCGCCAGTGTTTGGCGATAGCGCCAGTGTTTGGCGCTAGCTGTGTGTGTGCGCCATGCTTATACATAACCCCCTATGTATAGGTCATTTGTCATCGTGTTTTATTCTCTGCATTCACAGTGTGTAAGCAATGATTGGGCTGAGAGGGACCCTTTAAGCGGGACGATCCTGATCCCGAACATTGAATGCAACCCAACATTAACAGGAAATACCAATGTCCACAAACAATTTTAAGAGGCTAAAAAAAATGAACTGAAATTCTGCTTCCTTACAAGTGCATGCATTTTAAATAATGAAAGAATATAATAAAGCACCTTATTGAGCCCTCTTTGCTCCGCATAGCTCTATCAGGCCGTGGACATGTTTAGAATCTTGGGTCTGATGAAGGAAGATCGACCCAAGATGTCAGCCGCCTGATAGAGCTACACAGAGCCAAGAGGGCTCAATAAGATACTTTATTTGTACGCTTTCATTAAAGCATTTCTATTTAAACCTTCTACTCTTTCAATTAAACAGAACTTAATTTTTTGATCACCGTAATTGAGTAGTGGCTACCACAGAACCACGTTGATTAGTTCATTGATTTTCCTCTGGTCACATATGATACAGCAATTTTTTTGGGTGACAGGTCAGGCTTTGGAAAGCTCGACAAATAAGCACCAACCCCTATGCCTGGCACGCAGAAATATATATATATATATATATTTTTTTTTTAATTGCAGATGACACTGGGCAAAAAAAGGCTGAATCTCACATTGTAGCAGGGGTCAGAAGAAAAGTGCGGGTCGAATATGAGCCGAAGGGTGAACAAACCGATAAAAAAACCCAAATGGGAGCCGAAGGACTGGTGCTGGATTTTGGAGAATATCAGACAGATGAGGAGCAAGGGGGATGCTCCCGTGGATAAGATGGGTGCAGAGAAGTGTTGTGACCAAAATGCTCCTCCCGAGGTAGGGCCATCTGTGGGTGAGTTTTATGCAAACCATAAAGGGTCAGTTGATTTTTAAGCTGCAAAACCTGGACAAGAATAGCCAGGCACACCTGTTTTGACCAATGTTCTTTAGCTTTGCTGTCTGTTCACTATGGGCTTTATTCAGGGAAGAGATAAATGCAGGGTATTGAGACTGGAATTTCAAACTTAAAGGGAATGTCTGGTGCCCACAATACATCTTCCAAATATTAATGCATATTAATGGGCTTTCAAAGTACTTTAAAATGCATGTTTTACATTTTGCATTGCTTAAAATGTAAATTACTTACAGCCAGATGAAGCAGTTTGCAAGAAACCAGGACTTCCCACACTAGCTGAGTAAAAGTAAATTTCCCTTTTTTTTCCCTTTAGGAACCTATGAGAATAATGCCATTCAAATGAATGATATTTCCTGTCTTTCTAGGGATGTTATCAGACAATGTTTTGCACTGCTAAGAGATCTTACTGTGTACAGGAGCAAGGTCACTTAGATTCCACCCAATGCAATGTATTCCAGCAGCACAGAAAGTGACTAAATGAAACAAAACTTTATATCCTCAGTGTCTAAATAAGCAATGCTGCCGCATGCAGAGTAATCGCTTGGGGAGAGCTTGGGATAAATATTAAAAATGTGATTTATGCAGAATGCCTGCATCAAATCACACTGGAAAAAAACCTGTGCACTATACAAGCAATACACTTCATCTTGCACCAAAGTGAGTTTGGGGACTAGACTGTCCCTGAAAGTCAACTCTGCTACTTTGGCCTTAAGTTTAAAATTACCTTCTCAATTCCGTGCAATGGTCTTTTTCCTGAATAAAGCCTTAAAACTCCAAGTTCACTTTAACGTAGTTTGAAAACTGTTTTTTTTCCCCCTACTGCAATCAATCTATCATTGCAAAATGTCCCACTATAAAGAAAAAGGTTGGCATGCAGTACATATGCTTCAGCGTTAGCTGCTGTTCAGTTAATGTGGTGGCTCTTTTTATTTGGTACATCTCTCCTTTTGAAGATTTCTTGGAGAATGTGTGCCGTTTATAGATCCATATGCTTTCTCTTTATCTGGCATGCCAGTAAAGTCACAGCAGGCTCCCTGAAGGCTGCACACAGATGTAAAACAAAATCTTTCTTCCTTACGAGCTCATTTAAAGGATCAGCAATGCTTTACTCTAAACGGCTTTCTATTTTTATTTTTTTTATGGGGGGAAAAAAAGCACACTGCAAGGAATTCATAGATGTATGTAAAAGTTCTGGGCGTTGCTGGTTATTTCTGAAAAACAAACAAACATTGCATTTTAGACAGGAAGTGAGAGTGACGGAGGAAAAAAAAAAACCCTGACACTCGAAATCAAAGATGCATTCTGATTGGCTACTTGGGTGTTCCGAGCCAACCAGAAAGCCGCGAGGATTCTTATCATGGTCGCTGACCATTAAAGTGAAGATTTAGATCCCCCAATATTAAATTGTCGTTTAAAGTTTTACCTTCCAGTGACCCGAGATTTATTTATTTGTTTTTGTTCCCGGGGACGAGCATTTTGCAATTATCATTAATTGACTTGACACATTAAAAAAAAAAAAGAGAGACATTGAAATGTTTGATGCGATTGTCCCTTGTCCTGGTGCAGAAGTTACTCCTTGAGTGTCCTTTTTGCAACGTTTTTGTTTTTCTCCCTTGTTAGGTAATGCGCTATCAGGTGCTGCTCTCGCTGATGCTCTCCAGTCAGACTAAGGACCAGGTGACCTCAGCAGCCATGCACAGGTTACGGGAGCATGGCCTGACGGTGGGCAGGATCCTGGAGACTGATGACGACACTCTTGGGAAGCTTATCTACCCTGTAGGCTTCTGGAAGGTGAGATATATTTGCAGTGTTGTATTACTGCCTAGTAGTAGTGGGGGGGCGACAGCAGCGCCAGTGCTACCATTGTTGGCGGTACATCCTCCCACACCGCCTTGCTCTGTCTGAAAGGGATGTGGGGGTGCAAGAATGCAGTGGAAAGGATACCTGGAGAGGAAGGGGTGTGACCAAGGAACGATGAGGGGTGTGCATGTGTTTAATCACCACAAAACTGTAATACACAACTACGTGCATGTACCAACCACCCTGACAGTACAAACCATAGGGCACTCTTTGATGACCTCATCAATAATGGCAATATTACTGCAGAGATACAGATATTGTTGTCTTTTTTGTTTGTTTTTGTATGTGTGCAAAGTCACTGTGTGCCAGGCAGTGGCGTAGCGTGGGTTGTCAGCACCCGGGGCAAGGCAAGTAATTTGCGCCCCCTAACCCGTGGATTTTAGCACTCGAGTCTCTTCTACTAGATTAGTTAAAGAAACCCTTACCCCCCAAGCACATGTATTGTTTGTTATGAAAACGTCAGACAGGGAGGAGAGGTCACCAGCACCGAGGGAGCCTGGCGCTGGATTAAGGTAAGTAACTGAAGGGAATTTAACCCCTTCAGCGCCACGGGAGTGGGACCCTGAGGGTGTGGGCACCCTCAGGGTACTAAAGTGTCAGGAAAACCGCTTTGTTTTCCTGACACTATAGTGATCCTTTAAGAGTTTAAGGGGTTATTTTGGCCTGGGGAAGCCAAATAGTTATACACCTATGCTTTAAACCAGGAGTAGACATCCTTTGCCACTCCAGATGTTGTGGACTACACCTCCCATGATGCTTTGCAAGCCTTAATGGAGATGTAGTCAAAAAACAAAGGGAGTGTCAAAGGTTACCTACCCCTGCACTAAACCAAAAATATATAATACAGTTCCTACCCCATAATATTTAATGCTATGAAATTTAATGCTCTCATCCAACCCCCTTCCCTCCACAGTTCCTAATAAATATATTACAAATATAATTCCCTCACCCCTGTAGCCCCACCTATTTACATTTCCTTCTACATACACACATATATATAGATTATTCATTAGGCCACAAATGTAAAAAATATAATCATTGCCTCATCTCAAATTCCCAAGTCAGATCTTTCCCATCCCCCCCCCTCTTCCCCTAATACACTGCTGACCCCCCTCCCCCTAATACACTGCTGACCCCTCCCTCCCCTAATACACAGTTGACCCCCATCCCCTAATACATTACTGCCCCCCTTCTTCCCTTCCCCAATACATTACTGCCCCCCTTCTTCCCTTCCCCAATACATTACTGCCCCCCTTCTTCCCTTCCCCAATACATTACTGCCCCCCTTCTTCCCTTCCCCAATACATTACTGCCTCCCTTCTTCCCTTCCCCAATACATTACTGCCTCCCTTCTTCCCTTCCCCAATACATTACTGCCCCCCTTCTTCCCTTCCCCAATACATTACTGCCCCCCTTCTTCCCTTCCCCAATACATTACTGCCTCCCTTCTTCCCTACCCCAATACATTACTGCCTCCCTTCTTCCCTTCCCCAATACATTACTGCCTCCCTTCTTCCCTTCCCCAATACATTACTGCCTCCCTTCTTCCCTTCCCCAATACATTACTGCCCCCCTTCTTCCCTTCCCCAATACATTACTGCCCCCCCGTCCCCAATACATTACTGCCCCCCCGTCCCCAATACATTACTGCCCCCCTCCCCCATACATTACTTCCCCCCCTCCCCATACATTACTTCCCTCCCTCCCCCATACATTACTTCCCCCCCCTCCCCATACATTACTGACCCCCCCTCCCCTCCCCCATACATTAAATGACCCCCCCCTCCCCTCCCCCATACATTAAATGAACCCCCCTCCCCCATACATTTAATAAACCCCCCTCCCCTCCCCCATACATTAATGAACCCCCCTCCCCTCCCCCATACATTAATGACCCCCCCTCCCCCATACATTAATGACCTCCCTCCCCATACATTAATGACCCCCCTCCCCTCCCCCATACATTAATGACCCCCCTCCCCCATACATTAATGACCCCCCCTCCCCCTCTCCAATACATTAATGACCCCCTCCTCAATACATAATACAATAGGTCCCCCAAGCCCCTTTATTCTTACCTTTACAAATTCCACTTCCAACAGCTCAGGGAAGAAAGGCCGCGATGCAGTTTCAGAAGAGCCTCCGCCGCGCAGCCGCCGGATGTGACATCACGCCGTCATTTGCCGCTCACATCCGGCGGCTGAAAGGAAGTATCGCGTGGTTGTGGCTGCGGCCGCGCGGCCGCATAGGGCTAGTGCGCCCCCCCAGATATTGCGCCCGGTGCGGCCGGCCCCCCCTGCACCCCCCACGCTACGCCCCTGGTGCCAGGGCAGTAGTGTGGCAGAGTGTAGCCAACAGGTAGCTTTACAGCTGAGAGTCATAGGAGTTGTAGAGCATCTTTAAAAGAGACCAGCTCAGAGCACCTCCAATATTAAAGCAGAGCTGGTATGGATACACCAGTCCATATAATTACCCATCATCACCTTGTCTGATACTGAGACCAGGGGAGTTAGTTCTTTAAAGCCTGTTCTGAGGCAAAGTTTTAAAAGGGGTCCACTGCTGATGACATCACTTTTTAGAATGTTGACCCAGAAATCAGCAAGGAAACCAATAGAATGTTCCTGCTGATGACATCACTTTTAGAACTTTGACCCAGAAATCGCCATGGAAACCAATAGAATGTGCCTGCTGATTACATCACTTTTAGAACTTTGACCCAGAAATCACCATGGAAACCAATAGAATGTCCCTGCTGATGACATCACTTTTAGAACTTTGACCCAGAAATCACCATGGAAACCGATTAATTGTCCCTGCTGATGACATCACTTTTTAGAACTTTGACCCAGAAATCACCATGGAAACCAATAGAATGTCCCTGCTGATATCACTTTTTAGAATTTTGACCCAGAAATCACCATGGAAACCAATAGTATGTCCCTGCTGATGACATCACTTTTTAGAACTTTTACCCAGAAATCACCATGGAAACCAATAGAATGTCCCCCTGCTGATGACCTCACTTTTTAGAACTTTGACCCAGAAATAGCCATGGAAACCAATAGAATGTCCCCTGCTTCCTGTGGAAAGTTGTTAGTTTGAGGTAGTGCTCCCCTATTGCTACTTCTTGTTTCAGAGCAAAGTGAAGTACATTAAAGAGACCACCAAGATCCTGCACGAGCATTATAAAGGGGATATCCCTGATAACCTGGCCGATCTGGTGAAACTGCCGGGGGTGGGACCCAAAATGGCACATCTGGTGATGGACATCGCCTGGAAGAATGTGTCGGGGATAGGTAAGCGTCCCTGGCATGGCGGGGCACACCCGTCTCTTTGGCTTTTTTAAAAAATGTCCAGCTGGGGCCTGCAGCTGTTTCTGTACTACAGCTACCATTTTTGAAAGTTAGTGCGGAATTATGGGATTTGTAGTTCGGCAGCAGCTGGAGGGCCGCAGTTGGACGCCTAGGCACCAGGAAAAAATGCAGACCAAAATAGGGGAAAATTCTCCTAATTTGGCTTCTTTGGTCTAGGTTTTTGAACACTGCCGTTAAGGAAAGTGTAGTGTATGTCTGTGAATTCAGGCAGTAAAAAAGTGAGGAACATTGTGTTATTAGAATTGCAAGCAAATGCATACTGTAAGAGAAAAACGAGGAAATAAGGGTCAACTCAATAAATCCAAAATTCGGCTACTTTAACCAATCCGGCTCCGTTTCAGGCCAGATCCGTCAAAGTAGCTAAACTTCCGATTTTTCTGCTATTTTTGCTGAATTTCGTCCGTATTTGTTTCAGGGATTTCCACAAAAAGAACCCGCGACCAGCTAAATAAAAAGAATTAAAAATGAATAGTGTAATGCCGCCGGCCCAAAAAATGTCCCCTGTCCCAAAAGCCCCCAGGCCGAATATAATAAAAATATTAGACCCCATGGGATGTCGGGGCTGACCAAATGTAACCCTGCCTACCCCGCCCCCCCAACTTCAAAGAAAACCCACCCTTTGGGTGCCAGGGATGTAGGCCGTGAAAACCAAAAATGTGCCCAGCACAAAAAAATTTGACCTTTGGATAATCTCTCATGCTGTCCACAATGCCCTCAATCCTCGTCTCCTGCCCAGGGAAAGTGGGCAATTGAGAAGCACTTTACTGCTTCCTGAGCAGCCCAAATTCATGGGTTATTCGGATCACCGACATAGTCCAAAAACAATCGAAGCTACTTGACCCTATAGTCTTAAATTAGAGGGGCTTAGGTTTAGAAGTAATATCAGGAAGTATTACATTACTGAGAGGGTAGTGGATGTATGGAATAGTCTTCCAGTAGAAGTGGTAGAGGTTAATACAGTGAAGGAGTTTAAGCATGCATGGGATAGGTATAAGGCTATCCTAGATATAAGATAAGGCCAGGCACTAATGAAAGTATTACTTTACTGAGAGGGTAGTGGATGTATGGAATAGCCTGCCAGTAGAAGTGGTAGAGGTTAATACAGTGAAGGAGTTTAAGCATGCATGGGATAGGTATAAGGCTATCCTAGATATAAGATAAGGCCAGGCACTAATGAAAGTATTACTTTACTGAGAGGGTAGTGGATGTATGGAATAGTCTTCCAGTAGAAGTGGTAGAGGTTAATACAGTGAAGGAGTTTAAGCATGCATGGGATAGGTATAAGGCTATCCTAGATATAAGATAAGGCCAGGCACTAATGAAAGTATTACTTTACTGAGAGGGTAGTGGATGTATGGAATAGCCTGCCAGTAGAAGTGGTAGAGGTTAATACAGTGAAGGAGTTTAAGCATGCATGGGATAGGTATAAGGCTATCCTAGATATAAGATAAGGCCAGGGACTAATGAAAGTATTACATTACTGAGAGGGTAGTGGATGCATGGAATAGTCTTCCAGTAGAAGTGGTAGAGGTTAATACAGTGAAGGAGTTTAAGCATGCATGGGATAGGTATAAGGCTATCCTAGATATAAGATAAGGCCAGGGACTAATGAAAGTATTACTTTACTGAGAGGGTAGTGGATGCATGGAATAGTCTTCCAGTAGAAGTGGTAGAGGTTAATACAGTGAAGGAGTTTAAGCATGCATGGGATAGGTATAAGGCTATCCTAGATATAAGATAAGGCCAGGGACTAATGAAAGTATTACTTTACTGAGAGGGTAGTGGATGTATGGAATAGTCTTCCAGTAGAAGTGGTAGAGGTTAATACAGTGAAGGAGTTTAAGCATGCATGGGATAGGTATAAGGCTATCCTAGATATAAGATAAGGTCAGGGACTAATGAAAGTATTACATTACTGAGAGGGTAGTGGATGTGGAATAGTCTTCCAGTAGAAGTGGTAGAGGTTAATACAGTGAAGGAGTTTAAGCATGCGTGGGATAGGTATAAGGCTATCCTAGATATAAGATAAGGCCAGGGACTAATGAAAGTATTACTTTACTGAGAGGGTAGTGGATGCATGGAATAGCCTTCCAGTAGAAGTGGTAGAGGTTAATACAGTGAAGGAGTTTAAGCATGCATGGGATAGGTATAAGGTTATCCTAGATATAAGATAAGGCCAGGGACTAATGAAACTATTACATTACTGAGAGGGTAGTGGATGCATGGAATAGTCTTCCAGTAGAAGTGGTAGAGGTTAATACAGTGAAGGAGTTTAAGCATGCATGGGATAGGTATAAGGCTATCCTAGATATAAGATAAGGTCAGGGACTAATGAAAGTATTACTTACTGAGAGGGTAGTGGATGTATGGAATAGTCTTCCAGTAGAAGTGGTAGAGATTAATACAGTGAAGGAGTTTAAGCATGTGTGGGATAGGTATAAGGCTATCCTAGATATAAGATAAGGTCAGGGACTAATGAAAGTATTACATTACTGAGAGGGTAGTGGATGTATGGAATAGTCTTCCAGTAGAAGTGGTAGAGGTTAATACAGTGAAGGAGTTTAAGCTTGCGTGGGATAGGTATAAGGCTATCCTAGATATAAGATAAGGCCAGGGACTAATGAAAGTATTACTTTACTGAGAGGGTAGTGGGTGTATGGAATAGTCTTCCAGTAGAAGTGGTAGAGGTTAATACAGTGAAGGAGTTTAAGCATGCATGGGATAGGTATAAGGCTATCCTAGATATAAGATAAGGTCAGGGACTAATGAAAGTATTACATTACTGAGAGGGTAGTGGATGTATGGAATAGTCTTCCAGTAGAAGTGGTAGAGGTTAATACAGTGAAGGAGTTTAAGCATGCATGGGATAGGTATAAGGCTATCCTAGATATAAGATAAGGTCAGGGACTAATGAAAGTATTACTTTACTGAGAGGGTAGTGGATGCATGGAATAGTCTTCCAGTAGAAGTGGTAGAGGTTAATACAGTGAAGGAGTTTAAGCATGTGTGGGATAGGTATAAGGCTATCCTAGATATAAGATAAGGAAAGGGACTAATGAAAGTATTACATTACTGAGAGGGTAGTGGATGCATGGAATAGTCTTCCAGTAGAAGTGGTAGAGGTTAATACAGTGAAGGAGTTTAAGCATGCGTGGGATAGGTATAAGGCTATCCTAGATATAAGATAAGGAAAGGGACTAATGAAAGTATTACATTACTGAGAGGGTAGTGGATGTATGGAATAGTCTTCCAGTATAAGTGGTAGAGGTTAATACAGTGAAGGAGTTTAAGCATGCGTGGGATAGGTATAAGGCTATCCTAGATATAAGATAAGGCCAGGGACTAATGAAAGTATTACTTTACTGAGAGGGTAGTGGATGTATGGAATAGTCTTCCAGTGGAAGTGGTAGAGGTTAATACAGTGAAGGAGTTTAAGCATGCATGGGATGGGTATAAGGCTATCCTAGATATAAGATAAGGTCAGGGACTAATGAAAGTATTACTTACTGAGAGGGTAGTGGATGTATGGAATAGTCTTCCAGTAGAAGTGGTAGAGGTTAATACAGTGAAGGAGTTTAAGCATGCGTGGGATAGGTATAAGGCTATCCTAGATATAAGATAAGGTCAGGGACTAATGAAAGTATTACTTTACTGAGAGGGTAGTGGATGCATGGAATAGTCTTCCAGTAGAAGTGGTAGAGGTTAATACAGTGAAGGAGTTTAAGCATGTGTGGGATAGGTATAAGGCTATCCTAGATATAAGATAAGGTCAGGGACTAATGATAGTATTACTTTACTGAGAGGGTAGTGGATGTATGGAATAGTCTTCCAGTAGAAGTGGTAGAGGTTAATACAGTGAAGGAGTTTAAGCATGCATGGGATAGGTATAAGGCTATCCTAGATATAAGATAAGGCCAGGGACTAATGAAAGTATTACTTTACTGAGAGGGTAGTGGATGCATGGAATAGTCTTCCAGTAGAAGTGGTAGAGGTTAATACAGTGAAGGAGTTTAAGCATGCATGGGATAGGTATAAGGCTATCCTAGATATAAGATAAGGAAAGGGACTAATGAAAGTATTACATTACTGAGAGGGTAGTGGATGTATGGAATAGTCTTCCAGTAGAAGTGATAGAGGTTAATACAGTGAAGGAGTTTAAGCATGCATGGGATAGGTATAAGGCTATCCTAGATATAAGATAAGGAAAGGGACTAATGAAAGTATTACATTACTGAGAGGGTAGTGGATGTATGGAATAGTCTTCCAGTATAAGTGGTAGAGGTTAATACAGTGAAGGAGTTTAAGCATGCGTGGGATAGGTATAAGGCTATCCTAGATATAAGATAAGGCCAGGGACTAATGAAAGTATTACATTACTGAGAGGGTAGTGGATGCATGGAATAGTCTTCCAGTGGAAGTGGTAGAGGTTAATACAGTGAAGGAGTTTAAGCATGTGTGGGATAGGTATAAGGCTATCCTAGATATAAGATAAGGTCAGGGACTAATGATAGTATTACTTTACTGAGAGGGTAGTGGATGTATGGAATAGTCTTCCAGTAGAAGTGGTAGAGGTTAATACAGTGAAGGAGTTTAAGCATGCATGGGATAGGTATAAGGCTATCCTAGATATAAGATAAGGCCAGGGACTAATGAAAGTATTACTTTACTGAGAGGGTAGTGGATGCATGGAATAGTCTTCCAGTAGAAGTGGTAGAGGTTAATACAGTGAAGGAGTTTAAGCATGCATGGGATAGGTATAAGGCTATCCTAGATATAAGATAAGGAAAGGGACTAATGAAAGTATTACATTACTGAGAGGGTAGTGGATGTATGGAATAGTCTTCCAGTAGAAGTGATAGAGGTTAATACAGTGAAGGAGTTTAAGCATGCATGGGATAGGTATAAGGCTATCCTAGATATAAGATAAGGAAAGGGACTAATGAAAGTATTACATTACTGAGAGGGTAGTGGATGTATGGAATAGTCTTCCAGTATAAGTGGTAGAGGTTAATACAGTGAAGGAGTTTAAGCATGCGTGGGATAGGTATAAGGCTATCCTAGATATAAGATAAGGCCAGGGACTAATGAAAGTATTACATTACTGAGAGGGTAGTGGATGCATGGAATAGTCTTCCAGTGGAAGTGGTAGAGGTTAATACAGTGAAGGAGTTTAAGCATGCATGGGATGGGTATAAGGCTATCCTAGATATAAGATAAGGTCAGGGACTAATGAAAGTATTACTTACTGAGAGGGTAGTGGATGTATGGAATAGTCTTCCAGTAGAAGTGGTAGAGGTTAATACAGTGAAGGAGTTTAAGCATGCGTGGGATAGGTATAAGGCTATCCTAGATATAAGATAAGGTCAGGGACTAATGAAAGTATTACTTTACTGAGAGGGTAGTGGATTCATGGAATAGTCTTCCAGTAGAAGTGGTAGAGGTTAATACAGTGAAGGAGTTTAAGCATGCATGGGATAGGTATAAGGCTATCCTAGATATAAGATAAGACCAGGGACTAATGAAAGTATTACTTTACTGAGAGGGTAGTGGATGTATGGAATAGTCTTCCAGTAGAAGTGGTAGAGGTTAATACAGTGAAGGAGTTTAAGCATGCATGGGATAGGTATAAGGCTATCCTAGATATAAGATAAGGTCAGGGACTAATGAAAGTATTACATTACTGAGAGGGTAGTGGATGTATGGAATAGTCTTCCAGTAGAAGTGGTAGAGGTTAATACAGTGAAGGAGTTTAAGCATGCATGGGATAGGTATAAGGCTATCCTAGATATAAGATAAGGTCAGGGACTAATGAAAGTATTACTTTACTGAGAGGGTAGTGGATGTATGGAATAGTCTTCCAGTAGAAGTGGTAGAGGTTAATACAGTGAAGGAGTTTAAGCATGCGTGGGATAGGTATAAGGCTATCCTACATATAAGATAAGGCCAGGGACTAATGAAAGTATTACTTTACTGAGAGGGTAGTGGATGTATGGAATAGTCTTCCAGTAGAAGTGGTAGAGGTTAATACAGTGAAGGAGTTTAAGCATGCGTGGGATAGGTATAAGGCTATCCTAGATATAAGATAAGGCCAGGGACTAATTAAAGTATTACATTACTGAGAGGGTAGTGGATATATGGAATAGTCTTCCAGTAGAAGTGGTAGAGGTTAATACAGTGAAGGAGTTTAAGCATGCGTGGGATAGGTATAAGGCTATCCTAGATATAAGATAAGGCCAGGGACTAATGAAAGTATTACATTACTGAGAGGGTAGTGGATGTATGGAATAGTCTTCCAGTAGAGGTTAATACAGTGAAGGAGTTTAAGCATGCATGGGATAGGTATAAGACTATCCTAGATATAAGATAAGGCCAGGGACTAATGAAAGTATTACATTACTGAGAGGGTAGTGGATGTATGGAATAGTCTTCCAGTAGAAGTGGTAGAGGTTAATACAGTGAAGGAGTTTAAGCATGCGTGGGATAGGTATAAGGCTATCCTACATATAAGATAAGGCCAGGGACTAATGATAGTATTACATTACTGAGAGGGTAGTGGATATATGGAATAGTCTTCCAGTAGAAGTGGTAGAGGTTAATACAGTGAAGGAGTTTAAGCATGCGTGGGATAGGTATAAGGCTATCCTAGATATAAGATAAGGCCAGGGACTAATGAAAGTATTACATTACTGAGAGGGTAGTGGATGTATGGAATAGCCTTCCAGTAGAAGTGGTAGAAGTTAATACAGTGAAGGAGTTTAAGCATGCATGGGATAGGTATAAGGCTATCCTATATATAAGATAAGGCTAGGGACTAATGAAAGTATTACTTTACTGAGAGGGTAGTGGATGTATGGAATAGTCTTCCAGTAGAAGTGGTAGAGGTTAATACAGTGAAGGAGTTTAAGCATGCATGGGATAGGTATAAGGCTATCCTAGATATAAGATAAGGCCAGGGACTAATGAAAGTATTACTTTACTGAGAGGGTAGTGGATGTATGGAATAGTCTTCCAGTAGAAGTGGTAGAGGTTAATACAGTGAAGGAGTTTAAGCATGCATGGGATAGGTATAAGGCTATCCTAGATATAAGATAAGGCCAGGGACTAATGAAAGTATTCCTTTACTGAGAGGGTAGTGGATGTATGGAATAGTCTTCCAGTAGAAGTGGTAGAAGTTAATACAGTGAAGGAGTTTAAGCATGCGTGGGATAGGTATAAGGCTATCCTGGATATAAGATAAGGCCAGGGACTAATGAAAGTATTACTTACCTGAGAGGGTAGTGGATGCATGGAATAGTCTTCCAGTAGAAGTGGTAGAGGTTAATACAGTGAAGGAGTTTAAGCATGCATGGGATAGGTATAAGGCTATCCTAGATATAAGATAAGGCCAGGGACTAATGAAAGTATTACTTTACTGAGAGGGTAGTGGATGTATGGAATAGTCTTCCAGTAGAAGTGGTAGAGGTTAATACAGTGAAGGAGTTTAAGCATGCGTGGGATAGGTATAAGGCTATCCTAGATATAAGATAAGGTCAGGGACTAATGAAAGTATTACTTTACTGAGAGGGTAGTGGATGCATGGAATAGTCTTCCAGTAGAGGTGGTAGAGGTTAATACTGTGAAGGAGTTTAAGCATGCATGGGATAGGTATAAGGCTATCCTAGATATAAGATAAGGCCAGGGACTAATTAAAGTATTACATTACTGAGAGGGTAGTGGATATATGGAATAGTCTTCCAGTAGAAGTGGTAGAGGTTAATACAGTGAAGGAGTTTAAGCATGCGTGGGATAGGTATAAGGCTATCCTAGATATAAGATAAGGCCAGGGACTAATGAAAGTATTACATTACTGAGAGGGTAGTGGATGTATGGAATAGTCTTCCAGTAGAGGTTAATACAGTGAAGGAGTTTAAGCATGCATGGGATAGGTATAAGACTATCCTAGATATAAGATAAGGCCAGGGACTAATGAAAGTATTACATTACTGAGAGGGTAGTGGATGTATGGAATAGTCTTCCAGTAGAAGTGGTAGAGGTTAATACAGTGAAGGAGTTTAAGCATGCGTGGGATAGGTATAAGGCTATCCTACATATAAGATAAGGCCAGGGACTAATGATAGTATTACATTACTGAGAGGGTAGTGGATATATGGAATAGTCTTCCAGTAGAAGTGGTAGAGGTTAATACAGTGAAGGAGTTTAAGCATGCGTGGGATAGGTATAAGGCTATCCTAGATATAAGATAAGGCCAGGGACTAATGAAAGTATTACATTACTGAGAGGGTAGTGGATGTATGGAATAGCCTTCCAGTAGAAGTGGTAGAAGTTAATACAGTGAAGGAGTTTAAGCATGCATGGGATAGGTATAAGGCTATCCTATATATAAGATAAGGCTAGGGACTAATGAAAGTATTACTTTACTGAGAGGGTAGTGGATGTATGGAATAGTCTTCCAGTAGAAGTGGTAGAGGTTAATACAGTGAAGGAGTTTAAGCATGCATGGGATAGGTATAAGGCTATCCTAGATATAAGATAAGGCCAGGGACTAATGAAAGTATTACTTTACTGAGAGGGTAGTGGATGTATGGAATAGTCTTCCAGTAGAAGTGGTAGAGGTTAATACAGTGAAGGAGTTTAAGCATGCATGGGATAGGTATAAGGCTATCCTAGATATAAGATAAGGCCAGGGACTAATGAAAGTATTCCTTTACTGAGAGGGTAGTGGATGTATGGAATAGTCTTCCAGTAGAAGTGGTAGAAGTTAATACAGTGAAGGAGTTTAAGCATGCGTGGGATAGGTATAAGGCTATCCTGGATATAAGATAAGGCCAGGGACTAATGAAAGTATTACTTACCTGAGAGGGTAGTGGATGCATGGAATAGTCTTCCAGTAGAAGTGGTAGAGGTTAATACAGTGAAGGAGTTTAAGCATGCATGGGATAGGTATAAGGCTATCCTAGATATAAGATAAGGCCAGGGACTAATGAAAGTATTACTTTACTGAGAGGGTAGTGGATGTATGGAATAGTCTTCCAGTAGAAGTGGTAGAGGTTAATACAGTGAAGGAGTTTAAGCATGCGTGGGATAGGTATAAGGCTATCCTAGATATAAGATAAGGTCAGGGACTAATGAAAGTATTACTTTACTGAGAGGGTAGTGGATGCATGGAATAGTCTTCCAGTAGAGGTGGTAGAGGTTAATACTGTGAAGGAGTTTAAGCATGCATGGGATAGGTATAAGGCTATCCTAGATATAAGATAAGGCCAGGGACTAATGAAAGTATTACATTACTGAGAGGGTAGTGGATGTATGGAATAGTCTTCCAGTAGAAGTGGTAGAGGTTAATACAGTGAAGGAGTTTAAGCATGCGTGGGATAGGTATAAGGCTATCCTAGATATAAGATAAGGCCAGGGACTAATGAAAGTATTACTTTACTGAGAGGGTAGTGGATGTGTGGAATAGTCTTCCAGTAGAAGTGGTAGAGGTTAATACAGTGAGGGAGTTTAAGCATGCATGGGATAGGTATAAGGATATCCTAGATATAAGATAAGGCCAGGGACTAATGAAAGTATCACTTTACTGAGAGGGTAGTGGATGCATGGAATAGTCTTCCAGTAGAAGTGGTAGAGGTTAATACAGTGAAGGAGTTTAAGCATGCGTGGGATAGGTATAAGGCTATCCTAGATATAAGATAAGGCCAGGGACTAATGAAAGTATTACTTTACTGAGAGGGTAGTGGATGCATGGAATAGTCTTCCAGTAGAAGTGGTAGAGGTTAATACAGTGATGGAGTTTAGGCATGCATGGGATAGGTAAAAAGGCTATCCTAGATATAAGATAAGGCCAGGGACTAATGAAAGTATTACATTACTGAGAGGGTAGTGGATGCATGGAATAGTTTTCCAGTAGAAGTGGTAGAGGTTAATACAGTGAAGGAGTTTAAGCATGCATGGGATAGGTATAAGGCTATCCTAGATATAAGATAAGGCCAGGGACTAATGAAAGTATTACTTTACTGAGAGGGTAGTGGATAGTGGATACATGGAATAGTCTTCCAGTAGAAGTGGTAGAGGTTAATACAGTGAAGGAGTTTAAGCATGCATGGAATAGGTATAAGGCTAGCCTAGATATGTTCATGCTAGGGACTGATGAAAGTATTTAGAAAATTGGGCAGACTGGATTTTCTATCTGCTGGCACCTAGTGACCTTACCACAGGTATCTGGTGTAGGGATAGAGTAAGACACGGCCATTTTTCTCCCTACAGGTGTTGACACACACGTCCATCGGATATCCAATCGACTGAAGTGGGTGAAAAATGAGACAAAGACCCCCGAAGAGACTCGTGTGGGTCTGGAAGACTGGATGCCCAGGTGAGGGTCTGGATACCACTCCCCATTATCAAGCATGTGCTCATATTGAGGGACTGACCTGTGGCACTGCTGATAGTATAAAGGGACTCCTTCTGTGGATGTAGAGTATAATAAATTCATTAGGAGTTATTTATAAAAGTCAGTTCTATTGGTTTCCACGGTGACTGCTCCAATTTTTTTTTAGCTTTGCTCCAAAATTGACTTTTATAAGTAAATCAAACAAGTGAAAGCCACATCTCACCGAAAATAGACCTTGGTAAAATAGCCTGCCCTATAGGATGGTACAAACTCGGACAGGGACATCACTGGGTTTTGTTTTTTTAGCTCACTTGCCCCACTATCAACAAATCAGATCAATCACACCCATAAGGGCAGTCTAGACCCGTAACACGGCAACCACAGGTGTACGTTTCGGCCTATATTGGCCTCATCAGTATACGGTATGGCTGGTCTCCCTCTAGGTGCAATGTGGCCACCATTTTGTTTCTGTAAATCAATCCAAGGATGTTGTCAGGATTGCAAAAATTTATTTTAAACTTGTCTCTGTGTCTCCTGTTTATGACATCACCTCGTGACTTCTTATGCAAATGAATCATTGTCCATTGGAAGTTAATTATTTTGTATATCAAGCCACAGGTGATGTCATAAACATGAGACTACCTTCAAAAACACAGTATCTTGGTTCATGCATTTTCTGCGACCTCAATTTATAGATCGTATGCTCTACGTGTGTTTATATATATATATATATATATATATATATATATATATATATATATATATATAATATTATTTTTTTTTAAATACGTCCAGATACTTTGTGAGAGTTGCATATTGAGATCGGCCATAATGGAGTAAACGCTGAGCTCTGCCTCTCAGCTGAGGCCGAGCTCGTCTGAAGGCTCTTTCACATGGATATCGTCAGCATGCGTTCAGGCAGTCAGAGCTGGGGGCTTATCCCGTGTGTCTGATAGGGGTCTATTGGGTCCAACAGTCTCTCACTGCTACTTAAGTCTCTCATTAGCCATTAGTGTGGAATCAACATCTCTCTGTGGAACTCTGTTTAATATGACTGGGTGTGATGTAACAAACCCAGGGGAGCATGATGGCACCTTACCGAGCCCTCTTTGCTTATATAGCTTTATCAGGGGTGGCGGACATCTTGGGTCAGATCTTCCTTCATCTGACCCAATATGTCCTCCCTCTCCAGTATGGGATGTCTTCAATGCCATGGAAGAAGCATGTCCCTATTTAAAGCAATACCTTTGTTTTGAAACCTCATACTACATGTGCCGGACCCTCCCAGACCTTTCCTTCCCCCCCTTAGGGAGCTTTGGAGTGAGATTAACTGGCTACTGGTTGGGTTTGGGCAGCAGATCTGCCTTCCTACCTCCCCTCGGTGCTGCGACTGCCTGAACAAAGACATCTGTCCCGGAGCAAAAAAAATAACAGCAGTGGAAGAAGAAAACTGAAAAGAATGGAAAATGGGGGATTCTTTGCTTTAAAAAGAGGTTAAACTCCATTAGAACATCTCCTAAAAATCTAATGTTTATTAGTTACCCGTTGTTCAATAAAATGTTTTTGTTTTTTTAGTATGTGTTTAAAGAGTCCTGCGTTGTACAAGATCCTCCGTAAAGTGCCTCTTGTCTGCAAAAATGAGTAGACCAAGGAATGAAGCAAGTGGACAGATCAAAAGATATTTAGATTTCATAAAATATTCAGTTCCCTTCTCACGAGATACAAATGACACCACTGCGCAGACAGCCTAACGCCTTAACGGGGCAGTACCACCAAGCTTATTATTCTTTATCCTGTACAGGTTTTTGGAAATAATTACGTGGGAGTGCACACTCCCTGCCTCGATCTGCAGTTTTCATGCTCCCTTCTGATAAATGCTGACATGAGCCATTAGTGTGGAATCAGCATCTCTCTGTAGTATGATTGGGATTCGGGGGAGGGGGGAGGGGATGGCTGCAGCGAAACACAACAAGGAGGGTTTGAGGAGAGAGGCATAGCTGTAGAGAAAAACCAAAAACTGAATGATGGATTAGAGTACTTCATCTCTAAATATAAATCTGGAGCTCTGCAGACAAAGCTCTACATATCTGATTATCTCTTCCAGGGTATAAACGTTTGATCAGCGAAAATATACATGGGAAAGCTGTTTATTAAGCACATTGCTGTTTACACTGTAATTTATTTGAGTGTGTCATAGATAATTGTTCTCGTATATGTGCCATATATAATTATAGGTTTACAAGTACAAAAATATGTTGATTTCAAACAGAGCTACATATAAGGCAGCGTTATGGCCAGTTGCAATCACTAGGCTGGCGGTCTGTTAATCATAGAATACACTTCCGTCAATAGAAGCCGTCTCTACCCTACTACCACCAGGGGGCAGCAGCTAGTCCATACAAAAGGTAGGTCTCACTCTCCGGGGAGTGCGCCATTGGACTGCAGATGACGCCTTCTTCGGTCGCGTTCTAATCATTGTGGATGCAGTCCCACTGGTTCGTTTCGGAGTCCCTTGCGGAATAAAAATTTATAATCCATTTATGAAATTATTTTGCTTTGTCTGCTGTATAACCAAAAAAAAATAAAACTCATCAGTCATTGAATTCATCTTCTGGCCGTAGCACGAGACCAATTCTTTCATTTGAGTTTGCAAAATATGTCCTGGGTGGCGCCATACTGGCGCGAGTCCTCACACATACCGACTTCCGTCCGTCACTTTAAACGTATCAGAATCTTGCATTTCCGTCGTACTTTTCAAACCAGTTCCACCCCAGCCTAACCAGACTGCAACCAGCCGAATAATAGTCTTACTAGGGTGGGACTAGTACCCCCTCATCATTTCCTGCCCCGTGGGATGATGGGAGTCGTAGTTCAATCACAGTTTGGCTTGTCCTGGAAAGAGGGAGGAACAAAAAAAAACAAAAACAAAATGGTAGAAATTTGAGATGATCCATTCACGTCCAATAGCTCTCTGGTACAACGGGAAGAAGGAAAGGCACAGGGGGTTGAACTTGATGGACTACGTCCCATCTCATCTGTGCAAAGATAAACCCAAAATACTTATGGATCCTGGGGGGGGGGGGGGGGGGGGGGGGGGGGTTGCAGTGATGGCTAACCTTGGCAGTGCAGATGTTGGGTAACCACATATCCCATCATGCTCAGTGCCAAAATCATCTGCAGAGCTAAGATTTGCCCTCACTGTTGTATCAGCTCTACACAAGCAAGGTATAATCATTTTTAGAATAGCATTCGTCTTAAACCTTCTAAACTTGTCACTAAACTCTTTCATCTTACATTTAAAAGCGGGGAGCAGAGGTATTATCATTAAACACAAATCTACACACACCAGTTAAGCCAGAAGACTTGCTTTGCCGAAAGAAAACCTAAACTGCCAGTGCTAACGGCACTGCAAGGGATTCTGGGTAAATTAGGTTAACAATGATAGCCTTTCTGCCTCTATATCCACTTTATACATGCCCGTTATACAACACAACCGGGGACAGATAACCACTAGTTAGTAGGACATTAAAAAAATCATAATAATAATTATAAACATAATTTCTAAGGATAGGAATATTATCCAGTACAGAAGATTGGCCAGCAGGGGCAGCAATGTCTCACATCACATGCTTGCAGACCTTAACATAAGTCATTTATGTGTTTTTTTTTTTTTGTTGGGGGGGGGGGGGGGGGTAGGGGATAGCATCCCATTTATTTATTTATTTTGCAATCTTGCAGAGGTTGACGATTACAGTGAAAACATATTTTCTTTGGCCAATTTCAGTCTAATCTCCCCGCAGTGATTAAAAACAATGTTTTTGGAGCAAACCTCAAATGAGCGATGGCCTAGAGGCCGTCTCCGTGGACCAAAATTGGATCCGAGAGAATATTTTCGTTGCTGAGAAGGGAGAACTGCGATAACCCAACTCTCGAGATCTTAGATTAACTACATTTTCCGGTTAAAGCAAATGTCAGTCATTGGTGGTGGTGGGGGTCTTAAGAATACATGGCAGTATTCTGTTGTTGAATATATGTAATGTTCGCTTATATTTACTTTAAAACAATTTGCTGTTCTTCTGTAGTTTTATTTTGAAAATTATTTCTACGGGGCTTCTAAATTCAGTGACATTCCAATTAGGCGGGGCTTGGAGAGATAGGCGGGACTGTTGCTATAGCAACAGCAATCAATGTATTACATTAGATTTGCAGATTGTTTAGGTAGGTAATAAGTGTTGTGGATATATAGCCTTTTCTTCACATGATGCAGTTCTGATCTAGAGGCGGTGGGGGGACGGGGGAGGGTTGTGGGACCCAGGAATGACAGATAAGGTGCAGAAATAGACAGAAAGACAAAATAATTAGAGCTAAACACAAGAGCAGGGCTAGGCAACCTGTGGTCCTCCAGCTGCTGAAAAACTACATATCCCAGAATGCATTTTATGCTGAGAAGAGTAGGGGAAATGTAGTCCTGCAACATCTTTAGGGCCACAGTTTGCCCTACCCCTGCGCTAGAGCCTAGGCTTCGAACTACAGCCCACCAGCTGTTTCTGTACCAAAACCCACCATAATTCCCTACAATGCTGGTGGGGAATTATGGGGTTTGTAGTTCTGCAGCAGCCGGAGGGCCGCCGTGGGACGCCCACCCACTCGGGCCCCAGCCCATCGAGCTATGGGTGGGGGGAAACTAGGCTAGCCCCTATAATAATCAAATAACTCATCTTCCCCCATTTAAGAAAAATAAAACTTTCCCCCCAGCACATAAGGGGTGTTTTCACATTGTTTTCACATTTCAAATGTTCTCTTCGCCTGCTGCCTGTGGCTGGCTTTAAAATCCCCCCCCACCCCTGCATCCTTATGCAAATCCAGAGCTTTCTCTCCTGCTATGACTGCATCTTTTGTAAGCTCTGTGTCGGCAGAGAAGGGTGGGCAGAGGATAGCACAGAAAGGGTATTTATACCAGTGCTAGAGGGCAGACTGCGTGCGGCTTCAGTCTTAAGTGTTTGCATTATTTTTGTCCCTCGCTAACTGAAACCATCTGCGTATCGGCCGGAGAAACATCGACTAGTGGTTCTGGCTACACTGAAAGAATGAGCGGCCCCTAAGGGCCCCGTTTGACGTGCTAGATTCTTTCTATTCCAATGCGAGGAGCAATGTGTTCCCCTTTTTCTTTAAATGTAAGGGATGCAAAATCTACATTTTCCTTTGCAGATCATGAAAAAAAAAAAATTGGTGGAGAAAAACCAAGTCATTTAATGGTTACCAACCCCCCCCCCCCCCCCCCCCCCCTAAAAAACAAAGTGTCTATCCAAAGATTCGGGACGGGTTTTTTTTACTTGAAGAGAGACCTGGTAGCAAAAGAATTTAAAGAAACCATGTTTTTTTTTGTGTCTTGTCAGGCACAGCTGTCTAAACACGCCCTACGTTTTCCTTTTTACGTTTCCCCAGCACAAATTTTAAGCAAGTGTCCCCCCCCCCCCCCTCCACATCTCTTTGCCAAGACTGGAGTGGTGGGAAGGGTAAAGGATTGGGTTTGCTTGGATGGCAATGACCGCAGTAGGGAGGACGAGCTATGTGTGACATGGTAATCTTGTCTTGTTCGGCAGAGGCGTTCCTGGTTTCTTGCAAACCTGAGTACTTTAACATAAACATCTGAAAAATGTGTCCGCAGCCCGAGGAAGGGATGATGGGACCAAAAAGGACAGGATAAGGACGTTCTTTTATAAACACAGGGACAATACAGCTGTTTGGAGTGGACTCCTTAACAAAAAAAAAAAAAAAACAGGTCCTGCAGTCCTCTGTGGGCACAAAGCCATGCGTCCCTTTGCCGACATTTCTCCCCACCCTAGCGATGGCGGTACCAAACATGCTAGTTATCCCATCTGCCATTCTCTAAAGGGGAGGTCACCACCCCTTCCCCCAAACAAGACCACACAAACTGCCGTAAGTCGACGCTTCTGCACAGTGAAGCCGGCTCCAGCATTTCCTTTTAAAATTCGTTGGTCCTCTGGCGGCACAGCTTTGTTTATCAGCTGCGTAGGACGCAAGTCCTCTGGGGCAGTAGGGGTGCCAATCCAATGGGGGGGGGGGTAAAAATTTAAGAAAAATAGTCTTGAAATGCAGGGTAACTGAAATGGTTAAACTTTGATCGTATCCTCGTGTTAGTATGTTGGAGCGGGTGCCACTGCTCTCGTTAATCCACAGAGTTTAGGGGGGGGGGGGGGTTTGCGGTGGGGAGATTTTTTTTAAAGTCTTGGTGTTAGTTCCCACTCGCTGCCGCAGCTTTTTGTTCAGGATTAGGATCAGAAGTTACTGAAGATCTCGTGCTTCTTACTCCACTCCATTTGTGGAGCACGCTTGTTGGACCGTTTGGCTCTGGCTTTCTCCTTGGCCTCGGCTGCTGTGGGGCTCAGACGAAGCCCGCTCTCCTCAAAGGGGTCCTTCCGTCCCAAGTCACCGGCCTGATCAGAGACATGGGAAACATGGGTTAGGGATGGGAGGAAACCAGCATATCTCAATTAAAAGGACAACTGCTGTCAAAATATATAAAGAAGTTACTTTTAATTAGCAATTTAAATAGAGCTATACAGAGAAAAGAAAACATTCCTATCAGGGAGTGGACATGTTGGTTAGAATCTTTGCTCTGTATAGCTCTTTCAGGGGGTGGACATGTTTAGAATCTTTGCTCTGTATAGCTCTATCAGAGTTTTGACATGTTTAGAATCTTTGCTCTGTATAGCTCTATCAGAGGGTGGACATGTTGTTTAGAATCTTTGCTCTGTATAGCTCTATCAGGAGGCAAACATGTTGTTTAGAATCTTTACTCTGTATAGCTCTATCAGGGGGAGGACATGTTGTTTAGAATCTTTGCTCTGTATAGCTCTATCAGGGGGCAGACATGTTGGTTAGAATCTTTGCTCTGTATAGCTCTATCAGGATGCAGACATGTTGTTTAGAATCTTTGCTCTGTATAGCTCTATCAGGGGGAGGACATGTTGTTTAGAATCTTTGCTCTGTATAGCTCTATCAGGGGCGGACATGTTGTTTAGAATCTTTACTCTGTATAGCTCTATCAGGGGGCAGACATGTTGTTTTGAGGCAACAATTGGTTTGTTGAAGGACGAAAAAGTGTTTGCAGTTTTTTTTTTTATTTCTTTCATAACTGGGTCTTGGAGCCTACATCACACTACAGAGAAGGAAAAATATGTTGGCATCTAGTCTCAGGTATCCAAATGGCAGTAGCACGGTAGGTAGACGTTACCTGTGAATCTTTGTCTGGACTTTGCAGATCACTGTGAGAAGATGAGGTCGAAGATCCTCCATTCAGCTGTAAAACCCAAAAGACATGTTATGAGCAAAGATGGCCCTCTAACCAGGCAATAAGAACCTTCCACTCATCTCGAGCATGCTTTACATACAATTATGTTTGCAATTTGTTATGTTGCTTTTTGTTGGCCGTCTGCCTCTTGCTAGATCGGTTTGCCTATCTCTTTCGATCACTGTGACCGTTATCATTAGAATACTGGTGGCAAACTCGGTCTAGGAAGCACTTTTGCCTTACTGACCTGTGTCATTCCATTGCTTAGGGATTGTGGGACCGAACCTAAAAAAAAACACAAAAGAAGAAAAAAAACACATGATTAGCAAAAGAAAAAAAAACTTTGTAAATACCACAATAAAAATCTATAAACTGCAAGCTGAAAGAGCATGCATGGAACGCAACAGTCGTTGAAGCATGCTAGTAAAACATGCTCACTGGCACGCACTATTGATGTGGTATGTGAGAATCATTTATAATTCAGGGCAACATTCCAAAAATGGAAGCTGGGCATCTCCTCACCTTTAACGTGCGCTTCAGTGGGGTTCATTTCTAGCTTCTTGAAGTACTCGTCTGTCTCTGGGTCCACCACAAGCAACGTCGTCTCTTTCTCGTTAGTCTTAATGTTGGCCACCACCTCCGAATGCTTCATATTTTCCACGTTCTGCCCGTTCACCTGTACACAGAACAAGCCATGGTAAACCAACAGGGGAAAAAAATCAAACAAACAAACAAAACACCAAGTGGCTGGAAGACGGTGGACCACGAGGAAGACCACTGGTCAACGCTTGGGGCAAAAGTTCAACGACACTTATAAAATAACCCCCGGGCATGTTTATCAACCCATGTTCCAAGGCATTTGCGGAAATCGTCACTGCTCAGATTGGACTTTTATTTTGGCCCAAAACCTGGTGGGAACAGGAAGTTTATCTAGAAACCCTTAAAAAAGGTTTTTTTTCTTGTAGCAAAAAAAATAATAAATTTGATTTTAAAGTAATTGTTTATTATTTCTATTTGTTGATACATTTCGTATTCTCTGCACAATTCTTGGACTGTAGCTATTTGCCGTCTCCTACACTCACATTCCGAAGATGTGTCCTTCCATTATTAATATTTCTATGACTGTATCTGTATGTCGCATGTCTGGTCTCTGTGGTGATGCACAAGAGGTAATGAGCCCCTTTTCATTACGAAACAAAACAAAACAAACAAACAAAGAAAACCCTCTGTGGGCTCTGCCTCTCTGCCCTTAACTTCAGTAATGAAAACAAACACCAATGCCTCCTTTCCTGGTTTCTTAGCAACGGCTTTCCTACTTTCTCCTTGCAGAAACAATTACTGTGTCCTGCTTTGGGCCATCTAAATCTCTCACACCCTGCCTGGCCTGACCCCCCCCTCCCCCCCTCCCCCAGCTTTCTAGCAACCATCCTCCCCCTCAAATTTTTCTCTCTTATCCACAATAGATCCTAACTTTGTTATGCAAATCTACGTTTTAAGGGGGGCTAAGCAAAAAAAAAAATATATATTTTTAGGAACTCACAGGAGAGCTTTTTTTGCTCCCTTTCCAGAACTTCTTGTCCTCTAGGCAGGCACGGTACCCCCTAAGAAACCACCTTATTTGCTCATTTAATATTTAATTCTTCAGCCCCCCCCCCCACCCCACCCCCGCTTATTCGTACTGCTCCCCCACCCCTTTTTTTATACCATTTTCACACTCCCAAATTTTGTCCTCCACGTCTTTTGGACCCAGTTTATACTTTCCTCTTTTGCACCTTTGGTCTTACACACCATTCCCTTCTAACTCCTTTTTACGATCTTTTTGGCACCAGGATTATGTCTAACCTGTATTTTTATCAGCATACCAGTAAAAATATAAATTATTGCCAATCCCTTACTTCTTGCAAGTAGTTGCATTGCAGTTACTTCCTTCTAGAGAAGTCAGGACACCTACTTTAGCCCTCCTTCCCCTCTTTCTTCCTCATACTTTCTCTGTTTAGCACCTTCCCTTATCTCACCTCCTAATTCAGTTATATCTCGCAGCCTCTCTCTCACTCACCCCTGTTTATTTACCATTGCAAGTTACAAGATGCCTCTTTCTGCAACATTTAATGTCCTTTTGTTATATATTATTAGTTTTTAAGAGAGAAATCTGCACAATAAAAGCAAAGTATCTATAATGCATTGACTGAGACTGCAAGTATCCTGCATTTTGTTTTATTGGAAAGATCCCACAGTCTATGGGCTGTGGACAAAAAAAATCCCATATCCAAAAGGGGAAATGTGCCTGGCTCTCCAAAACTGTATTACCTCATCTAACGATATCTACAGCTGGACAGGGGAAGGTGCTGGAGATGTAGCTTTTACAGATAAAGCGATACATTAAAAAAATAACAAAAAGACTTAAACAGTCTCCTACATTGTCAAGGAATTTCCTAGAGATGGCCATCTGCATTGACGGGGGGTATAGATATGTTTATAAAGGTGGTTCTGATATATCGGCTCCTGGGAAGCCTCTCGGCCTTACAATGAGACATTAAATATTCATGGGAGCCTGTGCCACAGCAGGATGTCTGCATGTTCGGAGGAAAGATCAAGTTCTCCCATGCCGCAGGTGGTTTGTCAGAGGTGGAGGATAAAAACAGAAACCAGACCCACGCCCCCCTCTGACTGTGCGCCCCGTTCCCCTCGGATGGCTGAGCTGGCCGCATTAAAAATGCAGGAGGGCCCTGGATTCGCAGGACAGGAGCTTGCAGAGCGCACAATGGGAGGTGGTGACAGATCCACTGGGCAGAGGGCAGCCAAGGTTCACCAGACTTGGGCAATGTGGGGGCAGATCAAATGACCTGTGGCACTAAAAAGAGCACAGGTGTGTTTTTTTTTTTTTTTTTTTTTTTTTAAATAATTTTTTATTGCCCATTCAACTTTTACTTTCTACCAATTAAAAGGGACATTTCAACCCACAGTGGAAGAAATAATATTTTTTAGTACTCCGTCTTGTAAGATAAAAGAAACATTCCTGTCTTATCAGTTTCCCCCCCCCCCCCCCCTCAACTCTTACTTATCTCAGAAAGAGTGCAAATCAAGTGTAACAGAGTAAGTGCTGTTGCTATAACAACAGTCCTGCCCATCTCCCCAAGTCCGCTCCTTACTGGATGTCACAGAATTTAAAAGGCCCCAGAGAAATTATTTCGAATGTAAAACTGTAGAAGTGTCATTTGTTTTAAGGTACACTGATCAGCCATAACATTATGACCACCTGCCTATTATTGTGTAGCTGCCCTATGACACCAAAACAGCCCTGAGCCGTCGAGGCATGGACTCCACTAGACCTCTGAAGCGGTGCTGGGGTAACTGGCACCAAGACGTTAGCAGCAGATCCTTTAAGTCCTGTAAGTTGCGAGGTGGGGCCTCCATGGATCGGACTTGTTTGTCCAGCAGATCCCAAAGATGCTTAGGTAGGTGGTACGTGTCAAAGTAACATCCTCATGGATGGCAAGACCCAAGCATCACACTGCCTCTGCCGTTATATATACATATAATAATGTTATGGCTGATCGCTGTATATATATATATATATATAAAATAATGTTATGCCTAATAGATGTTCTTTCATGAATAAAGCCTTTTTATGAAATCAGACATAACATTATATATATATATATATACACACCGTATTTTCTGGCGTATAAGACAACTTTTTAACCCAGGAAAATCTTTTCAAAAGTTGGGGGGTCGTCTTATACGCCGGGTACTAAGGGTTAACTTACCTACTTTCTGCTCTGTCTCCTCTCCCGCTGTAAAGCCGGGCTGTGGCTGTGAGGGAAGCGTTGTGCGTTCCCCTCCAGCTGCGCGGTCTATAAAGTTTGTTTAAACTTTTTTTTTTTTAAACAAACTTTATTGACCGCGTGGCTGAAGGGGAGCGCACAACGCTTCCCTCACAACCACGGACCGGCTTAACAGCGGGAGACAGAGCAGAAAGTAGGTAAGTACTGGGGATTGGGGAAGGGGGGAGGAGGGTGGCAAACTCTATATTTTAACCTCAAAAGTTATAATAAAGATACTATTTTCTGGCATATAAGATGACTTTAACCCAATAAAATCTTCTCAAAAGTCGGGGGGTCGTCTTATACGCCCAGTCGTCTTATACGCCGGAAAATACGGTACATATATATATATATATAATGTTATGTCTGATTTCATCAAAAGGCTTTATTCATGAAAGAACATGAAAGAATGAATAGCAGGGAATTGACAAGGGAATTTCAGACTCAAGGCCAAAGTAGCAGTGTTCAAAACAATTCTCCAATTCAGCCGTACTTTGAACTTGGCTACATTGAGGTTTGAGGTGTCACTGTGAATGAAGACTTCCATGGTCTGTCCATCACTCCCTCTCTTACCTCTATCAGACGGTCTTGTGGTTTCAGGCCTGCCTTAGCGGCCGGTGAACCTGGGTCTATCGATCGGATGAACTGGCCTGGCCGCGACTTCTCACTGTGTAGGTTAAACCCATAGCCGTTTGGTCCTTTCTTCAGGTAGCACAGGCGAGGGCCATGCTCTCTCAGCTGCCCGTTAATATCCTACAGAGACAAAGAATATTATATTATAGCAGATTATAATCGTCAAGAAATGATACTGGTTTAATGCAGACCACCCAAACAGAATCTACATTGTGTCAACCTTTTGCTCTCACAATACACAACACACCGCACAGTATTATTTAACGAGCCATTCCTGGCTTTGTTGGATCTTTTGGGGAGTTCCCTTGGGAGTCCCCCCCCCCCCCCCCCCCCCAATTTTGACTCTTGCAGACTAGGCCAGAGTTCATCAGACAAGTCAGCACAAAAGAATAGCTATAGGCAAAAAAAAAAAAAAAAGAAATAAAATGTTTTATTGCAAGATTGCATCAAGTGATGTGAATTAATTTGAAATAAAAGTTCTTTAATGAAAGAATACAAGCAAAGAAGAACCTTATCGAGAGCTCTTTGCTCCTTATAGCTCTATCAGGGGGGCGGCCATATTGTTTAGAATCTCGAGTCAGATGCATGAAGATCTGACCCAAGATGTCTGCCTCCTGAGATGTCCAAGATGTCTGCTATATGGAGCAAAAGAGGGCTCAGTCATGTGTATTCTTCTATTAAAGCAGTTCTATTTAACATGTCTTTCAATTAATCATAACTTATTTTTTGACAACAGTTGTCCTTTAAAAAGGTGTATACTATAGCTGCCAACATCGGCCATGTTTACAGGGACACATATGTGTTCCACATGCTGCAGAAAGAGCATGCAAAGTGCAGCCTGGCAGTATGTAGGATGGATATACGCACAGACACAATCCAATTAATTAATCATGGTAGGTCCTATAAGATCTCCACCCTGATTGATTAATTGGATTGTGTCTGTGCGTATATCCATCCTACATACGGCCATACTTTGCATGCTCTTTCTGCAGCATGTGGAACAAATATGTGTCCCTGGAAACATGGCCGATGCTGGCAGCTATGGTATACTTGTCATGAGAAGGGCTCTCTCTGCAGGAAAGGTTTGACCTTGCAAACCTCACCACAGGTGCCCCCTGACCAGTCATGACGTGCTAATGGCTGCTTATTATCCAGGGATTGCGTGTCCATCAAACACAGCTTTGCATCTCAAATTGTCAGCTTTGCAAGATAAACAAACGCAGGGCTGGGCTCGGCTCTGGTCATTTAGTGTCTTCCACACGCAGGCCTGACACGTGCAGTAGGAGCTATGCACTCAAAACGAGGGCTGCAAAAATAGGCTTTAATAGCTGTGATGGGAAAATTATTCTACAAATCAGCCAATAATGCCAGATTTGTTTTTAATTCACTTGTCAGAAAAGCTGGGGGTAGTGTTGGTTGAAGCTCATTCTACGGGAAAACGTTCTACTACCATACCACGGTAGGCGAAAAGATTGTAGAACTGTTCTTTTGTAGGAGAAAAAGAGCTGTCCTACACTAGAAACAGAAAAGGTGCGCAAATATTGTCCTACACTACACGAAAATGATCTAGTATCGCCCCATGGTAGGTGAAAAAGTTCTAGAACTGTTCCAGACGAAAAGAAAAGATTCCATTACTTTCCGACTCTGTGAAACATGATCCACACCGAATAGAAACACTTGTGTCAACAGATACATTGAACATTATTATTATTAATATTAATGTAACGTATCAATCATGTGATTCCAGCACAAAGCTATCTTAACCCACAGCAGAGACCGCCCAGGATACACTGGGCGGGGCACTATCAAACGCAGATCCGCTACAGTAACATCTTTACATATAGCGCCAAAAATGTAAGTAGCGCTGGGTAGGAGATGAACAAGAACAGACTGGTAGATGGCGTAGAGAGCCTACAATCTAGATACCGCACGCCATGCCTCTCCTGCGTACATCCGGGGGGGGGGGGTTTAACACAGGCTAAGCGCACACTCACACATTTACTCTAAGTGCAGTTAGAGTGTTTCCCAGGAGGAAATTACCAGTTTAATGCTCTTGACGTCAGTGCAGACAAACATTATTAACTTGTTCAGTGTGTTTGTTCAGTGCAGCACACACCCTATAGATTTCGGAGAGCCTCTCACACCGCTTGGTACATCTTTCTTGGCAGCGGAGTACAGAGAGAGAGAGAGAGAGAGTCTTTTGATGATCTAGCCAGTGCCTTTTGGGGATATTACTTATCTCTCGAAAGGCAGCACTGATAAAAGCAGGCCTCAAAGCAGTCATGAGATTTCCACCCACCCCAAGCAAGGCTGGTCCTCGTCACAGCCCACACACCTCCCGGGACACCATGACCTTATCTGAAACCCAGCTGTTTCCAGCTCTGTGTATATACCCGGATCATATAACCCATCACTTTGTAACTCGTCCTCCAATCTCCATCAGAATAGACACGATACAATCTCCTGCACCTTTGTTTTGTACTCCAGAAGGCCAATGTCTAGATGGCGTCAAAGCTGTCCATATTGTTTATCGCTTCAGAGGGAAGTTTTTTTTTTTAACAGAGTGTAAAAAAATTTCTAACAAATCTGTATTTCCTCACATTTTTCTTGGCGCACAGTGGGCCGACTGCATCTTACGCAGTAATGGTGGGGAGGGTAGAACAATTGTGATACCATTCCAAGATGGCCAACCCTATGCTTCAAAACCAAACAAACAGTCCTATCTTCACATAGTAACGGTAACTAAAAATGTACTATATATTACTATATTACTATATATTGTACTAATATTTCAGGATCTTTTTTTTTTTTTTTTCTTTTTCAAGTATTTATAAAAACTCCCTTGAAGTTCAAATCTAGGACACTTTAAAAATGGATTACCTAAGACTTACATCTATCTGGACATAAAAAAGTAACCTAACCGCTAGTAAAATAATAAATACCGTCAAAAAAAAAAAAAAAAAAAAAGGAAAAGTAGAATGCAGAGCATTTGATGGATTTTCTCTGGAATGTGTAATACCCTCAATAAAAGAAAAAAAAATCCCATGAGCTTCACTCCTACAGAATAACTAGACAGCTCCTTGGCGCACACTATGCCCTGTGTTGTGTAAGCTGCAAATTGTCAGTGTTTTATGACAAGGGGGGTGTGACAGCGCGTGGTGTGGACCAACTTCAACGAAAAAAGAGTTTAAGCAACGCCAGATCAAGAATTAAAACCGTTTGCAAAGTAAGGGGAAGTGATGGAATATTATGTGTCTGGAATTGGCCACCAGCCTTCTTATAGCTCTATCAGGGAGGCAGACATGTTGTTCGGAATGTTGGCTCAGCTCTTACTTCATCTGACCCAAGATTCTAAACAATATGGCCACCCCCTACAAAGGAGCAGTATGGAGCAAATAGGGTTTACCTTACTTGTATTTTGTTCGTTAAATAATTTCAAAATGTTCCAATTAAACAGGAGTTCCTTTTCTAACCCTCATCTTTAGATGATGTCTGTCTTTCCTGCATTTTTTTCCTCTTGGCACATGGGGTATATTGCATCATTTGCCCTCTGTTTTTTTTTTTGCGCAATGCAATGCTGCACAGTCAGCTCCGCTGAGGATGTCCTGCTCTAAAAGCTGGTACCGTTAGGAGTACCTGCTTATGGCAACACTACTAATATATATATTATATAAAAAATTCAGAGCCATGATTGCCTGGCACCCAACTACTTGTTTATGTATATTATAGCACTGTTCAGGGCATCTGGAGGCTGCAGATTGGTTAGATGAGTGTACACTAGGCCCAATCCTCCCCCCCCCCCCCCCCCCCCCCCGTTCAAATCAAACACACACATCATTATCTTTGAAGTGCCTCCAATCACCTGCACTTAATCCTCGAGTGTGTTCCAGGAAACCCAGCAGGTGAAGGCCCCTGTGTTGGCACAGCTGGCAATCCCTAATACTGGTACGGTGCCCAGAGACTACATAAATATTAAATACAAAAGCACCCAAAACCTGACCCCATTCCAAATCTGATCACCAGCACTACCATGGAGTTTACCATTGACAATGGGAGGGCAAACTGTGACAAAGGAGTGCCCCCCCCCCCGAAATCACTGGCGTTCCTCTACCCCTGAACCGTCACCATCCTCTGTAGTAAAACTCCATGGTGGGCCCCCGAAAATGGTCCAAAAAAGGGTCTACATCAGTGATAGCTAACCTTGGAACTTCGGGCTGACCGAGAACCATGGGATATGTAGTTCCTAAGCATCAGTAGTGGCAAGGTTAGCCATCTTGGTTTTAGATTGCACACTTGTCGATTCTTGTGCTGTGGCCCGCGGCTTCATGCAAACCCACAAACCCGCTAAGTGGCAGCTACATTGTTTACATCCCCCCCCGGCTATTCGATTTACCAAGCCACAGGATCCTGTTCGCCCATTGACATTCTGTCTTGAACACAAGAACTCAATAAATATATAAAAGGGATACTCCAGGAATCAAACTAACTTTGAAGCCTTCCAACCGACCAACAGATAGGGTTGAATTGTATATACTATATCTATGTAGATGTATTTATACACAGCTTACAAAAGTACAATATGATTAGAAACCAGAGAATGCCACAGAGCTTAAAGGGACACTTTAGGCATTAAACTACCCTTGGTGCATTTGGCAGGGTTTAGCCAATTCGCGTTCCCCTTTAATTCCTCTGGAGCACAAATCTGCCTTTGTTCCAGTTTCCGGTTTGCATTTCCAGCAGTTAAGAGGTTAAAGATTATCCCATAAGCTGCCACGAAAGATTAAAAAGTAATATATCACTCGCTCTAGCCACATGTGACCTTGCGGTTTACCATTCCCCCCTCACCCCATCCCAAACACACAGCCCTGCACTATGAAAATATGCCTGGGACACACAATCCTCTCTTTTTTCCATTTAACCTTGTAAATTAGACATCGGTACACAGCCAGAAATCTCTCGCTTAACCCCTTCTGTATCAAACCTCTGTGCTCGCTTAACCCCTTCTGTATCAAGCCTCTGTGCTCGCTTAACTCCTTCTGTATCAAGTCTGTGTGCTCGCTTAACCACTTCTTTATCAAGTCTGTGTGCTCGCTTAACCCCTTCTTTATCCAGCCTCTGTGCTCGCTTAACCCCTTCTGTATCAAGTCTGTGTGCTCGCTTAACCACTTCTTTATCAAGTCTGTGTGCTCGCTTAACCCCTTCTTTATCCAGCCTCTGTGCTCGCTTAACCCCTTCTGTATCAAGTCTGTGTGCTAGCTTAACCCCTTCTTTATCAAGTCTGTGTGCTCGCTTAACCCCTTCTTTATCCAGCCTCTGTGCTCGCTTAACCCCTTCTTTATCCAGCCTCTGTGCTCGCTTAACCCCTTCTGTATCAAGCCTCTGTGCTCGCTTAACCCCTTCTGTATCAAGCCTCTGCGCTCGCTTAACCCCTTCTGTATCAAGCCTCTGCGCTCGCTTAACCCCTTCTGTATTAAGCCTCTGCGATCGCTTAACCCCTTCTGTATCAAGCCTCTGCGCTCGCTTAACCCCTTCTGTATCAAGCCTCTGCGCTCGCTTAACCCCTTCTGTATCAAGCCTCTGTGCTCTCTAAAACCCTTCTGTATCAAGCCTCTGTGCTCGCTTAACCCCTTCTGTATCAAGCCTCTGCGCTCGCTTAACCCCTTCTGTGTCAAGCCTCTGCGATCGCTTAACCCCTTCTGTATCAAGCCTCTGCGCTCGCTTAACCCCTTCTGTATCAAGCCTCTGCGCTCGCTTAACCCCTTCTGTATCAAGCCTCTGTGCTCGCTTAACCCCTTCTGTATCAAGCCTCTGTGCTCTCTAAAACCCTTCTGTATCAAGCCTCTGTGCTCGCTTAACCCCTTCTGTGTCAAGCCGCGCTGTGCTGAGGAGAAATCTTACTGGCATTTTTTATAAATATGATGTGAAAGATAAATAGCCGTCTTGTGTTTATCATTGAAAGTAATTCATTAGAGTGTAAGCTCTGTGGCTCAGTACGCAGTGGAAAACAATGCAAAGAAACAATACTCACAGTACTTAAAAGGGGACAAATTAGCCACATGGGACAATTTCTCAATTACCTACAATTTGCTCTTTATTGAGCAGACCCCAGCGTTTTGTCTGAGCTTGTAGAGAATAAAAATTAATGATTGAAATTAATCTGTACCTAGTGTTGGCAAAACTGCAACCAAATGTCTAGATTAGGAGGGTTTTTAATGTGTCTGTGGAGTCTCCTGCTTATGACATCACCTGTGGCTTGGCATGCAAAAGAACTGGTAACAGAATGTGTAATTTGCATATCAGGCCACAGGTGATGTCATAAGCAGCACACACAGCAGTCACATTTAAAAAAAAAAAAAAAATTTTCTCCTAATTTTGGCATTTACTTGCAGTTTAGCCACAATCACAATGTTCAATCAGGTTTTGTTTTCTACCATCACAGCAAAAAAACAACATTGAGGTGATCCTTTAAAAAGATGTAAGTCGTCCTGTCCCTTTAACAGGTGGAAGTGTAAAGGAGGCCTGTACTGTGGGAATAGTTACCTGTACGGGAGCCAAAGCTAACAAGACAGCGTATGTGCCGTGTAAATGATTCTCTTAGAAGCCCAGAAACAGAATGAGCTCTGTCTGAAGCACATCATTAGTGTAAAGTGCCCTCTTAGAAATGTGGTCAGAGTGAGAGAGCCATCCACTAGCTCGCATGCCCTCCACGGCTCTGTGGCCAAAATCAGGCATGTTTAACTGTGCCAGTGCCAGAGCCTACAACAATAAAAATCCCTCTGGCCAAGCAAGGCGCTAGAGGGATACTGAGAATGCAGGGCCGGCGCACTTTTGCGAGGGGTGCCCGCATGCTCCTACAATACGAGAGAGACAGGCATGGGAAGGGAGAGGAGAGAGACTGACATGGGAAGGGAGAGGAGAGAGACTGACATGGGAAGGGAGAGGAGCGGGACAGACATGAGGAGGGACAGGAGAGGGACAGACATGAGGAGGGAAAGGAGAGGGACAGACATGATGAGGGAGAGGAAAGGGACAGACATGAGGAGGGAGAGGAGAGGGACAGACCTGAGGAGGGAGAGGAGAGGGACAGACCTGAGGAGGGAGAGGAGAGGGACAGACCTGAGGAGGGAGAGGAGAGGGACAGACCTGAGGAGGGAGAGGAGAGGGACAGACCTGAGGAGGGAGAGGAGAGGGACAGACCTGAGGAGGGAGAGGAGAGGGACAGACATGATGAGGGAGAGGAGAGGGACAGACATGATGAGGGAGAGGAGAGGGACAGACATGATGAGGGAGAGGAGAGGGACAGACATGAGGAAGAGGAGAGGGACAGACATGATGAGGGAGAGGAGAGGGACAGACATGATGAGGGAGAGGAGAGGGACAGACACGATGAGGGAGAGGAGAGGGACAGACACGATGAGGGAGAGGAGAGGGACAGACACGATGAGGGAGAGGAGAGGGACAGACACGATGAGGGAGAAGAGAGGGACAGACATGATGAGGGAGAGGAGAGGGACAGACATGATGAGGGAGAGGAGAGGGACAGACATGATGAGGGAGAGGAGCGGGACAGACATGATGAGGGAGAGGAGAGGGACAGACATGATGAGGGAGAGGAGCGGGACAGACCTGAGGAGGGAGAGTTCGACTAGGGTGGCAAAAATCCTTGCACCGGGCCTGTGAGAATGTAAAAATGTCCTATGTTAGTTTGCCTTGGCAGATTTGCAAGAAAATGCATGAATTGGCAGAAAAATATGCTTTACATGTGTCCTGTTTATCACCTTGTGGCTTGAGTTGGAGATTGGACATTTTCCAAAGAAAATTGTTCATTTTGTGATGTCACATACAGGAGACGCTACAGACGCTAATATATAAAAAAAGGACAAACTAAAACTTTATTTTTCACTTGGGATTCTGATATACTTGTTGGCGTTTATACTGGCGTGTACGTCTATCCTCTGACAGGCAGCTGCCATGCTTACATGGGAAGCCCGATCTGGTCGGCGACTGTCTCTGTCTGCTACCTTAATTAGCAATCTGCACACACACAAAAAAAAAAAGGGAGAGGGTCTCTCTCGCACACTGGAGACCCCCCGATCAGACGAGCACATGCCACCCTCCAGACCGGCTGTGTCTCAGCTGTGAGACACAGCAGAGAGTAGAATAGCGTCGCTGGTCTTTGTTTGCTACATCTGCTGTGTAAAAAATGCTGGCATCGTTTTAAAAACAGATCGTGATTTAGTATAAAAGTGCCAATTAATCTGGGACAGGACTAAAACTTTCCTCAAGTGTCTATCTGCTAAACAGAGAGATCAAAAACGATTAGTATTTTCCTACATTTTCCAGAAGTGTAATTAAATCTCTCTCACATGTAAGATTTTTCACTCATTAAAATTCGTTTTTAGCCAATAGCTGTGGTTTGAGTTTTTATTTGTACACCACTAATTGTTTTTTTTTTTGGAAGATACTTTAATTATATTAGTTAGCGACTCTCTTAGCTCTGCCCAACTCTGCCTTGTGCCTCATATTGAAAACAAGGCACAAATTATCGACACACGTGTTCGGAATGTTCCTCCTGAAGCTACCACCCGCTTCCACCAATAGGAATGCATAAAATGAATGGGGTGGGGCTGTGTATGCAAATCAAATCAAGATGGATTCCTACTGAGCATTTGAAAAAAATCAACAAGTTCCTGTACCATTTGGCTGTGCTCCATGTTCGCTATTTAAGGCTAGATTTTCCAACAACAGAACAGATTTGTAAAAATCTAAGCAACATGCAGGAAATGGCAACATATTAATAATTAAAAAAAAAAAAAAGCTTTAAACACAGCCTGAAACATTAGATAAAAAAGTAAAAAGTTTTAGAGGAATACAGATGTCACGTTACATAATAAGTTCTGATCACTGCTCTCTTTACAAGCTGCTTCAGTTTAGCATTCTTATCTCTTCTACTCGAAAGGAAACTATTCAAATCTTATCTTGTTGCTTTCCTGTAAAAAAAACAAAATTCCATTTGGATACACCCTGCTCGGTGACCAAACCGGTACACGACCGGCCTATGGAAATACAGTGACAAACAGTTTGCGAGCAGGGGTCTCTAACTCATGTATCAGTCGGTCCCTGCGCGTTTTAGTATGCAGCCCCCTCTATGCTCTGTATATAGCGCTAATGGAATAATGCAAACACAAAACACAATATAAAAGTGATATATAGGTTACAGAGGGACAGTACACGTGTGATGTCACGGAGGCGTGGCCAAACCCGGAAGCTCAGGCATGGCGCGATTTAGTGAAAATGTAGCCGGTGCTCGCTTTGAGTGTTGGCTACATTTTCCCTGTCAGACTGATGTCACTTAATGTGGCCTCATCTGACAGGTCGGATCCTGCTGCAAGTCCCTGCAGCGGGATCCGAGCACAGGCAATCACGGGGAGCCGCGATGAGCTGTTAAACGCTAGGACGTTCTATGCCTTACTAGCGTCTTTTAGGCACTGGAAATGAGGACGGCATAGTACGTCCTAGCGTCACGAAGGAGGAAAGAGAGACAAAAGAGAAGGAAAGAGGGGCAATAGAGGAGGAAAGAGGGGGAATAGAGGAGGAAAGGGGCAAAAGAGGAGGAAAGAGGGGCAACAGAGAAGGAAAGAGGGGCAATAGAGAAGGAAAGAGGGACAATAGAGAAGGAAAGAGGGACAATAGAGAAGGAAAGAGGGACAATAGAGAAGGAAAGAGGGACAATAGAGGAGGAAAGAGGGGCAATAGAGGAGGAAAGAGGGGCAATAGAGGAGGAAAGAGACAATAGAGGAATAAAGAGGGAGAATAGAGGAGGAAAGAGGGGCAATAGAGGAGGAAAGAGACAATAGAGGAATAAAGAGGGAGAATAGAGGAGGAAAGAGGGGCAATAGAGGAGGAAAGAGACAATAGAGGAATAAAGAGGGACAATAGAGGAGGAAAGAGGGGCAATAGAGGAGGAAAGAGGGGCAATAGAGGAGGAAAGAGACAATAGAGGAATGAAGAGGGAGAATAGAGGAGGAAAGAGGGGCAATAGAGGAGGAAAGAGAGACAATAGAGGAGGAAAGAGGGACAGGGTGATCTGGGAGCAAAAAAGGGACACTTGGGAGGTATGGTATATCTATATCTAAACCCCTATTCCTAGCTCCTAACTTTTAGAGTTGCTCTACACTTGCAATTTTGTTTTTGTTTTTAGGACTGTATCGTAACGCTTTGAGAGCCTGATGGTTTGAGTGAAACAGCAGAATGTTTATTTGTATATTGAAAACGATTCTCACGCATTGGCCTCCCAGACCAGCATCTGTCGCCACAGGGTTGCTTCCTGTCCGCTGGTTTTGTCATTTAACCCTCTCATGGGAACTTGAAGCCACGCTGGGCTCCTTGTAAGAGATAATGGATGCTAATTATTCTTTAAAAAAAAGAAAAAAAAGTAAATGTTTTCGATGTTCAGCTTGTATCGCACTGGAAACGCGTGGGGTTCTGAAGTCGGATTGTTTTTATTGCTCCAGAAAGTAAGCTTTGTTTAACCTTATTTAAGGCACTCTCACAATTCTAACTCAAGAACCAGAAGTCAATGGGAACGGGTGAAACGCGTCAGGATCCTTTTAATTTTTTTGTGTCTCACTGTAGATCTGGTAACCGGCATTCCCTTGCATCAAAACACATTGCAAGGAAAAAGGAAAAAAATATGGCAAATAAATAAAAAGGAGTTTGTTTGTTTTTTAACAGTAGCTTTGCGGACATGTCGAACGAATCTCGCTGCTAATTCACTCTCCCACGGCAATTTACATCTGCTGCATACTTTCTGTTGATCACCTGCTCTCCATGTGCCGCCAGTTTAAATGGTATAACACACGCCATCGTTAAAACAGCCCATTCCAGATTCGACATGACAGAGCTACACATGCCAATCAGTTCCACTTTGAGATCGGCCTGTCTTTTAAAAAAAAATGCTAAAACCGGAAGTGGCCTCTTCTGCAGCCACAGCTCAAATAACTTGTTGTTTTTCCATTCCCCCCTATCCCCCCCCCCCCCCCCCCCCCCCCCCCCGGTTTCTTAGTATCCGGATCACAGTTGGGAGCCAGGACACTAATCCTTGAGATAATGTTGCAAATCCAGATTATCGAAAGACCAAATTCAGTCTGGCCGGTTTCTGGGTAATGCAAGCAGACCTGTTTGCGTACCGATTCGAAAGGGTCAATTTCCCCCATGGCTTTTTTTCTGTACGTTGTACATGTCTTTAATATTGTTTTTTGTTTTTTTTTACTTTACAAAAAACTTCCCGTTCTCCTGCAGTTTTACTTTGAATATAATTTCATCGGGGCTACTTAATTCCGTGACATTCCAATAAGGCGGGGCTTCTAAATTCCGTGACATTCCAATAAGGCGGGGCTTCTAAATTCCGTGACATCCCATAATATCCTGAATATTTCAGTTGCATGTGGTGCTCCCTTGCGGTTTCTGCAGCCCCGTCTCTCATTTTACCCGCTGTACTGTACTTTTACCAACGTTTTTTTTTTTTTGCACTCAGCTCAGGTGTTGTTCAGTCGAATACGATTAATCTTCCCGTCTCTCTAAATCACCTGTTCCCACCGCTGACCTTGTCGGCGAACATTAATTTCAGTCACATTCCTGCGCTTTATTTGGCTCTGAAGCAATGCTTTGTGACTGTACTTCGCCTGTTAACTTGTTGGGCTTTTTAAAGAGTTCTGCATGACATGTATAGCTTGGAGGAAAGACGTAACAGGGGGGATATGATACAAACATTTACATACATAAAGGGAATCAACACAGTAACGGAGGAGAGTATATTTAAAGGAAGAAAAACTACCATAACTAGAGGACATAGTCTGAAATTAGAGGGGCAACGATTTAAAAGTAATATCAGGAAGTATTACTTTACTGAGAGGGTAGTGGATGTATGGAATAGTCTTCCAGTAGAAGTGGTAGAGGTTAATACAGTGAAGGAGTTTAAGCATGCGTGGGATAGGTATAAGGCTATCCTAGATATAAGATAAGGCCAGGGACTAATGAAAGTATTACTTTACTGAGAGGGTATTGGATGAATGGAATAGTCTTCCAGTAGAAGTGGTAGAGGTTATTACAGTGAAGGAGTTTAAGCATACATGGGATAGGTATAAGGCTATCCTAGATATAAGATAAGGCCAGGGACTAATGACAGTATTACTTTACTGAGAGGGTAGTGGATGTATGGAATAGCCTTCCAGTAGAAGTGGGAGAGGTTAATACAGTGAAGGAGTTTAAGCATGCATGGGATAGGTATAAGGTTATCCTAGATATAAGATAAGGCCAGGGACTAATGAAAGTATTACTTTACTGAGAGGGTAGTGGATGCATGGAATAGTCTTCCAGTAGAAGTGGGAGAGGTTAATACAGTGAAGGAGTTTAAGCATACATGGGATAGGTATAAGGTTATCCTAGATATAAGATAAGGCCAGGGACTAATGAAGTATTTACTTTACTGAGAGGGTAGTGGATGTATGGAATAGCCTTCCAGCAGAAGTGGTAGAGGTAAGACCGTGAGACTAATAAAAGTACTCAAAAAAAAATTGGGCAGACTAGATGGACCGAATGGTTCTTATCCGCCGACACGTTCTATGTTTCTATGTTATTGAACATTGGCACAGCAGAGAGAACACTGCCAGCGGATGGGGCCTGACAAATGGTTTCGTAGAGAGACAAACTTTTAATCAGTTTTTGATTGGTGCTTCTATGGAGTTTTGATCAGGTAGAAGGCATTACAAGAGAAATGTGGGGTTCAGTTTCTCTGCAAGTGGCCAGAAAGACATATTTAGTGGCCAGAACCAATATATATATAGAGAGAGCAAAAGGAAAAGGTAGGAGTCGTCAGAGAGCCATTATTTCGGTGCTCCTGCAATTTTGTGGATTTCTACGGTTGGCTACATCTTTATTTCGGTGCCCCCCAGCTTCTACGGAGAAAACCCACCCAACGGACCAGTTTTCTGACATGAATCCGGCCCTACGGGCTAGAAAACCACGAATGCTGGGTGGAAATCCTTCAAATGCAAAGGTCTCTTTCAAACTCCAACATTTACGTACACTATACGTTTACCTACACGGACCCCCAAAATCTGGAAGTCGTAAATGGGCCCCTGTCCTTGTTGTGTCTAGATTTTAAAAAAATAAAAACTGTGGAAAGCTTTAATTGCCACAGATTGAAAACAAAGATCCTTACAGCCAGCCTAAAAATAGTAGGTAGGCAGAAGATACCAACAATGAACCTGTTGTCAGTCAGTATTAACAAGGGGGTCCTCCAGTACTATATCTGGATGCGAAGCCCGAAAAAAAAAAAAAAAGGGTTGGTCCATTTCCATACTGAAATCCATTTGTTGTCGCCAGGACACGGCAAGAGGACAACAATGAACGCAATGTCCAGGAAAAGTGGCCCAGAAAAACAAGACATACGGAAAAGATTCCGCTGGTGGAACCATTAGCACATGAAGTCATGGGAGCGCTAGTGAAGAAGAGGATGTTGTGTTCCAGAGCAGACATCGGCCTATACTAAAAGACAATGACCTTTCCCCCCAAACTGCGGCCTGGCCACCGGCCAAAATGCTCTCATTTATTCTGACCGGCTCTTCCACTGTGGAAAAGTCTCACTCCTTCAGAGCAGAAAGATTTGGAGGAAAAAAAAACAAAAAAAATTATATAAAATACATATAAATAATAGTGCGGCTTGTCCTGCCGATGGAGCTTTCTATACTGGAATATCTTCCATGGTTTCCTTCTTGTTCCATACACATAGGGGGGGGGGGGGCTGCCATTCCAGTCCCAATATCCTCACTGGGATTCCACGCCACCTGGCTGGCTCTGCTTGATGGGAGCTGAAGCCCACCACAACACTCCCTGCTCATGGACTGGGGTGCTTTTGGGCGGGGGGGAAAAATGCATAGCTTTAGGTGTTCACTAGCCGTAACCCCCCCCCCCCCCCCCCCAGCTTGTTTTTCTCTCCGAGAGATGACAGGCCTGAGCATCAAGCCAAAAAGGCCTCACCCCTCTTATCAAACACCAGCACTAGGATCAGGAATGTTTCAGGGCTGATAGTGGACTTTGTGGACATGCGCACCAGACAGCTCCGCAACATCTGAACCCAATCTTCAGTCAGCCAGGTCGACACATTCCTGTAAACCAGTCAGGCCTCCCGGTACCTTGTGGACGGCAGTTCACCTTGGCTGCGGCTTCTACCTTCTGACTACATCAATATATATATACAGTCGGAATGGCGCAGAATAACATTTGGGGGGAAAAAATGAAAAAACAACACATCATAGTGCAATATATCCGTGGAAACAATGGTGGCTGTAGTATATGTGTATGTGCATCTTATGCACTTGCACATTTCCAAATAATATTCTGCCTTGAAATAAGACAACAGGGCTCCCCACCAGTATTTCTTTCCAATATGTCTTTACTCTCTACAACGAGAAAAAAAAAAGTGTAATAGAGTAGTACAGTACTGTGAAAGAAGGGGACAAGAGTTAGAACCACTTCCAAAAAGGGATGGCTCTCTGGTGAAACACATCTCATAGGAGGAAGTGCCAGCAGCGGTATGTGGTGGCCTCTAAACGCGTTTTACCGGGGTGGCAGACCTGGCTTCATCAGGAGAAAGGGGGAAAAAAGGGCTGTATGAAGCCAGGATTGCCCTGCATGTCCCGGGATAGTCGTGGGCATGATATGATGGTCAATAATGGTTTATAGCAACCCTGAGGATTGGACAGACTTGGAGTATTGTACGCAGTACTGGAGACCGTATCTCCAGAAGGATATTGATACTTTGGAGAGAGTTCAGAGAAGGGCTACTAAACTGGTTCATGGGTTGAAGGATAAAACTTACCAGGAAAGGTTAAAGTATCTTAACATGTATAGCTTGGAGGAAAGACGTAACAGGGGGGATATGATAGAAACATTTAAATACATAAAGGGAATCAACACAGTAACAGAGGAGAGTATATTTAAAAGAAGAAAAACTACCACAACTAGAGGACATAGTCTTAAATTAGAGGGGCAACGCTTTAAAAGTAATATCAGGAAGTATTACTTTATCGAGAGGGTAGTGGATGTATGGAATAGTCTTCCAGCAGAAGTGGTAGAGGTAAACACAGTCAAGGATTTTAAGAATGCGTGGGATAGACACAAGGCTATCCTAGCTATAAGACCGGGAACGGGGGACTAATAAAAGTACTAATAAAAAAATTGGGCAGACTAGATGGACCGAATGGTTCTTATCTGCCGACACATTCTATGTTTCTATGTTTCTACAGCTGATGCGTTACCCCATCCATTACATTTTAAAAAAAGAATTGCTGGGTTTTAGTTTTTTTTCTGATTGCTTTTAATTTAGAAGGCTGCAGGATTTTTAAAGTATGTTTAAATTAAGAGGAAGGAAGCTATTTTTTTTTTCTTCTTCTTCTGTAGATTGGAAAGGCTGGTCTATAACCTGTTGGGCAGGTAATGCAGGCTCTTTAACGAGATCACACGTTCATTGAGCGCCAGTTGTCTTATATAATCCGTTGACATTTTTTTTATTTTTTTTTTATTATTCTAACAATATCTAGAATATTCCGGGAGTAGGAAATGTCCGTGGACTAGAGGAGAAATTAAATAAGAAACAAAAGCAACACCGCCTCTAGTCACAGGAACAAAAGTGCTGTAGGTAGGTGGGTGGGTGCTCCGCAGTGCTGATTAGGCACAACAATTAAGCATTAAGTAGAACAAAGTGTGCACTCCACTCGCCAAGTAGTGAATGAATAAAGTACTCTAATACTTTCAAAAAAATCCAAACAAACAGGGTAAGGTACAATCCACGGATGATAAAGTGAAAAGGGAAGGCCACCTAACGCGTTTCGCGTGTCACCACCCTTAGTCATAGGTAGTGGCTAAGCTGTGACACGCGAAACGCGTTAGGTGGCCTTCCCTTTTCACTTTATCATCCGTGGATTGTACCTTACCCTGTTTGTTTGGATTATTAAATTAAATAACCCAAAAGAATCCTTATAAAACAGAATGGAAAAAAAAAAGAGCTATACTGATGTATAGAGCAAAAATTGCACCATATGACCTACAGAAGTGACTCATTTGCATATGGTGGCGTATTGTGATGTCATCATAGGATAGTTCCGTTAGCACATTGCAGAAACATTTTCTATATGGTGGGGGGGGGGGGGGATATCAAACTGCGACCCTTCTCAATAAACAAGAGAACTGCAGGCAAATGACGCAGGAACTTTAGGCCACACTCGGCTACTTTGGCCTTCATTTTTCAATTCCCTTACTTGAAGCTGGGCAGGAATAAAACACGCTTATCTTTTTTCCCTATCTTTGGTCCACCTAATTCCTCTCACCAGGCAGGATATAAA